>JACTOM010000907.1:1175507-1361334 GCA_015832385.1 Elymnias hypermnestra
TAGTATTTAGTTTTACATATGTTAATTTGCTTTTTGATTTTGTAGTTCTTTAGTCTCTTTTATGTTATTGTGTAGAAGGTAAATTGAAGTAGAAAGTAAGCTATTGTACCATTGTAACTAATTGTCGCAAGGATGTCTGTGAGGTAACTAGGGTTCGTCCTGAAAACCAGCGTCGCAGCTTGCTGCGACTTTGAGCTGAGTGGCGGACCTTATTTGTTTCACAGATGTAATTTTCTTTTTTCTTTTATGCCTTATATGTTAAAAAATGTGTGAAGAAACAAATAAAAATTTTATCTATCTATCTATCTATCTAACTTCATAGCCCGAAAGTTCTTTCCATGGACCGCCATTATATGCCGAGATTAGTTCGCGAGGCCATTGAAATTAAAAAGTATCCTAATTTCAATCGCGAGGATGGTTTTAAGCTGGCTGATACGTGGAATCCAGTGGTGAAGTTATGCCAAATGAACAAACGACACAATTTTTCAAAATTAAAACGTGACGTTGTGAGTGTAGTATGCCGAAAAATGGATGTGGGTGCCGTGAAAAATAAAAGGATTAGACGTAGGGTAGATAGATTCTGCCCTTGACAGCTTGACACAACCAACCACAGCAGTAACGTCGTGACCACGATCCATGCAACTGGGTCGAAATATCGGCAAAATTAAAAAACGCCATTGTGGTATGTACCCGTTCAAATAGTCAACACAGAATAGATGTTCTGTTTTGGTCCTATTGATCTGCAACGCTTCGCTTTCCAGTTTTTCCTGCCATATTTCCAGCCTTCTCAGCACCTCAGCTCCATCCTCTCCGCCTCAGCTCCATCGTCTCCATGTGTAAGATATCTATTACTGTTAAGATGTTTGTTATAGTTAATGCTATTTTCATGTTTTTACTATTTTAAACTGTACTTTATATCAATGATTTAAGGTTCAGTTTAATTTACATTCCAAAAAATATTGGGAATTATCATTATATTTTAGCCTAAATTCAATTTTAATGTAAATTTTAAGTTTATTTGTTACATGCTTATGTGAAACCCAATATCTAATTCGTTTAGATTTGCGCAATGTTCGACCGTTTGTTTATTTATTTTACACCTTTGAAGATAAATTTGCGCCAAAGTGAAAGTCGCAATTATTCTCCGCTTAATTATTCTGACTACGACAAGAAAGTCCTTTCTTCTATCGAAAGGGATAATCGTTCACCTTGCCTGCACTACATAGGTCGATGAAAATGCTGCAAAATGGAGTGAAATTTAAAGAATTTTGGCATTTTCGTGCGCATGCGGATTGCTTGTTGAACCTCCGGACCGTAAACACTGTACCGTCAAAATGTGCGTCAAAAACCGCGGAATCACGTGGAGATACATTATAGGAAATATGTGACCAGTCGCTTTAATATTTTGGAAATGATACCCACTTTTAAAGGATATGGTGAGTACTTAACTATATTTTATCTACCTATCCATATATTTATCAGGCGAGGCGGATAACACGAAATCTCTATCAAATTACATTAACTATTTTGAAATATAATTTTCACGGTTATTCTTTACATATGTATAATGCTAGGAGATTATTTATTTATTATATTTAACTAGAACACACTGAAATATATACAAATTGGAATATATATAAACAAGCCACGTAAAGTTATAATGTTATTTCTTCGTGATATTTTTAAAGCCAAAAATATTTTGGAAGTAATATCCACTTTTAAAGGATATGGTGAGTATTTGTCTATTTTTTAACTATGTATTCATGTATTTATCAGGGAATGCGGATACTACGATATTTCTATCAAATTACCTTAATTATTTTGAAATATCATTTTCACAGTTATTCGTTACATATGTATAATGCTAGGAGATTATTTTTTTATTATATTTAATTAGAGGTGTAACTAGAACACACTGAAATATATACAAATTGGAATATATATATACAGGCCACGTAAAGTTATAACGTTATTTCTTCATGATATTTTTAAAGCCAATAATATTTGGGAAATAATACCCACTTTTACAGAACTTGGTGAGTACTAGACTATTTGTAATATCTCTATTCATATATTTACCAGGGAATGCGGATAATACGACATTTCTTTCAAATTAACTTTACTATTTTGGAAAATCATATCAACAATTATTCCACATTGTAAGTCTTAATTTATACATGTATAATGTTGGACGATTATTTATTTAATTATTGATGTAACTATTTCTTGTAATTAATTCATTTCATTTAACTTTGACTGTGTCGTGTGTGACTGTACTGGGTATTTACCTGAGAAATAAAGATTATTATATATATACGAGGCAGGTGAAATGTAACTGTATTGCTTCATGATATTTTAAAAGCCAACAAACAATAAAGTCGCCTTAATATTTTGGAAATAATACCCACCTTTAACGGATACATTAAGTCTATTATTATATATAATGTTTCATTATTATTTAGCTATCTATTTACATTATTTTATGTGATTTTCTAAAACACATTGAAGTATACACAAATTATAATATATTCAATCATTAAACTCCTTTAAATAAATAGTCCCTAAACATTATCTATCACAAGTTGTATAAATAGATGATGTTATTACATATTATCAATATTTAGTTATTTATATTTTATGTATACATTTCATTATAAATTTACTCTATTTTGTATTTTTTTATACAATTTCTGTACAAGAAACAAGGCAGGTAAAGTTATAACTCTATTTCTTAATGATATTTTAAAAACTAAAAAGCAACATGTCGTTTAAGATTTTTTAAAAATGATACTTAATTTTAAAGGATTTATGTGTCGTCGTTTACAATTATTGCTTATAGTAATTCTATTTTTATATACAATAAATGTTAAATGATATATTTACTCAATTTTAATGGTGGAGTAACCAAAACACATAAATAAATAAACCTTACAAACACAACGATGTGAATCTTTAAACCTAACCTCCATCGATATATTTATATTCTCACAACATATTATACATAAATATTAAAGCTTTTTATTCAATATTATCTCGTTGCCTATGATCTCAATAACAAAGTAATTGATTATACAATATAGTGTTCTTTATTTACTTTAATAGATTATAAGTAAGTAAGTGGCAGCCCATTAACGTCCCCCTGCTGGGCACAGGCTTCCTCGCTCCGAGGAACGAGGGTTTTTAGAGCATAGACCCACCACACTGCTCCACTGCGGATTGGCAGGCATAGAACGCAAGTGCACTCTCTATTCCTTCACTCTCATAGTCCGATGTGACGGTAATCCGACACAACCGGAGAGAGATCGGGCGCAGGACCGACGGCTTAACGTGCTGCTCTCCGAGGCACGGGGGTGGATTACACCGCCAACTTCCCAACTTCAGGATAATATTGAGAAAATCTTAATAGAAAACTCAATATTGATTTCGAACTGGCCCGACCCGGGACTCGAACCCAGGANTCTTTAGAACGTCTTGTGGGAGTTTATTATAGAAACGTATACAGTTACCCTTAAATGAGTTGTTAATCTTATGCAGCCTACTAGAATTTATAACAAGTTTGTTTTGGTTTCGTAAGTTATATGATGTACATTCACTCTTTTGGAATGGAAAGAAGAGCATTGGCAGTACGGTGTAACATGCTGGCTAGAAGGTTTTCCCGGTGTAGCAAGAAGGTTAAAATTACGCTTCTTAAAGCGCATTGCCAGACTTTCTACACCGGGAACCCATTGACCAATTACATCCAGAAGGTACAGGACTCAGTTAGGGTGCAGTACAACAACGCTTTTCGAATGCTGTTGGGCCTGCCAAAATTCTGCTCGGCATCAACCATGTTTGCAGAGGCAAGGACGTATGATTCCTTTGCCCTGCAAAGGAAAAGACTGACGTCCTTGATGTCGAGGTTACGTTCTAGCACAAACAGTATTTTGAGAATGTTAGCTGGAAGGGTGGACTCACCACATTACTACCAGTTCAGGGTCTGTTTGGGCCGATAGAGAAAGCGGGAAGGTTATAAGTCTAAGTGAAATTATAATAGTTTTTAGATTACGATTACTCACGTCCGTTTACGCAAATATATATAATATTTATATTACATATAGATAGATTTATAATAATGGCTTATACAGAGATATAAAATAATACATAAACATTTACATAAATAAATAAGACGGCAGGAGGATACACCCCGGCAGGGAGACCAGACGCCGGCAGCCGGGGGTCAGGTCTACAGGTTGAGAAACCGCCGGACTATCCTGGCCGAGTCCAGCAACACCGCCTTTTGCATCGTTGCTGCGAGCAAGCTGCCACGGAACCCCAGTCGTCTCAGATGAAGACTGAGACTGACTGGGACTAGACGATTTGCAGATATTACGATTTGGATGGTGGATCCCACCCCCCACATGGCGGTAATCTCGTGCGCCACATCCAGATATTTATGCTTTTTCTCCGTCCCAGCTCGCACGAGATTCTCGTCATACGGGATATTGATATCCAATAAAAACACCCAAGACTGTCTCCGGTCCATTATCACGATATTAGGCTTGTTGGCCAGTATGGTCGTGTCAGTGATAATGGACCGGTCCCAGTAGAGACCGACACCGTCGCGTTCGAGTGGTGGCACTGGCTGGTACCTATAATACGGTAGTCTCTCATCAAGAAGACCGTACATCAGGGCGAGCTCTTGATGAAGGATTTTAGCTGCTTGGTTGTGTCTGTAAAGATACTCAGTTTTGGCCAGCGCGGAACATCCCGAAAGCACATGTCTGAGTGAGTCGGCGGGATGGCGACAGGCTCGACATGTTGTGAGTGCCATTCTTCAGTATGTACTTTCGATAGTTCCTCGTATTGACCACCTGATCTTGTATCGCACAGACAAAACCTTCGGTTTCCCCAAAGAGGTCCCCGAAGCGCAGCCATTGCACGGAGGCTTTCCGGTTTACGTGAGGATCGTGTAGAGCCTTGAAAAACCGTCCATGCATTTCCTTCCCCTTCCATTAGGCCTCCTTGTCAGAGATGCTGCTAATTATTATACTAAAATGATCCATGTATCATATATGATTCATTGAAGGGAGTATTAACTAATTAGTAATAAACTTAAGGTCAAGTTCGTTTAAGTTATGAGGTATTTAAAAACTTTATTACTTGGTATCGTGACAACTTCAGTCTGTCAGTGCGAAGGCCGCATTGCGCAGTCTCGACTCGCAGCTAACTTCACTTTATAGAAGCAAAACAGAAATAAATGCAGGTGTATTCCAAAAAAATGTAAATACACAAGTAATATGAAGATTTTAGTGCAATTATATTTAGTATTGTGTTGTTAAAGTGCTGTACGTTATTACGGTTAAGAAAAACGTTTATTTTCATATGTTTGAAACAGCAAATTTTCAAGGGTAAGTTGAGCTTTCCTATCTTTTAATACGAATACTTTTATTAATGTAAGTAATAAATTCAAATAACGCTATTTGAAAGTGTAAATATTATATTTTTTATTGTAATTACAATTTATAACAATCATTTATAAATTGTAGGCAACTTTAATAAAAAAAAATTGTTCTAGTGTACATTGAATAAACAAAATAACAATTAATATATGTGATGATATTAAATAAATAAATAAATAATATTAAATGGGCAGTGTATATAGTAACAAAAAATATCATAATTTGTATTTTTTTAAATGTTTTTCTTTTGTTTAGTTTTGTTATGGGCTGTCGTGTTCTTTGATTATGTCATGGTTTTGTGGTAATTGTATAAATAATTTAAAATGCTGACGACATGGGACATTGACATCAATTTAAAAAAAAATGGCGCACTTGGGGTTGCCTGCACTGCGCCCAATCGATTGACTCAACTACGCATGCGCGCTACCCTCTCATACGTCAGTGGAGCTAGGTCGCGAGCGGTCGCTGGTCTCCGCCATGCCGAAGCCTACCCCCGTTGAGGATCTGATAATACCACCACAGGACCAAAAAATATGCGGCACAATATGCGTCTGTCAAATGACAGCCGTACTTAGCTGCGTCGCTATCGTATACCTAACAGTAGCCATATACATGCCTTACACACGCGCGATCGCCTCCGGAATCGACCCGACACCAATTATGTGCACAACAACAAGAGCTGTTAACAAAGAAAACTGTGATTGGGGTTCATGTGGAGAATGGTGCTTAAGCAAAACATCCGGAGCCTGCATCCAGATCTACGTAAACGTCAGGAAAAATGGCACGTCCTTATTACTATCTGAATGTGGAAGCGCTGCTAATAAAACATGCTACGGTATCGATCAAGAGAACGCCAAGAAGTACCACTGCATACGTGATGAATGTAGAAATTTAACCGGTACATTTAATTGTACTGAAGGGAAATGTATAAATATAACAGATGCCTTCGAATGTGCTTTCAGAGAAACTGATCCGCCTTTAAAATGTTCTGGAAGGAGAGGAAAAATAACATGTATAGACGTTCACGGATTGTTTTCCTGTAGTAGAGGCACTTGTAGAAAAATAAAGACACCGTATAATTGTGATCGACGATGCGTTGATATCCCAACCCGTCATAAAAACGTTATAGTTCTGAGTGGAGATAGAGTTTTCCTCGCAAGATGCTCGAAGTTAGCACAAGAGGAAGGGGGAACTGTCGTTTGGACGGATTCAGGGGAAGAAGTACTGATGTTATCTTGTCATGCTGTACATAATGGTACATCTGGTGTCGTAGCTGTCGACTGTATTAATGCAGCTTTACTACCCCGGACTGATATCTCTGATCTAACTAACTTCACCTACTTGCAATATTTATACACAATGAAAGCAGTACCTAACAAAATTATTGCACCGTCAGAAGTTGAACTCACTTTAGCCAACGATAGCAGATTAATGATTAATTTAGAAGGATGTGTTAATACCCTTGCTGATGAATGTAAAGAGTTTCTTAAGACATATGGACGTGATGGCACTGATCATAATGCCAAAGCAAGATTCCCTTGCTTCTATATGGAAAACAATCCAGACACAGTGGTTGCTAGATTCGATTTAGATGCTACTTATCACCAATTCCTCGTTGCTCTAGTCCTCCCAACAGTTTTAGTGGTAGTGTCGTGTATTACATTAATGCTCTGTCAGACAACTATTGAAGTTGGTGATGATGCAAAAATGCGGTTTAAAGGCTGCAGTGGTGGTCAGGCTGACATGCAGTTGTCTCCGAACGATCCTGTGTCTCCCCTCTGAGATCAGTCACGTAAGAGTTGTTAATAATAAAAAGTTAGACGTTAATGTATAAGTAAGCTATTCAGGTCATATTATGTGTCTTTCATTAATGAGCAATGGCAATGTATGTAGTTATGTTTTGAATACCATATTATTTAATAATAAGCGTTATTGGTATAGGAATAAGGTATCAGATGCATTTTTTAAATTCTTATGCTTATTTGCGAGTTTAGCGAAACAAAATGTCAAGCCGGAAATTTCTTATAAACTACGAAATAGACCTTAAAAAGGATGCCACTGCGCGTGTTGCCTAATAAAGGATAGTTAAAAGTCACTAGATAAAGGCAAAAATACCTAAGTAAGATTAAATTTATGCCTCACTTTGTTGAATACATAGTTCTTAACCTTGACACGTTTATATCGTGACTGGAGAAATTCGTGTCAGCTGCGTACTTACCCTATAAAACGGGTAGTCACGAACATTACAATTCTGCATAAAAAAATTACAACTTCTGTACGTAGTTATCGTAATAACTTATAATTTTTACTTTCACAAGGTCTCCTTTTATTTTAATGTATTATGGCTTAATTAAATCATCAATCAATCAAGCTTTATCCACGTTAATTTTCTAAAGATGAAGTGGTCTTGTGTAATAACGTTTTCTTTTTCTTTTATTTCAGGCGTACCCCTCCTTTGTGAGGGCCCGGCTAGTTCATTAAGAGACGACTAATTGCTTACCGTGCTGCTTAATACAATCTCCCTAAATGTCGACTATGAGTAGATCTCGCGCGAGTCTTTCGCCTGCGACCTCTGAAAGATCGACTCTTCCTATGGGCGCATCTGCAGAACCTGAAAGCCCAGAATTCCAACCTCTAGAACCGACAAGGGAGGAATTGCTTGCACATTTTTTCGAGCGATTTAAATTTTACACGTCGCTCTGCCTGGGTACCTCAGCTATACTCGCTGTCTTCGCATTCCTATTTTTAATACCGTTCGTCGTTGAGCCAGCAATACAGACGATATTGGCGGAATTTGCACCAGAGGCGGGCATTTGTGCTGTGTCAGAACATACCTACGCTCAAACATTGACTAATTGCACTTGGGCTTCCTGTCGCGAAGGTTGTACAACGACCCACACCAAGTGCCATAAAATTCGCGTCAATCTACTTCGCCAGCCATTTGTTGAGAATACACCAATTCCTAAAGAATGGGATGCAACAGATTTAAAGTTTCTCATAAACCCGGAAGGCTGTGGATATCCTCCAAGAGTTAATTGTTCAGAATTTGCAAGTGATTACGCTGGGAAGAAATCTCCTAAAGTTTTTCCATGTTACTATAGCTTGACCCGTCCTGAATTGGTAGTGGCAAGGTATTCATGGGAGTCTACTATACGTGGATTGATTTTGGCCTTGGTGTTACCAACAACAGTCTTCGTGTTCAGTTTAAGTGTGCTCGCTTATTGGCATTGCCACTGCTGCGATCGGGCCTGCAATAGACGAGTTCACGCCGAATCTTATACAAGCAAGGAAGAGTAAGTATATAGATTCTTTAAAATATTTCTACATATTAAATAGCATTTCCTTTCGTTGAAATGAAGCTGTGAGAGCAAGAACGACACGTATGCTAAACCTGTGTACTGAAAGACTTGAGGAAACTATCACAGTTTAAGTTAATGATGGGCATAAGGCAGTAGGTATAGATGTATTATCAAATTTATTATAAAGTATCATAATCAAAATTATGCGGTTCTTGCGCTCGCAGTTAAAAATTTTAATTTGAAATATTATAGAGAGAATAGTTTTCATTTGATTCTAGACTGATCTTTCAATAAAATGGGCTTGCAGAATGAATTTCAAGTTTGAAGATGTAGCTTGGATGTATAGATTCTTTGCAAGTATTATTTTCTTATTTATCCACGCAATGTGTAACGTCTGAGTCTAGCAAGTCACATTTTATAGTATCTGTACCTAGCATTAGATGGATACAATTTGAATTGTCATCTCATTGCTTTATATATATTTCTATGCATAAATTGTTTTATACGATCGTCATAAAATAGGGAAAAGTTCTGTTTTTTCATAAAATCTGTTAAATTTATTTCAATGTTGTCTTTTTTCTCAAGCTACAACATCAGATAAAGTAAAGCTTTCAATGGGAAAACATTTAGTAACAGTTATTTGTGATAAATTACTTTAATGCTTAATAGATACAATAGAAGTAGATGAACACTTTTGATAATGGGCACCTATTCTGTGTAGAATATAATAATTATCAATCGATCGTCTGTTAAATGCGATGCAAAGGCATATTCACAGCTATTTATATGCGGTTATACAAACGCTATAAGCTTGTATGACAGATGCAGTCATTAAGCTTTGTTCGTATCAAAATGTAGTGGAATTAAGTGTATTTGACCAAAGAAATGACATCTGTCTGAATCGAAATTCTAGTTGAATGAAGCATAACTAATAGGTTTTAACCATTAAACCTTTTTATTCTCGTATTATTTGTGGTGATGCCGATGATCAAGTAATACTTGCGTCATCCCCTAATGAGCTACAGAAGATGCTAAATATTATGAATGAAGCTTTGAAAGGGAAAGGAATGAAAGTGAATGTAAACAAAACGAAAGTTATGCTTTTTGAACGAGATAAATCTATGATGAATGGTAATATTTTGATAGATGGGGAACAAGTGGAAGAGGTGAAAGAATTTTGTATACTTGGGATCTAAATTTACAAAAGATGGAACATGTGAATGTGATATTGAAAAGAGAGTAAATGCAGGGAATACGGTAAACGGTGCTCTACACGCCTTTATGAATAGCCAGATCGTGGTAGCCAAAGGCCTAGACTGGCTGTGATTGCTGGAGTGTTGGTGCCAACATTTATGTATGGTAGTGAAAGTTGGGTATGGTAGAAGAATCACAAAAGTAAAATAAAGGCGATAGAGATGAGAGCGTTGAGAAGCATGAGTGGTTTAAAACTGAGTAACAGAGTAAGAAATAGTGTGATAAGAGAACGTTGTGGTATAAAAGAAGACGTAGTGACTAAAATTGAGAAAGGTATGCTTAGATGGTTTGGGCATGTAGAGAGAATGAATGAAAGGAGACTGACAAAAAGGATTTATGAGTCAAGAGTGAATGCGAAAGTTGGAAGGGGAAGACCAAGGCGAACGTTCCTGGACCAAATCCAGGACATTTTAAATAACGGCGAGGTCAAGAGTACTCTGAATCGACGAACTTGTATGAAGGGATTAATGATAGTGAAAGAAGCGAGGGAGATATGCAAGGATCGTGGCAAGTGGAAGGATGTTGTCTCTGCCTACCCCTATGGGAATGAGGCGTGATGCTATGTATGTATGTATGTATTATTTGTGGATACTGTAAGACTAACTGATTACTGCTTAAACTTTACCTTTCTTGTCACGCATGACTCCGATTGTGGTTTCAACTTGATCCCAGCCTTCTTCGGTTTCTGTACTGGATAGCCTCGACTGTAATCTCTTCCAGATATAAGAGTGTCTCTTTCTGTTCACTTCGGTCAAAAATTCTTGGCTAGAGAGTGTAACGCCAACAATTTTTTTAAGAGAATGGTTCAATAAGATTTTAATCTTTAGCCTTTTCTGTGGTTACAGTTACATGTAGAAATTATTAGCAGATACTAAGCCCTGGAGATAATCCGTCCATTGATACGACGGCTACAACTCTGAATTGATTATTTTAGGATATACTCGTATTAAAATAAAGAAAGCCTTTAATAATAATTCAATCTTAATGCCACATCACTTTACAACTCGTATAAATACTTCTGAAACTAAAATACAACTATACTCTTTTTTGTACGTTTCTAAATTAAAGGTATCCACTACATCAACTAAAATAAAAAGAAAGCAGACACTACGCATTTAACTTACACTTGTAAAAATGAATAAAAGGAATGATATATGTTCACGCCAACTCTGACCATTTTCATCATTTTAGACAGTAATTTAAAAGTATGTTTTCAACATTCTGAGACAGCAGTAGTGCACGGAATTTGTAATTCTACTTTAAATAGAAGGGAGGGGTGTCAATAACGTTGTTGACTTTGTACTTTATCCATCATCCAAACGAATAAAGCAAATATAGATTCCCCTAGATTTTTACTATTATAACGTCTTACCAAGATTGGGCAAAGTAACAGAACAGTTTTTTCGTAGATTTTCACAATTGTCCTTCTCCTCCTTCTTGATTCGTTTCCTTAAGTCTGAGGGTCGTGACAATCTCCTCTGATGAACAATTTTCTTTGAACGCCATTTGCCTCTGCTTTCCGCGGAGTACAAAGTAGATGGAAGTTTGTAATGTGGTGCGGATATGATCGGATTGAGCATTGGGCTCTGATTATCGCTAGGAAATGCTTTTACGCACCCCGGAAGACGAAGAAATATTTCCAACCGGGAGTGTGGGACTCGCCAAAACCAGAATACCCACGAAAATCCAGAGCATCCCTCGTCATCCTTGGATGAGATCATTAGAGGGTCCCATTTCGCATTCCGCTCTAGTGATCTGGATGATACCGAATATAACAGTCTACAGTTTACTGAGGGAAATAGTGGAGCCCATACCTGGGCCTACTGCCACCCAGCCTCCTTTGATGGATAGGGAGGGCATCAGCAGCATCATCCCTTTTCCTCTCAATAGCCTCCTTTAGCGAGATGTCGGTCTCGCAAAAGAAGGGAACCACCAACCATCCAAACTCACTGGTCATCACATCAATTATGCTCGCCAAAAAGAGGTCCTCGGACCAGCGACAACAAGATATGCCGCTGGGGCGCCCATTAACTTTTCCAGTTATCACGAGCTTTTCGAGGTTATCACCCTGTTTCCTGGCAATGTACCCAAAGTACTCAAGTATTATTTTGAGACAGTTGTAACATTGAGTTTTTTAAAAATTACAGCGTTGGTCCAATGTCCACGGTCCACGGTTGCGGTCTGATAATCTCAAAGTCCACGTCTCAGCAACATAGAGAAATATTGAATAGATGAGGGTTTGTAGTAAAATAATTTTAGCTTTAAGAGATATCTTTTTTGGCCATCGTCTCTTGTGTTAAAATAATAGGGATTTACAACCATTTTCATTATATAATGTTAAAATATATCCCGACCTATAAAACTCTTCGGTTTTCATGAACTACAGAAATCCGTTAAAATTTAGTAGAAGTTTAAATATTTATTAATTAAATTCACAGTAGCAAGCTGCTATGTGAACTGGACGAAGACCCAAGCGACGATGTGTTCTGACGCCGAGTGACCACGACCGCTCGCCGCCGCGCCTCTCCTCGTACTGAAGGTTACACGCAACTTTGAGTGGAGAACGCAGCGACATCTGGACAAAACATCCAGTGCGTAAACACCGCATTAGTGACGCGAACAAGTGGCTCAAAACCAAAGATTTCACTCAAAACCACCAATCACGGCTTTACCGTTTAATTGGATAACAATTTTTACGAAATACCCTCAAAAATTATATTTACAAAATTGATTTTTTAAATACTCCAATTTAAGCTCATATATCCAATTGCAAGCGAAGCTTAGCGAGTTGAAAATGTGTAAAAAACGAAAAAAAATCAGCGTCTCTTTATTCTAAATTCGAGCTAGGCCGGGTAGGTTAAGTTTTACTTTATTTGCCATTAATTTTGTATATTACGTGAGAAATTTATGTATAGGTTAAGTATAAAAAAAAACGATTCGCTTAAAACATTATCATATCGTCTTTAAAATTACAGATGTTATTAATAAAGAAATATATAATTATACGTTATTGAAATTGTAAATAATGTCCGTTTTACGATAATTTTTTTATAACATTAAGCTGAAAAGTTCAAAGTAATAGTTTTTTATAGTCGAACTAGATTTTTTTAATTAACTTTGCAATGTTTAGGACTTTTTTTAGCTAATAACGCTTAGATTTTTTCCGCTCTGCAATATATTACTTCTGCAACTATAAATATAGTTAAAAGGTCTTTGAGAGATAACACATAGCTTATTGAATAGATATAAAGCTTAGAGGCTCACAATAAAAAGGTCATTAGCTTGTAAAGTCACGAATCGATTCATTTTCCTCTTAGATTTTAATTGAAATCCATCATGTGTTCATAATTCAATCCATAAATAAGCTAAACAAACAAATAGGTGTTATGTACCATTAAAAAATAGACAGATAATTTTCCATAAACAATACCCTTACACAGTAGGCCATTGTTAAAAAGAAGTTTATTTCATTTGTTCAAAAGTTAATTTTCTCCGAATTTATCGATATTACAGTGAATTATATTCAATAAGCTTTCTTAAAAATGAAAAAATGCTTCAAATCGTAAAAGAATAAATATTTTTTGGTAATTAGTTTGTTTTTTCTGTAATTCAATTTATAAATACTATTAAGCTTTATTCAAAATTTAAAAATAGAGTTAGTTAACGTAAAAATTAAAAAAAAACTTACAATAAATTTAAAAAATCTACTGTCCATTTTTCATTGGGTTCATTTATTTTATTTAAAAACATAATCCTAACAAAACCAACTATTGGATTATATTTTTAAGGTGATATGTGAAAAAAAAAAATTCCATTAAATTATTCATATATTTTGATATTTAGATAGATAGATAAAATGAATCATTTCGTTTACCTTTTTAATAACACCTTTACAAAGATTAAATTGTGATAAAACTATATCTTTATGTGTTCAAAAATAATTTTTTTCCGGTATTATCGACGTTTATTGAGTTCATTTAATTTATTTTGTAATTTAATTTCATCGTATATATAATACCGATACGATTTTTTTGACAATTAAAAAAAAGCACTATAGTGTTATATTAAAATTTATTATAATATATATAATTATTTATATTTCTTTTATAATAATGACAATAACCTTTCGAAGCGGATAATAAATCTTAAAAGAAAACTATATAATCTAAAATTATTTTTTCCATAATTATCGATATTTTATTCAATTAATGTAATTTGTTTACAATTTCATTTCATTCTCTTTAAAATAATAACAATACTCTTACAACGTGGAAAATGTTGAAAGAAAGTTTATTGTAACATGTTTGAAAAACTATTTTCTTTGAAATTATCCATATTTTATGGAATTCATTTAATTCGTTAACAATTTCATTTCAATCTCTTTACAATAATAACAATACTCTTACAACGTGG
The DNA here is from genome assembly GCA_015832385.1 of Elymnias hypermnestra. NCBI lineage: Eukaryota > Metazoa > Arthropoda > Insecta > Lepidoptera > Nymphalidae > Elymnias > Elymnias hypermnestra. Next base: position 1,189,912 of record JACTOM010000907.1, read on the forward strand.
AAAATGTTGAAAGAAAGTTTATTGTAACATGTTTGAAAAACTAGTTTCTTTGAAATTAACGATATTTTATTGAATTCATTTAATTTGTTTACAATTTCATTTCATTCTCTTAACAATAATAACAATACTCTTACAACGTAGATAATGTTGAAAAAAAGTTTATTGTAACATGTTTCAAAAACTATTTTCTTTGAAATTATTGATTTTTTATTGAACTCATTTCATTCTTTTTACAAAAATTACAATACTCTTACAATGTGGATAATCTTGAAAGAAAGTTTATCGTAACATGTTTAAATAATTATTTTCTTTGAAATTAACGATATTTTATTGAATTCATTTAATTCGTTAACAATTTCATTTCAATCTCTTTACAATAATAACAATACTCTCACAATGTGGATAATCTTGAAAGAAAGTTTATTGTAACATGTTTGAAAAACTATTTTCTTTGAAATTATCGATATTTTATTGAATTCATTTGATTTGTTAACAATTTCCTTTCATTCTCTTTACAATAATAACAATACTCTTACAACGTGGATAATGTTGAAAGAATGTTTATTGTAACATGTTTGAAAAACTATTTTCTTTGAAATTATCGATATTTTATTGAATTCATTTAATTTGTTTACAATTTCATTTCATTCTCTTTACAATAATAACAATACTCTTACAACGTGGACACTCTTCAAAGAAAGTTTATCGTAACATGTTTAAAAAAAGATTTTCTTTGAAATTATCGATATTTTATTGAATCCATTTAATGACATTATAAATTCAGTTNAGTAAGTTTATTGTAACATGTTTGAAAAACTATTTTCTTTGAAATTATCGATATTTTATTGAATTTATTTGATTTGTTAACAATTTCCTTTCATTCTCTTTACAATAATAACAATACTCTTGCAACGTGGACACTCTTCAAAGAAAGTTTATCGTAACATGTTTAAAAAAAGATTTTCTTTGAAATTATCGATATTTTATTGAATCCATTTAATGACATTATAAATTCAGTTCATTCTCTTTACAATAATAACGATACTCTTACAACGCTAACAATCTTCAAAGAAAGTTTATTGTAATAACTTTAAAAAGTTATAGGATATAACAAAATTATTTCTAATTTATTTTACTAACATAATGTATTTAACACAAAAATGACAAAAACTTGAGCGGTTTTGTTATGTTTTTACGTTGATTGAGGTAACGATCTACCTCAAAAAATATGTTATAATTAATAAAAAATATATATTATCTTTAAATACTCAAAAATATTTCAACCATTAATCATTCAAATGATATATTTAATTACCATAAAATTCCACAAATGCTATAAAGAATTACATATTTCATTTAACATCATTGCGTGTTACATCGTCTGCCATAATCATGTGATATTAATGCTTATTAAATTAATTATAATGGATAATTATGAAATAAATATTTTTGAGTCTCAAAGGTAACCAATAATTAAATAAAAAAAGTTATATTATTAAGCTTGTTGTTAGATTATTGGGTCTTGTTGTTGGTGTAATTTATAATTTAACCAAAATGGAATTCAAAGTTAGAAAAAAGGCTAGTAAAAGATGTATTTTTTTAATTGTTGATAGATTAGTGCTTGACTGTGATCACACTTGATGATGAGTGATGATACAGTCTAAGATGGAAGCGTATTATTCTGGTAAGAGGCAATTTATCTCATGGTTTCTATACAGCATCTTATCGGAACTCACACAGAGACAAATTAGAAAATGCATCTTTTTATCGTCTATCGCGCTTTCACGACAAAGTTACTGGACCGATTTTAATGAAATTTGGTACACGGATAGTCTAGAGCCTGAGAAAGGTCTTGACTACTTTTTGAAATGTAAAAGGAATTGTAGCGCATGGAAGTAATGTCATATTTTGATCTAGAAGCAGGAAACTTATCATCATCATCATCAGGCATCACGCCTCACTCCCATAGGTGTAGGCAGAGACCACGTCCTTCCACTCGCCATGATCCTTCCATATCTCCTTCGCTTCTTTCATTTTCATTAAACCTTTCATACAAGTTCGTCGGTTCGGAATACTCTTGACCTGGCCCTTATTTGAAATGTCCTAGATCTGGTTTAGAAACGCTCGCTTTGGTGTTTTTCTTCCAACTTTCCCATTCACTCTCCTTTCATTCATTCTCTCTACGTGCCCAAACCATCTAAGCATACCTTTCTCAATTTTAGTCACTACGTCCTCTTTTATAACACAACGTTCTCTTATCCCACTATTTCTTACTTTGTCACTCAATTTCAATCCACTTATACTTCTCAATGCTCTCATTCCTACCGCATTTACTTTACTTTTGTGATTCTTCTGCCATACCCAACATTCACTACCATACATAAGTGTTGACACCAACACTCCTCTTTGAATAAATCCTTTTTGTCGGTCTCCTTTCATTCATTCGCTCTACGTGCCCAAACCACCTAAGCATACATTTCTTAACTTTAGTCACTACATCTTCTTTTATACCACAACTTTCTTTTACCACGCTATTTCTTACTTTATTATTCAGTTTTAATCCACTTATACCCATCCTTCACATTCCTCCATGCACAGCCAGTCTGGCCCTTTGAGATACCATACCATGTTCCCTGCATTCACTCCCCTCAAGCGTATAAAATAGCAGTATATACTAATATTACAAATGCAAAAGTAACTCTGTCTAAAATTTGGTACACACCTAGTCTAGAGCCTCAAAAAGGATAATAAGCTCTTTGCAGTAAAACACTATAAATAGCTCATTAAAGTATTTATATATGTGTCTTATAAAATTAAAATGTAAAATATATACCACAAGCTAGTAAAAAATTAGGAGAAAATCAAAGAAGCACATACAACAAAATTTTTAGATCTTCAAATAGATGGTAATTTAAGGTGGGGCGCACATATTGAATATTTGTGTTTAAAAAACTTAATAAGCTTAAGTATTTATTGTTTAGGTTATTCAAGGTGGTTAATCAAAATACAGTACTCACCGCATGATAAAACCGAACTCACGATTTGAATTTGAATTTGAATTTAACTTTGAATTTGAATGTGACCTTGAATTTGAATTTGAGTTTGAATTTGAGTTTGAGTTTGATTTGAATTTGAATTTGAGTTTGAATTTGAGTTTGAGTTTGAATTTGAATTTGAATTTGAATTTGAATTTGAATTTGAATTTGAATTTGAATTTGAATTTAACTTTGAATTTGAATGTGACCTTGAATTTGAATTTGAATTTGAGTTTGAATTTGAGTTTGAGTTTGAATTTGATTTGAATTTGAATTAAACTTTGAATTTGAGTTTGAGTTTGATTTGAATTTGAATTTGAGTTTGATTTGAATTTGAATTTGAATTTGAATTTGAATTTGAATTTGAATTTGAATTTGAATTTGAATTTGAATTTGTAAATAATTAGCCTAAATTATTAAAAATGCTACCCAAAACACTATTGCACGTGAGAGATTAAATAGGAAATTGCATTTTCTAATTTGTCTGATTCTGGACTAGATGGCTTCGGTGTTGGCTAGTTACCAACCTACCAAGACGTATCTCCAAGCAAAGAGATTTGTATTCTGGTACGATGCTGTATAGAAACCATAAGAAGTAAAGTGCCTCTCACCAAATTAACGCGATTCCATCTTAAGCTGTACCATGACTTACCATCTAGTGATCATTACCATGACAATCAAGTGCTGAAAAACAGTTTTATTAACAAATTAAGATCACTTCTTTACAGCAATATGTTATAAAAAGTGCACCTCAAACAGAAACCTAATTTTTAATGTTGTACCGCTTAATTTATATAATAAATACGTTGTAAATAATAATAAATGAAATATATAAGTTTAATTTATTCAGTATATTTATGTAAATACAGTCTTGTTTGTTTTTGGAGGCTAGTATTCAGAAACATCAGTTTAAATGGTAATATTGAATTAAATATTTTGTTAAAGTTAAAATAGCGAAGGGTATCTGGAGGGTGTAATTCTTTTTACTCATACACGTGACAATAATTACCTTATCCACTTTTTCTTTCCCTTAAAATGGGAGGACGATGCAAAAGTAAATCAGAATCTATAATATTTATTTTTTAATATGTTAAATAAAGAAGTTTAACAAATGACATGAATAAAGTAACTTTTACAAGAAAAGTCGTGAAAATAAGTATTTTAAAGCTGTATTTATTTTATTTGTATGTTAATAAAGTTCTCTTATTTTTTTTTACAATAGCAATTTGAGAAAAAAACTTTCTTTTGAATTGGTTTTTGAAAGCTGTATTTATTTAATCTGTATGTTAACATTACGTGACAAGAATAAGGTTCTCCTCTTCTTTTCATTTACTATAAAAATTTGAGGAAATAAATATGACAATTACTTTTAAGATATACGATTTGTTAATTTATGAGATATTTCTGAATATCAGCTTTGAGTGTTTCCAATTATATCAGCATCTAAGACACGAAGTGTTATGTCAAATAAAGCTTTTTTATTATATGATGTATTGTTATTTTTCCATTGAATTATAAATACTTTTAATAGCCCAGAGTGTGATTACATAAATCTTTAAGATCTAAACAATTCTCGAATCCACCTGAAGGTACACACAACAAAACACCTTCAGACCAGCCGTTTTCGAGCATTGGTTTATTCCTTCATTCTCATAATGGGATGTGACAGCAGTTCGACACTCGCGGAGAGAGATTACAAGCAGGACCTATGGCTGAACGTGGACTTCGAGGCACGCGGGTGAAGCACACCGCCAACAATTTAACTACGAGGAAATACTGAGAATTCCTTGACAGAAAACTCATTATCGACCTGGAACTCCAACCCAGAATCTCTTGTCTGAAACAATCTCATCACTAGAACAATGTGATAAGAGAACGTTGTGGTTTAATAGAAGAATAATAGAAGAAATTGAGAAAGGTATGCTTAGATGGTTTGGGCACGTAGAGAGAATGGATGAAAGGAGACAGACATAAAGGATTTGTGAGTCAAGAGGTAATGGGAAAGTTGAAAGGGAAGACCAAGGCGAACGGTCCTGGACCAAATCCAGGATATTTAAAATAAGGGCCAAGTCAAGAGTACTTCAAACCGACGAACTTGTATGAAAGGTTTAATGAGAATGAAAGAAGCGAAGGAGATATGCAAGGATCGTGGCAAGTGGAAGGACGTGGTCTCTGCCTACCCCTGTGGGAGTAAAGCGTAATGCTATGTACGTATGAGACTGAGTCGTCACTCTCGCCTATGTAACACTCGTTCGAATAAAGTCGGAGTTACAATCAACATTGCTAATATTATTGACAGTAATTTATTCAAAATTATACTCAAAAAAGTGTTTCGAATCTTCAATACTCTGCCAATTGGTAACAAATCTATCGGTGAATTAAAAAGTTGGATCTGCTAAGAAGAAACCGACAAGAAACTCAGTAGTTACTCTTTTAAATATAGTTTTTGTACAGTACAATGAGTTTAGATATCATGTGCAACTGGAATCAAGTCCAAATATCTTTATAGTTTAACTAATCCTTAACATTATAATATGCGGAGGCAAATCTAAATCTGATTGCGGTATCATATTAGACTTGAGCTCCTGGGTTACTTTTTTTATAATTATAACAGGCAAACGAGCTGGCGGGTCAGCTGATGGTAAGTAATCACCGCCTCCCATGGACACCTGCAACACTGGAGGAGCTGCCGATGCGTTGCCGGCCGAGGAGGTGGAAGTTCAATTGCCTTTTAAACATTTGCATATGGAAGTCTTGAAGGAACACTGCTGCTGGAAGTTGGTTCCACATTTTGCAGGTACGCGGTTCGAGTCCCGGATCGGGCTAATTCAGGAATAGATATTTAATTTTCTATTAAGATTTTCTCAATATTTGCCTGAAGTTGGGAAGTTGGTGGTGTGATCCTCCGCTTTGCCTCGGAGAGCACGTTAAGCCGTCGTCCCTGCACCTGAACTCTCTATGATCGCGTAGGGTTCCCGTGACATCGGATTATGAGAGTGAAGGAATAGAGAGTGCACTTATGTGCTATGCCTGCCAATCCGCAGTGTGTCTATGCTCTAAAAACCCTCTCTCCTCTGAGTAAGGAGGCCTGTGCCCAGCAGTGGGATGTTAATGGGCTGCTACTTACCTTTTTATCAAAAATGCGTATGCTCAAACCGATAAATGATATCTGAACCTTCTTCTCCTTAAAACATGGCATAACAAGTTTGTTTTTATTGTTTGTCCTAAAATTGCGTATTTCGTTCTTTTTGCTGTATTAGTGAACATTATTATGAATAAATGGACGGACGGTGCTTTGAGAATTGATGTTTAGGAATAGATGATATAATGAGTTTGTTTTGAAGGCGGTTCTTTTTTTGTCAAAATTTTTATTTACTTTTGATTTTAAGTCAATCTGATATAGTCAAAGTTAAATTTACAATGATATCGTCACACCCGGGATCAAACCCGCAACCTAATACTCGTATGTTACAGGTTAGTTATTTTGTCTCCTCGCTATCACCAGTGTTTCATATGGTAATCACAACAATAATATAATAAAAAAAGCATAACACTAATACGCAAAAGACCCCCCCCCCAGCTATCACCGCTTTACGCTTTATACGTAAACTCATTGCTATCTGATTACAGACAGTTATATATACTGCAAAAAATCGCAGCCTTACTGTAAGCCGTTGAGGAGTTCCATTGATCATCATATTTAACTACGAAAATCACTTGACCATACCGAAGTTACGGTAGGCGACTCAAATATCTGGATAGCTTTTAGAAGATTCTGCCGAGTATCGTTGATTTGCTCCTAAGAATTGAAGAGCTCTGTTACTTTGTCATGGATCTTATGATCAAAACCTAACCAAACTATCACCAAAAAACCCTTGAAGTATATCCTTTCCAATGAAAAAAGAATCATCGAAATCGGCGGGAGTAATCTTGAGTTATTCGTCCATTTGTAGCGCACATGCTTAATGCAAATTTAAGGATGCCATCATCAGAACTGGATTTTAAAAAATGGTACCCTATGGCAATCACCACCTTTCATATAAAAAAAAATCATCAAGATCGGTTCACTCAGTCGAAAATTATGAGGTAACAAACATAAAAAAAATACAGACGAATTGATAACCTCCTCCTTTTTTTGAAGTCGGTTAAAACACATACATACACATTTTCTTTATTGTTATAGTAAATTATAGAACCTTGAACTATATTGTATTGAATAATTGAAAAAAAAAAAACGATGAAAACTATCGTGTTTCCTATTATACCTGTTTATTAATCTGTTATATTGAACTCACTACATTACTGTTAATAAATGATGATTCCATTGAAATGCACCTGCGCGATAACCTTTTGGATATTCAAGTTCAAATCTATAAATACATACATACATAGCATCACGCCTCATTCCCATATAGGTAGGCAGAGACATCCTTCCACTTGCCACGATCCTTGCATATCTCCTTCGCTTCTTTCATTCTCATTAAACCGTTCATACAAGTTCGTCGGTTTAGAGTGCCCTTGACCTGGCCCTTATTTAAAATGTCCTGGATTTGGTCCAGGAACGTTCGCCTTGGTCTTCCCCTTCCAACTTTCGCATTCACTCTTGACTCATAAATCCTTTTTGTCAGTCTCCTTTCATTCATTCTCTCTACATGCCCAAACCATCTAAGCATACCTTTCTCAATTTTAGTCACTACGTCTTCTTTTATACCACAACGTTCTCTTATCACACTATTTCTTACTCTGTCACTCAGTTTCAATCCACTCATAGTTCTCAATGCTCTCATCTCTACCGCATTTACTTTACTTTTGTGATTCTTCTGCCATACCCAACTTTCACTTTAATAAAATATAAACATAAATTAATGTGTCTGTTAATGTCAAAGTAATATCCCTTTAAGATGCTTTTTACGCCTGTTTTGAATTAGAGAACGTGTTCTCAAAGGGATCTGTCTGTGTTACTTCTTTGGCTTCCCAGCCTTTCCGGTATCCCTGGAAATGAGACAGCTGATTCATGTACAAAAGCAGCAGTCCAATAAGGAACGCATGAACATTTTCAAAATTGTGCACAAGATTTAACCTCACTCTACAAAACATTTCTGGAAAATTTCTGGAATTCATTCTGGGCTTCATCAAAATTGGCCAAAGGTAAATATCCTCCATCCAACCGAACATACCAAGGCCTGGTTTTTTCTGCATAGATATGCCAATCGCTGGGTCACTAGTACAATCTCTCGGCTTCGACTTGGATATGCCTGCACACCTGTACACTTGGCCAAACTCCGGATTAGGGACCACTCCATGTGTGAATGTGGCTTAGACGAAGGTTCGAATCAGAAATGAAGGGATCCGTAGTAGAACCAGAGTCACCGACATAGTCCTACGAATCGCGAACCTGAAGTGGCAACAAGGTGGACCGATGATATAAAGAGGGTCGCCGGTAGCAGCTGGAGCCAGGCGGCGCAAGATCGGGCCTTGTGGACGTAATAACGTGAGACCTATGTCCAGCAGTGGACGTCCATCGGTGGAAGCGACGACGACGAGGACGATTGCGTCAATCTAGTAGTGCAAAGTACAGGTCCCGCTATCATTTTAATTGCATATAACTTTGTGCAATGAAAAGATAAGTAGGTTTGGTTTTCATAAAAAGTTTATTTGGTCTTTACTCTTTGGTTTCATTATGATTGGAAAATAATATAGTCTAAATGGTTACCGCGATTCGTGACGAATAATGTGTTTAAGATGTTGCATCGTTTGGGGGTTATTCACATGAGTTTTTGATTTAAAGAAAATCCCATAAGAAAAGGTATGGTGCTGTTAAATCCGGAGATCTGGCTGACCACGCTGAATCGCCAAGAAAATTTTGAATCATGTCTTGGTACGGTTCGAAAGTAACAGTAACTTGAAAATCTTGGTAATTTTCAAAAAAATAGGGACCAAAGATGTGTCCAACATAAATACCACACCATACAGTTTCTTTTTAAAGGACTTCAAAAAAAGGAGGAGGTTATCAATTCGTCTGTATTTTTTTTAGTTTGTTACCTCATATCTCCCAACTGGTTGGACCGATCTTAATGATTTTTTTTTAAATGAAAGGTGGTGCTCGTCATCGGGTCCCTATTTTTTAAATCCGGTTCTGATGATGGCATCCATGAGAAAACCGGATAAATGTTAAATTTGCATTAAACATGTGTGTTCCTTTCAATATCACTCATATAATTGCCGAACCCATGGGAATATGAGGAAATCTTTACTTTGTGATATTCTTTATAGAAAAAGGAAGTTTCATTTTTAGTTAATCTGTACTAGTTTTGAAGCTCTCTTGGTGAGTGAGTGAGCCTTTCTAATGGTCCCCGTTATTAGCCCGCGCTTTTTAACGGAAATAACCGTCGCCTGCCCCGTTCGAACGTTTTTGCGTTGGTTGCCTCTCGGGTCGAATGACGCTAAAGTGGCTCATGGGACTTACTTGTTCATGAAAGACTACCAAATGTTGTGATTTTTATGTTTGCTTATAATTAAACTATACAATGTTATCTTTTATTACATTGGTGTAGCGTCATGTTGCGCTAAACTTTGAGATAGTGAAAAAAAGAAGTCTTATATTTATAGGCTCATATATCATAAATTAAAACATACTTCAAGGGTTTTCATTGTTATTCACATGATGATTCGCTTATATGATCAAAAATTTTGTAACTGATTTATTTTTTGTCTTTCAGGGAGTTAACGAGAAGCAAAGTAGATAATATACAATATGACTTAAGGAAGAGATGCCTATATTTCTAGTTGCGCGAGTTGAGACAGAACTATCGTATCATGTCAACCAGTTGTTGACACGGGCAATCAAAGCGATAATAAGAAGATATCCTTAGTTAGTTACTTGCTATATTGCTAATGAAGTTTTACTTGACTAAATTTCCAGTCAATTGCGAAATGTTTTAAAAGTTTCGTTATATTTGAGTAAGTATAAGGCACATCGGTTGGATGGTTTCGAAAACTATAAATGGCATAGGTGTAAATAAATGTCCTGGTTTTCATACCACACATTCTGAGTTGTTACTCGTTTTTTTTACAGTAAAATCAACTTGACAAGCCCCTGGCAAATTTGTTACCAAAGAATTAAAAAAGAGCTGAATATTTCGTTTTTTATCGATACTATAAAGCTGTATTATCTTCTAATTAGGGTTATTAATAATTATTAAGAGTGATATGGAAGTAAATATTTTACAGCAATGCAGTAAAACGCAATGTTACGTGCGATAGGGGGTCGTTCAACCCCTTTTATACATTGACAGCGGCTCATAGTACGTCATAAGCGAAGCGACTAGCGACTAATATTCTAAATGCGAAAGTAGCTCTGTCCGTCTTTCACGCCAAAACTACTGAACCGATTAAAATGAAATTTGGTATACAAATAGTCTAGAGCTTGAGAAAAAATTTAATGCGAAAAATGGGTAAAAGACGAAATATCGTCTTTTAGCTGTACTAACACGATGGAGCATAAATATAGCTAATAAAACGTTAGAAAAATATGTTTTTTTTAATTAAGATGGATTTTTTTTTCGTTCTATCATCAAAGGTGTCATAAGTCTTTGTTGAGAAGGTTACGTTCCAGCACGAACAGCATCTTGAGGATGTTTATTGGAAAGATGGACTCGCCTCTTTGCCACCAATTCCTCAAGGTGCCGTTTAGGCTGGATAGTAAGGTGGGAGTTTATTAGAATAGGATTTTTTTTTTATTAATATTATTATAATTAAATTTAGGTTAGATTAGGAAAAGGAAGATCAGAAATAAGTTATTTATGTTACTAACATAGTTATAAGGGATGAATTTACTAACACAAGTGAGCCTATGTTACAAGAATAAAGAAATTTTATTATTATTATAAGTCTGCCTTCGTTTTCCGGAGCGGTGTCCTAACTCTTTGTATATATATATATATATCATTGGGAACATGTGCTGTACCAAATGCAAAAACAACTATTGGTAAGCACTCATCATGAACGTCCTACGGCTGGGCACAGGCCTCCACACTCCGAGGAACGAGGGTTTTTAGAGCACAGACCCACCACGCTCCTTCGATTGTCTTAGTCTGTTACCTCGGCTCTATTCCAAAACGACGGCGATATTGACTGAGTGGTTACAAGCAGGATAAATGCAGGTTGGATGAAGTGGCGGCAGGTCCCGGGAACAGTTTACCTGTCGTCCTATATGGATCAGAATGCTGGGCCACCAAAGGGGAGAATCATAAGGAAATTGCATGCAGTGGAGTTGCGGATATTGAGATGGATGTGTGGAATGACAAAATTAGACAAGATCAGGAATGTGTTTATTAGTGAAAGTATGAAAAAGCACCCGTGGCCAAGAAGTTAAGGAAAGGAGGAAGGTTTTCCTGATATGGACATGTCATGAGAAGGGAGGATAGCCATGTATGCAAGAGGGCCTTAAATATGATGGCAAGCAGCAGGGCTGGGAGAAGGCGACCAAAAAAAGTGTGGATGAACTTTGTGAAAGAGGATATGTGTGTAATGTAAAATGAAGTGGCGAAAGGAAACTTGCTGTGCCGACCCCACCTAGTGGGATAAGAACACGGAAATGGTGATAAGTCGGAGTCAAATAGTTTCTGGAACGCCAGCACCATCTACCGGCGCTGGACCGGTGCTCCACATTTCTCGTGTGACGGTCCGCCAGGGCGGTAGAATATTGAAGCTGTTGTGTTTCTATTATTGTTAATGTGTTTGTATAAATTGATATCGGGACCATTAAGTGATTGGACATTATAATCTTAGTTAATTTATAGTGTTTGATTGCAACATTATTGCCCACCGGTGCCCACTCTTTGGAGGTTGAATTAGGGAACCCACTGAAAGATGTCGGCGGGAACTCTATGCTTATTTTTTTGCTCTGTCGGTAAAATTGTTCTGACGGCAGTCTTCAGACGTTATCTACAAAAGCTTCATCACCCGCTCGGCTTATGAATGTAAACTCTAACAAGTTTCACTCTAAATTATTGCTAGGTATCGATCCTAGGACGTAGCTTTTTTCTACTATAATTGGAATGCCCTACTCCGCGGAAACATTAGTGCTTTCCACTGACCTCCATTGTGTTTAGTTATACATTATATTTCTAGATTTATGCTTATTATATAATACACTATCTATAAGTATACGTATTTTCTAAAACCGTGGATATACGAGAATATATAAATATATATAGTTATGTAATTATATGTACGATATGGTTGTATAGCATTTTATGAATGATATATTGAGCTATATGTGTAATTATTTAATGTAGTATTTAAGTAGTGTATAATTGAGTCAAATTTTCTCTTTTGAAGTTATTTGCACCTTCCTTATGTTATGTTCCTCTATCCAAAGGTTGTCTGGAAGATATCGCTCTAAGTGATAAGACCGCCTTTCCGATAATTTTTTTCACAAATAAATTTCATCAAAAAACGTGTTTCGGTGTGGGGGAGTTTGGGTGTGGAAGTGGGTGTGGATGTGTGTGTGTGTGTTTTTTTTATTGATAAAGTAGTATAAGTGAGGGCCTAACAAATGTATGTCGTTTAAATACAAGACAGGAATCTAATGTTACTTCACCTTCACTTTGTTGTTTTATTATTGTTACATAAGCAGCAAATGGAGAGTGTCGTACTTTAAGAACCATATTTGAGGGCATAGAATGTTCAGAAATCAAATGTCAGCTTTAGCATACGCAATTTTATTATGATACTGCAAACAGTTTTTGAATTGTGTCTACATAATTTTGAGAAATATTACGAAACATTAATTTGTAACAGATTTATTTAAAAGATTAACTGCATAATTTTTTGCTGGTCTCTTCTCAGTGGCATCAACTTTTTGTTAAGCTATAGATATTTGTTGACAACACTAACAGCTCTAAAATGTTGGGAGATATAATGGAAACACTTAGAAGTACCAAAAAAATATTGTGCAATATTACGAAATGTTATGAAATACGAGGTGACTTTAACGAACGGAACAATTTTGTGAAGATCCTTCGAACTGTTTCGTGGAGTAGTTGTTTTAAGAGAAGTAGTGCTAAATTGTATAAATTCAAATAGTGAAGTAATTATTAGTATAGTGCAAGTTGTGTATGTTTAAATAGTGAAGAGAATAAAAGTTGTTATTACGCAACGTTTTTAGTATGTTATTTTTGTTAGCAACGAGCAGACTACTGACGATTTAAAATTGCTCTTTGGGCCATATAATATAACATGCCCTATGGAGAAATTGAAAACCTTAGAGCGTTTTTATCGTGGACATAAATCATCCCAGTCCTTCCCATTTCACAGGGCTTATGAGAGGGATTCCGCTTGTATGAGCAAAATATCCTACAAAAAGCATTATGTACATGGAATAGAGGTAAAATGATTAAAAGTTGTGAATATTAGTAGAATTTGACCGATATATACCTACATCATTTGTTCATTGCGAAACAATTGCAATGAAATAATAGGGGTGATGGTTTGTTGTACATGAACACGTCTCGTAAAGGATAATAGTGTCTATAAAAATATTACAATATATATTAATCGATAGATTTTGATGCAAGTTTACGATAGAAACTTGAATGAAGGTCGTAGCTCCATCGAGCCGAAAGTTATAATAAATTGAATCGCGATATGCAGCAGAAATGACCTTCAATATCCAGGGGGTTCCCCCTTCACTGCGCGTGATGTGTCACAGTCCTTACTTAGCGTAATAAATTATTTAATCCTTTACCTATCTGGTGGTGTTATTCAATTTCGGATGGAGGGGATAGATATGTAGCTTCAAAACCAAACTGTAGCCCTTGATTTTATTAACATTTGTTTTTTTGAATTCTTATGGATGCGATATTTAAGACGTATCATATATATTTTAAAGTGTGTCATAATAAATAAGTATGGAAGTTTTTCGTCGGTTGTCGCTAAGGTGGCTCGTCGTCGTCGTTGTCGCTTCAACCAATGGACGTCCACTGCTGGACATAGGTCTCACGTAATAACCTCCACAAGGCCCGATCTTGCTCCAGCGCCGCCTGGCTCCAGCGGCCACCGGCGACCCTCTTTATATCATCGGTCCACCTTGTGGGGGGTCCGATGATATACTCCAGCACCTTCGGCCCCCAACGTCCATCAGTCCTTCGGACTTTGTGCCCCGCCCATTGCCACTTCAGGTTCGCGATTCGTAGAACTATATCTTTGGTTCTACTACGGATCTTTTCATTTCTAATTCGATCACGTAGAGAAACTCCGAGCATAGCCCTCTCCATCCTAAAGTAATAATACCTAAAGTGGACTTAAATGTTCATGAAAGACTACCAAATGTTATAATTTTTATGTTTACTAATAGTTAAACTATATAATGTTACCTTTTGCTTATTAAATTAAGACTCTGGTGTAGCGTCACGTTGCGATAAACTTAGAGATAGTGATGAAAGTCCGTGTTGTGTTTATAGGCTCATATTTTAAAAATTAAAACTTACCTCAAGAGTTTTCATTGTTATTCACATCACTTATATAATCAAAAGCACAAATAATCACTAATAAACAATCACAGTTTTTAAAATACCACAGAAAAACTTAACTACTACGACGCGACACACACACTGTTAGTAACGGTCACTTTTGTAACTAATTTATTTTTTTCATTGTCTGGTGCTATCTCTACACATATTTCGTTACAGAAATTTACCGAGAAGCGAAATAGATAATGCACATTATGACTTAAAAAGAAAAAGGTGCTTATATTTCTAATTGGCCGAGTAGTTGACAAGGGCAATTGAAGGGTTGTGTTTTATTACTGAAGATTGTACAGACGTTATTTTGTAGAGATAGATATGCTTTTTATTTTGCTTTTATTGTAATATTCTATCTAGAAAAATGGCTATTTTAAGAAGCCTATATACGAATGGATGTCACAACAACATACAAAGATTTTTGATAGTTTAAAAGAAGGCTTTATCTTTTGAATTTGCAGTTTTTTGTCGGCTACAAAGTAGCCTGTGATAGTGACGGGTATCTATGAAAGGCCTATAGAGAACTTTGCAATGTTAAATTGGGACAGGCCTATTTCCATTGTGTTTCCACTGCGCTGTCTAAAGAGGCGACAACCTTGAATCTTGCATATATACTGGATAGCTTTTAGAGCTGTTATTTTCGTGAAAATTCCAAAGATTCTTAAGTTATATTTAATTTATTATAATATTTACTTAACTAACAATGACTTTATTGCTAAAATTAATAAAAAAATCATCATTAATTAAAGTAAAACTGGTTTTCCATCGTCTATTATTTTTTCGTACATCTATCAGAGTGGAAGTAATGCTGACCGAAGCAGCCAAGGCCAATATGCCGCCATTAGCTTACATCAGCTGTTCCACTTGCATCGTGCTTTGTAAATGTTTTTAGTAAACTGTTTTCATTGAATTGTTTTTGAAAACACTATTGTTGCAAATATTGTTAAATAAAAAAACAATACTGTAATTGAATTATTTCGAAAATGAGTTTAAAAATGTCCATTTCATTTACGATGTTTTAACACTATAATGTAATTGAATTATCGAAAATAAGGATTAATTTATACAACATTTGAAACCCATACATATAAATACAAATTTCCATTAATTTTTCAATGTTTTTGACACGTAATTGTAATTGAGTTATTAAATAAAGACGCTTAATTTAAACAATGTTTTAATCCCACTGTTATAAATCAAATAATTAAAAAAAAGCCTTTTTATTTTACAATGTTTTAATATTACATTGTAATAAGTACGTTTAAGACACAATAGTAATTAAAATATGGAAAAAAAATCACGATTAATCTAATGAGGTCTTAGACACACTTTTGTGATTCAATTATTTACAAAATGCCCATTTATTAAACATTATTGAAATTAATTTATTAAAAAAGTAAAGATTAATTTAATAAGGTGTTAGACACACTATTATAATTGAATAATCATCAAAATAACTGTTCTTTAATCAAGTAATGTTACATATTGTTTTATAACACAAAATCCAAGGCCACATCTCTCAGTTTATTCACGATAAATTAAAAACTACTAAACGGATTTTTATGCCATTTTCAATAATAGATAGCTCGATTCATAAGGAATATTTTAATATATAATAAATTCAGATTTTGCATATATTGCTTAAAATATATTGATAAAAGTGAGAAGAATCGGAAAAATTAAGTATCCTGGGAGCTTTCATCGAAATCGCTACTTAATCCTTTAGACATATAACAAAACAATGTAAAGTTGGATTATTCCTCTTTTATAGATCTAAAAAAAAGTCTAAAATGGCATATATCTATCTTGTAAGGATAACTCACTAAATCCATTTTATTTTCTAAGAAACTAGTGAAAGACAACGCAGTAATTAGAAAGTTATACAGACGGATACAGTCTCAATATAGCGGTTTTGGAAATAAAAAACCAAATTATTCTAAAAACTGTGACTTTAAATTGTTTACTTTGTATATAATGTTAAAAATTGCCTATTTATTTAGTTGTTACATGCAGTCAACACAATTTAATCTGTGTATATATATTAAAGCAGATAGCAACCTAAAATTTGCATTGGAAACTCGTTAGTAATTTACGACTTGTATTCAATATTTTGATTTTATATAGAGATGCTACATTTGTATATATTTAGATTAAAAAAATCAGTCGTTAACAGGCCAAAGACCTTTAAAGCTTGTTTTATAACCTCTTAATCGATTTAGTGCACTTGTTTAAAGTAGGGGTTAAAATATCGGTCCTATTACAAAATTTCTATCCCTTGGTGAAAGACATAACACAGAAAAAGCTCTTCTAAATCATCAGTATTGATAACAAAATTACCACCGGTTTGAAAACTTGATTCCGCTCAGAAGAAACTCAACAATTACTAATTTAATAATAGAGTTTGTAAGTTACGCCTTGTGTAAAATGATGTTTTTGATATATTTCTTCAAATTATGTGGAATCAAATCCGTAACTGATTGCGGTATCTTATTAAAATGTGTATGCTCAACCCGACAAATGATTTATGAACTTTCTTCACACTTAAATATAATATTATAAGTTATATGAGCTTTACACGTATATTATATCTGCGATGAAGAGATACAAGCACTATGTTACATGATACTATAACTTCTAAGCCTTTTTACCAGCAGTGGGACATCAAAATAATAATAAAAGAAGACGTAGCGACTAAAATTGAGAAAGGTATGCTTAGATGGTTTGGCCACGTAGAGAAAATGACAAAAAGGATTTATTCCTAGAGGAGTGTTGATGCCAACACTTATGTATGGTAGTGAAAGTTAGGTACGTCAGAAGAAGTAAGAGTGGATTAAAACTGAGTGACACAGTAAGAAATGGTGTGATAAGGGAACGTTTTGGAATAAAAGAAGATGTAGTGACCAAAATTGAGAAATGTAAGCTTAGATGGTTTGGGCACGTAGAGAGAATGTCAAAAATGATTTATTCCTGGAGGAGTGTTGATGCCAAGACTTATATATGGTGGTGAAAGTTGGGTATGTCAGAAGAAGTAAGAGTGGATTGAAACTGAGTGACACAGTAAGAAATGGTGTGATAAGAGCACGTTGTGGAATAAAAGAAGATGTAGTGACTAAAATTGCTATGCTTAGATGGTTTGGTGTCGAAAGAACGAATGAAAGAAGACTGATAAAAAGGATTTATGAGTTAAGAGTGAATGCGAAAGTTGGAAGGGGAAAACCTAGGCGAACGTTCCTGGACCAAATCTAGGACATTTTAAATAAGGGCCAGTTCAAGAGCACTCTCAGCCGACGAACTTGTATTAAAGGTTTAATGAGAATGAAAGGAGAGAAGGAAATGCAAGGATCGTGGCAAGTGGAACGACGTGGTCTATAGGAATGTGGCGTGATACTATGTATGTATATTTAGTGAGACGCAGTCTATATGAAACTACTAAGGGGCACGCAAAATGGGGAAGTTAAAAGGCAGCCAAATACTTGGTTTGAGGACTACGTCGACATATTCTGGTGTCCCTGGTAGGAAAGAATCTCTCACTGCCTAGTAAACTCGGCCCATGCTTGACAGGATGGAATGCAGTTTCGTTTTTCTGCAAAGCCGTCAACTTGTAAAAGGAGGAAATAAAGCGAGAACGGGAAACTGCAGCAGATGCCGCTACCCTTCGGGTGAAGAGGCTGGGCAGCAGGAGGCCTCTTTACAAAGCCTCTTCTTTCCTTTTTGAATATCTTTAGTTGGTTTCATCCGGGAGTGTCAGGGCGAAAGGGCAAGGGAGCCTCTGGCACGCCCATTTCAGTTTAAAGAGGGTGTCGCTGGATTTTAATAGATATTCTGGCCTTGCAGGCGAGTCCCACACTCTATGCATTGTGGCAGGGGTGCATTAAAGCATTTCCCAGCGAAAAAATAAAGTGCTGCTAAATACTTTTTTTATATCTTCTAAATCATAGTGTTTGAATAGATGAAATGCAGATAGATCGATACTTTGGGTTTTCTTTGTAGCCAAAAAGCTCATTTGGCGAATAGCCAGTTAATATGCATGCCAGCTAAGCTTTACGTAATCCTATTTTTCCTATGATATTTATGGAATTATATATTAGACAACCAAAAAAGTTCGTGCGGTTTTCATTTATTTTTAACTATGTGATCTGTATATCGCAAGCAAGATGAAGTAGAAGGCAATTATTTGTACATTAAAAAGCTGATATTAAAAGCTCGGGAGTGTGGGACTCCCAGATACCTGAATACTCACTAAAACCCAACGGATCTTTCCTCATCCATTAGTGAAATCACTAGAGGTTCCCTAACCGCATTTCCACTCTAGTGAGGAGTGAATAGATTGTTTTAACCTAAACAAAATAGTAGCCAGGTGGTCTCAAGGGGCCAGACTGGCTGTGCATGGGCCAACACTTAGATAGATAGATAGATAGATAGAAACACTTTATTGCACACAAACATATACAGGAAATACAAAAACTAAGAATTAAAAAGAACTAGAGCTAGAAGCGTGCAAAGGCGGTCTTATTGCTGCAAGCAATCTCTTCCAGACAACCTTTGTCAAAGTGGATGCTTATTTAATAAATTGATGAATGGGGCAGAACAGTGTCGGAAATAAATATTTGCTTAAGTATAATTTGAAACAAATAAAACTTATTTATGGTAGTGAAAATTGGGTATGACAGAAGAAGCATAAAAGTAAAATAAATGCGGTAGAGATGAGTGAAGTGAAACTGAGTGACAAAGTAAGAAACAGTGTGACAAGAGAACGTTGTGGTATAAAAGAAGATGCAGTGACTAAAATTGAGAGAGGTATACTTAAATGGCTTGGGCACGTAGAGATAATGAATGAAAGGACACTGACAAACAGGATTTATGAGTCAAGAAAGAATGAGAAAGTTGACCAAGACCAAGGCGAACGTTCCTGGACTAAATCCACGAAATTTTAAATAAGAGCCAGTTCAAGAGCACTCTCAGCCGACGAACAAGTATTACGGGCTTAATGAGACTTCTTTGGCAAACAAATCTTTCGGTTTAGTTTATATTTATACAAAAGTAAAACGGAAAAGGATGTATTAGGAATTTAATATATTTAATCGTCATTAAAATATTAAGTGTTGAAAATTAATACAAATTAATAAAATAATAAAAAAAATAATTTTTGTAAATTGTAAAAATACCTAACCTCATGTTAAATTCATTGCAATTTAATTATTAATATAGAAATTATATGTTTAAAATTTAAAATTGAGTAAAGAGAATTTATGAAATGTTTTATATTTTATGGAAAATAGTATATTAAATGACGAGTGGCAATTTAAAATGCCACACGTTATTTGTAAATATTAAAACTACCTAAACTTCAAACGAATACGCTTAAAAAACGCTGAACGCTCAAGTTTCACTTCAATAATTAACTGAGTTTATTGAGGGTGCTTCTCAGGATTGAGCGCGAAGAAACCCTCGTAACATTAGATTATAAGTCCAATTCAATATATCTTTTTTCACATTCACTTTTAATCGTCAAATATATATTTTTTTCCTGTAATTCCAATTTTCAAAACTTTTCTCTAATATCATTATAAGTAAATAGGAATTGATGTGTGAAATAACCAATATTTGATTCAAAAATGCTGTAAAAGCCTACTTGAATAAATATTTGAATACTTTTAAGTCATTGCTTTGTATTTCCGATGAAGGTCAACTTATTTTCAT
The DNA here is from genome assembly GCA_015832385.1 of Elymnias hypermnestra. Lineage (NCBI taxonomy): Eukaryota > Metazoa > Arthropoda > Insecta > Lepidoptera > Nymphalidae > Elymnias > Elymnias hypermnestra. Next base: position 1,210,172 of record JACTOM010000907.1, read on the forward strand.
ACGGAAATCCTTTAAACATTTCCCGCTGCGTTATTTAGGGAATGCGGGATTTCCGCAGCGTTTTTCATTACATATGCGTGGGAAATTGATTCAACAATATTTAAGTCTTAGAATTGTAAAACAAGAAAGACTGTCTGCCGCCATACAGCGACGTACATGACACGGCTCTATCGACCCGGCAAGGCGACGCGCGCATTGCGAAACCGTGAATGTTTTTATAACAATTACCCAATAAATAACATTAAAAAATTACATATTTAATCACAAATAACTTAACAACAATCTCTTATACTCAAATATCACACAGAAATCCAATTGAATTAACTGTAACCCTTCAAAGTTAACCAATGATAAATTTCCCTTTATCACATTTTATATCGATTTTTTTATCTTACAAACATATTCCAATCAGTTATATTTGAATGAAATATAATAGTTAAGTTACTAATTTATATTTTTAAATAAAAAAAACTATAGTATTTCGTGGTTTTGATATAGGATATGGGGGTCGCGATATAGCCTGCGCCCAGTTGACACCGAGTCGCGGTTACGGGTTGACGTCCCATCATATATATAACAAAAAAGGGACAATTAACACGAGTTTCAAAAGGACACAATGCTCTAGTGTTTAAATTAAAGTGTTAAAATCTTTCCCAATACCTTGTTCTACATAAAAACATATACAAATCCCGTGGATTACTCTGTAAAGACTGGTTTACATCGTGCTATTTAAGCCTGAAACAATCGTATGTCATTCCTACTCACCATATGTCGGTTTATACCTTTGTTTTAGATACACTTTGTTATAGTAAAATGGGTAAAACCGTGGTATTTGTTAAGTCATCACTGCATTATGTCGAATTGCGTGAAACGCTAAGTTTTTGCGTCGGTATTAAATATATTTCCATCATAAATTAAGCAAGTAGAGCTTTAAAGCTCGTGTGTTACTATACTGCTTTATATAACGCAACTGTAGTGGTATACACATGTCAGTTGTTGAAAACAAAGCTTTATTCATTGATTATCATATTGAGGATTAAAATAGCCTTCATATACTATTATTAGGATAACAGGGCAGTATTTCGTGACGTCAATAGGTTTAGTTTAAGTTACGGTAAAGGTTATGTAATGTTTAAAATGTAGTAGATAGTAAACGAGTAAAAAAAGCTTTGATTTTTCTTTTTATAAAACAAGTAAACATAGCCAATTGATATAAAGGATACGAGATAATATTTTAGGACTTATATTGGTTAAAAGTTGATAAACATCAAAACGCATCCTATTATGAAATATATAAAGCTTTATCTATATACTTTGAAGACTTCTAAGAGATGACATTAGCAGAAGTCCTGAGATCAATTCCCCTTTACGCAAATTTAGGAATTTGCACTTTCTAATATGTCTGAGTTTAGACTGGTAGGAGTCTTCGGTCGTGGCTAATTACCACTCTACTAGACAAGCTATTCCATCTTAGATAATATTATCACTTACCATCAGGTGACATTATTGTCAAATGCTAACCTGTCAGCAATAAAAGAACAACTGATCAATACATAGACATAAACAAACATACAAAATAACATGTAGATAAAGAATAAGTAACTTCTCCAACACATCGTATAGAAAGTATCCTTTTAATCTTTGTTGATGAGCTTTCAATAGATAGGGCTGTAATTTTTTTTGTAAAATAAATTTAACTTATTAATTAACAAATTAAAAAAGCATTATTAACATTAAGTCTAATCTACAAGATTAAATAAGATACTGAAACTTAAGACCTAACTTATTAAACTCATAACATAGAAAGAAGCTTTTAAACATTTTACGTGAGCTTTCAATAGATGACACAGGTTTTTTCGCAATATAAATGTAATTAGTAAATTAACATTTAAAAAAAAGTAATTTTTTATTAATTATCATCCTCTAAAAATATAATAAATATATATTTGATCTTATTGACTAATCCAGCAAAGATGTTTCGCCAATAAAATACACTTTGAGTATCTTTTATCAGGTTAGAGCTCTGCTTTCTTAAATCGGGAGACTACAGTCAGAGTAAAAAAGTTAAAAGTGCGTGCGTACAAATCACACACATCAGAAGTGAAACTTCTTTGGCAAACTAATTGTTAAATCTTGTATATATTTATACAAATGTAAAACTTTCGATTTCCCAGACAAAAAGGAAGGAGAAAAAGGAAGATATGTTACGAATTAAATAAATTTAATTGTCATTAAAATATTGAAAGTGTCACAATCAATACAAATCTCAAATAACTAATTGTAAATAAAAATGTCACAGTTTTTGTCAATATTAAATGACGAGTGGCAAATTAAAATGACACATGTTATTTGTAAATATTAAAACTACCTTACCTTCGAACGAGTTAGCATAAAAAACGCTGCCCATCTTTGTGACGCTAATCACGCATTTCACAAATACAGTAAAAGCAACACAGAAACCACAATGAAAACAATCATTAATAATCTATAGTATAAAAATGAATCATAAAATGTGTTGGTAAGCGCATCACTCAATTTTTTTAAATGTTCGTTGAAGTCCAATGGTGGTTTTGGCAGCGAGAAAAGTTCGAATAATTCCAGGGGAAACCCCCTAAAAACAGCCCTTTTCTGTTTCCCATACAAACGTTTTCTAACTAAAATGTAGAGTCAATTTGACCTTTATTGCTTTTCAATAAAGTTCATAATAAATTACAAGTACTCACTGTTGTCTAAGCAATGTAGGCGTTTTACTAAGGTCAAAGAGTCAATTTGCACTTTAATGCTACTGCACAAAGTTCAAAATCAATTGAATAGTCACAAAAATGTATATTTAGTATTGCTGNTAAAGAGTTAATTAGTTAATTAACCCCTTACGGTATCAGTTGAGATTACAGTCAAATGCTAACCTGTTAACGATAGAAAAAGAAGTTAGTAACGAATACATATTAATCAACATACATAATAACATGTATGTATAAAAAAGAATAAGTAACTTTTGAAGTTATTGCATAGAAAGAATCCTCTTAAAGCTTTTACGCTGAGCTTTCAATATAAAAACGTTTTCACACAAAACTACTGGATAGTTTTCAATATTTTTTTTTACCATTAGAAAGCTGCATTTTCACTGAGTGATATAAGCTATATTACATTCTCAAAAAAAATAGGGATCTCTAAGAAAAATGCATAAATGTAATCCAAGGTGTGAAAAAAATAGCCACATAAAATCTGTCATCGCGTGCGCTGCGAAAACTATTGATTATAGAATAAAAAAATGTTCTACAATATTATATAACGTATTAATATCTACAAAAAAGTCTTTCATACCATATGTCCAACTACTGTAGTTATGCCACTGTAACTACTTTTTTACATTGTAAAAGTTAATATAAGTAAGAGATAATAATCGAAGCATATTATTCATATTTCTTTATTAATCCTTATCCTATTAAAGATTTTATTAAATAATGCTTCAAAATCTTTATAAGACTTTTTAAATGATTAAAATCGGACATTCCATTCAAAAGATATAACGAATTTAAAAATCTCAATCTCTCGAACTCCAGTGTCAAATGTCATGTTAAGGGAAGTTTTGAAACAATAAAGTATTACAAATAAATCTCTTCCCTAATATTACAGAAGAAAGGTTTGCATTTTGAATTTTTGCTTTTATTTTTAACAATGTATAAACTGTTAAAAATATCAAGTTATTGGAGCTATTTAAAAAGTTCTCTCAATACCTGTAGAGTATTGTTAAATTCGGACATTCTGCGTAAATTATGTTACGTATTTGAAAAAAGTATTATTTAGATATATATACGTTGTAAAGTTAATTCTGTATATTGATTAGATTATGAATGTAAGTGTGTATCTAATAATATGAAATGAAGTAATTAAGGACGAAGTGAAATAAAACCAAAGTAATTCTATAGCCCAACTTTCCACTGTCACTACCTCAGTATCTACACGGGTGAAACCAAGGGGCATTACTAGTTAATTAATAATTTAAGTCTTATTAACATTAAGTTCCATTTACAAGATATTAAAACTTGAGCGGATAAACATTAGCTCGAGATATATATAGAGTGTTGAGAATTTTGATTAAAAATTGCTGGTTTTGAGCCATTTTGCTATTGAAATCTTAATAATTTTGAATAATACAGTAAAAGCAACATATATAAGTATAATATAAAAATGAATCGCAAAATGTGTTGGTAAGCGCATAACTCAATTTTTTTTAATGTTCGTTGAAGTCCAATGGTGGTTTTTGCAGCGAGAAAAGTTCGAATAATTCCAGGGGAAACCCCCTAAAAACAGTCCTTTTCTGTTTCCCATACAAACGTTTTCTAACTAAAATGTAGAGTCGATTTGACCTTTATCGCTATTCAATAAAGTTCATAATAAATTACAAGTACTCACTGTTGTCTAAGCAATGTAGGCGTTTTACTAAGGTCAAAGAGTCAATTTGCACTTTAATGCTACTGCACAAAGTTCAAAATCAATTGAATAGTCACAAAAATGTATATTTAGTATTGCTGTAATTTCATTTCGAAAATCATTCGTAAAACTGAAATCTGCCACATTCGAAATCTTTTTGACAGATCGAAGTCTGTCGGGTCTGCTAGTTCTTAATAGTAATGACGTAAAGAAGTAACAGAAAAACAATAAACGGCCTCTTTACATTTAGATAATGTTACCTTTTTAAATAAAGAGTGTGAACTAATCATTGAAAAGAGACAGTCTTGCACAATACATATAAATGAATAATTACAATCTAGAAGTTTAGAAGTATATATTATTACTAGCGGCCTGTCCCGGCTTCGCACAGGTAGTCATAAATAGGTACAGATATTTAAGTTATAAGCATGATAATTAAAACGACCATGAATTGTCAAATATTATCAAAAAGTGTAATTCCTAATACTAAAACTAAGTAGCTCTGAAAAGAACTTTTTAAGTGAAGCATAAAAATGTGTTAAAAAAACTGAAAATATTCAATGTCGCTTGCGTCCACTGCGTAAGGTAACCTAGTTCATAATGGTGCCCCCCTTCTCCGCACTGCCCCTCTCTCGTCGAGTTAGTTACTCGATGCGCTGCGTGGCGGCCGCCGCCGGCATGTATTTTTATTTTAATTTCATGATATCTTTAAAATGGAATATCCGATTTCAATCATTCAAAAAGTAACCACCAGGTATTGAGACAGTCTTGAATATTAAATTATTTATTTGGATAAAAATTTATAGATTGTATGGATAACACGGTCTGATTTTGATCGGCATTTCTATCAACTTGTTAAATGTAAAAAAGTAGTTATAGTGACGTAACTACAATAGTTAGACATGTGGTCTCGCGAAATTTTTTGTAGATATTGATATATTCTATAATATTGTCGAACATTTTTTTGTCCTATAATTAGTACTCTTCACAGCCTATGCGATGAAAGACATTTTATGGCTAATTTTTCTACACCTTCGGGTGGTTTTGATAGGAATTTCTAAAGATTTCTTTAGTAATCTAGTATCAAATATAGCCTATGTTACTCAGTGATAATGTAGCTTTCTAATGAAAAAAAAATTATTATAATCGGTCCAGTACTTTTTGAGTTTATTCGTTACATACAAAAATACAAATCCTTCCTCTTTATAACATTAGTGTAGATTGTGATATATAAATTCATTTTGTGATGTAAATGCTGACTAAGAACGGCTTTCCCCATATTCCTACGTGGTCGGAAAATACCTGAGTAACACCGCAGAGAACTGCTAGTGTTTATGTAAATTAAATGTTGATCTAGATGATGGCTTTAAAAATATCACTCGCCTATACATTGTAACGTTGAAGTTATGAAATAACATTTCATAAAGATGTTACATTCAGATGAAAAATTGAATGAGTCGCATTAAATAAAATGGAAACGTTATTTCATACCCTTTCAAATGAGGGAAATGTTGAATAAATATGGCAGATTTTTCTTTAAAAGCCTACGTTTACAATTTAACAAACTTTAATAATGTTTATGTTCGCCGGAGGATCACACTTTTTGTAACGCTCACGTAACATAAAAGTTGTATTTTTAATTACTTCCAATCAGATTATTAGATACACACATTCATAATCTAATCAATATACAGATTTTACTTTACAAAGAATAGATATTTAAGTATTATAGGTATATCGGTGGATATCATTGGTATCCTTGAAATATGAGCTAACTCACCAGTCGCAGGCCCAGTTATAAGGGCCGCTACAAATTTCTTTATATTGACATTATTCAATTCGTTATATCTTTTGAATGGAATGTCCGATTTTAATAATTTAAATAGTATTTTACAGGTATTGAAACGGTCTTTAATAATAGCATAAGGATTAATACAAAAGTATGAATAATATGGTTTGATTATTGTCGGCACTTTCATTAATTCTTGAATTGTAAAAAAGTAGTTATATTGTTATAACTATAGTAGTTGGGCATATGGTATTATGGAGTTTTTTATAGACATTAATTCTTTCAATAATATTCTAGAACATTTTTTTGTTCTTTTATCAATATTTTCCGCAGCGCATGCGATGACAGATTTTTGTGACTATTTCTTTCAAACTTTGGGTTTCATTAAAGCATTTTTATAAAGGATTCCTAGTTTTTTTAGAGAAAGTAATATAGCCTGTGTACCTCGGTGAAAATGCAGCTTTCTGATGATGAAAAATGTCTTTAATTCGGTCCAGTAGTTTTTTTGTAAATACGTCACAGACTTACATACAAAAACACAGGTGTTTCCTCTATATAAGTGTAATCAATAAAATAAATAACAATGTAATAAAGAAAAATAAAGAAGTATTTTATTAACGACTTCAAAATTTAAACAAAATGTACATAGGGAGTGTGAACTAATAGTGAGACTTGAACGATAAGTAGCAATTGAAAAATTACCGGATAACTCGTCGTCATTAGACACTTCCTAATTTGCTGTAAATTCCGTGTAAATTATTACCAACTAACAAATTTACTCATGTTTCGTTGTAACTCAATGTGTCATTAGTTATTCCATTTGGACTTTATATATATATTAATACGTGAAGCAAAATATTTATACCCCTATTTACGAATATTGCGTGGAATTACATACATACATAGCATCACGCCTCATTGCCATAGGGATAGGCAGAGACCAAGTCCTTCCACTTGACACGATCCTTGAATATCTCCTTCGCTTCTTCCATTCTCATTAAACCTTTCATACAAGTTCTTTGCTTTAGAATACTCTTGACCTGGCGCTTATTTAAAATGTCCTGGAACGTTCGCATTGGTCTTCCTTTTCCAAGTGTCCCATTCACTCTTGGCTCATAAATTCTTTTTGTCAGTCTCCTTTCATTCATTCTCTCTACGTGCCCAAATCATCTAAGCATACCTCACTCAATTTTAGTCACTACGTCTTCTTTTATACCACAACGTTCTCTTATTACATTATTTATTACTTTGTCACTCAGTTTCAATCCACTCATACTTCTCAACGCTCTTATCTCTACCGCATTTATTTTACTTGTGATTCTTCTGCCATACCCTACTTTCACTACCATATATAAGTGTTGGTACCAACACTCCTGCATGCACAGCCACTCTGGGCCTTTAAGACACCATCTGGCTATTGATAAAGGCGTGCAGAGCACCATTTACCATATTCCCTGCATTCACTCTCCTTTCAATATCAGATTCACATGTTCCATCTTTTGTAAATTTAGATCCCAAGTATACAAATTCTTTCACTTCTTCCACATGTTGCCCATCTATCAAAATATTGCCATTCATCATAGATTCATCTCTTTCAAAAAGCATAGCTTTTGTTTTGTTTTCATTCAATTCATTCCATTCACTTTCAAAGCTTCATTTATAATATTTACTATCTCCTGTAGCTCATTACCGGATGATGCAAGTATTACTTGATCATCAGCGTAGAGTAAACATTTGATGAGTAATTCATTCTTTCTTAACCCATACATACTTTCTTTTAAATCCGTCAAACAAAACAAACGGCGCGAAATTAGGAGTATAAACTTATCCACACTTATGTCAAATAATATTATAAAGGGGAAACATTTTTGTTTTTGTATGTAGGTGCGTATGTATGTTTGTAAGTTTTTTATATAAAAGATACTGCACCGATTTCAAAAAAATTTTTACCATTACAAAACTGCATTTTCACTGAGCGATAGGCTATGTTATTTTCTAAAAAAAATAGAGATCCCTAATAAAAATGCATAAATGTAACCCAAGGTGCGAAAACAATTGTTACAAAAAATCTGTCATCGCATGCGCTGCGGAAACTATTAATAAGTAAGAAAAAGTAAGTAGCAGCCTATTAACGTCCCACTACTGGGCACAGGCCTCCTCACTCCGAGGAGCGAGGGTTTTTAGAGCATAGACCCACCACGCTGCTCCACTGCGGATTGGTAGGCATAGTTCACAAGTGCACTCTCTATTCCTTCACTCTCAAACTATTAATAATAGACCAAAAAAATATTCTACAATATTATACAACGTATTAATATCTACAAAAAATTCTATGATAACATATGTCCAACTACTGTAGTTATATCACTGTAGCTACTTTTTTGCATTTTAAAAGTTAATAAAAGTGCCGACAATAATCAAACCGTATTATTCATACCTCAGTTTTAATACATATCTTATTAATGTTTTGTTAAAGACTATTTCTATACTTGTTTAATGCTTTTTAAATTATTAAAATCGGACATTCCCTTCACAAGATGTAACGAATTAAAAAATGTAAATATAAAGAAAATTGTAGCGACCCTTATAACTGGGCCTACGACTGATGAGTTAGCTCATATTCCAAGGAATGAGACCCACCAATATACCTATTTTTCAATACCTGTAGAGTATTTTCATATTTGCTAATGTCGGATATTCTACGTAAATGATATTACGAATTTAAAAATGTATTAGTTAGATATAGATTTGAGAACATCAAGGCACAGAAACGATTGGCATCGGTACATCGGACTCCGTGCCAAGCGTTTTGCCCAATCGTTTCTGAACCGCACCGCAAAGGAGTGGAATGCTTTACCAGCTTCCGTGTTTCCTCACTCCTACAATCCGGGTACTTTCAAATGCAGAGTGAATAGGCATCTCCTTGGCAAGCGCGGTCCACCCTAGGCTGCATCAATACTTAACATCAGGTTTGATTGCAGCCAAGCGCAGGCCTGTTACTAATTTACAAAATATATATATATATATATATATATATATATATATATATTCGTTGTAAAGTAAAATCTGTATATTATTTAAATTACGGATGTAAGTGAGTATCGAATAATCCGAAAAGAAATAATTAAAAACTAAGTGAAATAAATCTTTTATGTTAACTTTCCAAAACCAAGGGACTTTGTTAGTAGTTTTTATAGAAAAAGAGTAATGGAATTTAAAAAAAAAATATGCATAAAAGATACATTGTATCAATAAACAACAGATTATACTCACGCATACAGAGTATATATGCCTATTTGTCAATTGCTGACAATTATGTCAAATGTCATAATGATATATTAAAAAAGTTTATATTGTCAAAATCACTAAGGAGGTTACATTATAAAAGTTACTGTGGAGGTTAAGTTTACTTAAAACTTTTGATGTTCTACCTAAGTAAATAAAGTAAGTCCCACCTCCTTGATGAGGAAACGTCCTCAAGTCTGAGGGTTGTGACAACCACCTCTGATGATCAATTTTCTTTGTATAATGGAACGCCATTTGCCTCTGGTTTCCGCGTCATGTAAGTCATCGTAGACGGAATTTGGACATTGGGATCCAACCTCTTGCTCTTTTGCCATAATTTTTTCCAGTTATCACGAGCTTTTCGAGGTTATCACCCTGTTTCCTGGCAATGTGCCCAAGATACTCAAGTATTTTTTGAGGCAGATGGTGGAAAACCCAGTTGTAACATTGAGTTTCTTCAGAATCATTTTCCTCCACCAACACATTTCAAAAGCATCGATGCGATTACGGTCTAATGATCTCAAGGTCCACGTCTCAGGACCATAGGGAAATATTGAAATATCGAGGGTTCGTAGTTATCTAATTTTAGTTTTAAGATATATCCGCCTATCTTTCCAAGTTCTATGAAGCTGAGACATGGCGTTTTTGGCCATTCCGATACGCTTGTTTTCGTCGATTTTATATAAACCATTATTGGAGCCCAGGTGGATGTAATTTTCCACGGTCTGAAGACTGAGCGTTCCAGTCCATCCCAAAGAGCTCATGCAAAGTAAGTAAGTAGCAGCCTATTAACGTCATACTGCTGGGCACAGGCCTCTGTACTCATAGGAGAAAGGGTTGTTAGAGCATAGACCCACCAACTCTACCGCGGGTTGGCAGGCATATTCCTTCACTCGGTGATGGGCCGATGGCTTAACGTGGTCTCCGAGGCACGGGAGTGGATAACACCGCTAACTTCCCAACTTCGGGTCAATATTGAGAAAATCTTAATAGAAAGTTCAATATCTTTTGAATAGGCTTGTCCCGAGACTCCAACCCAGGACGTCATGCCTGCAGTCGAACATGCTAACCTCTAGACCAATGAGGCAGTCATGTTCTACGTAACTTTATTAATATAGATCTTTTCAAACCTGAAATCAAAAGTTATACAAACATTTTAAAGTAACAGTGTATAAAGAATTATTTATGCCACGTAATAAATTATTCATACATAATCTAGTTCAACGCGAAAGCTTTACAGGTACCTAGTAAAATTTCCGTTTACACAACACAATTTTACCTATTATAGTATAACTAACTGAAATGCGCCATTTCTTCTAGATTAGAAATAGTAAGAGAGAGAGAGAGAACTTATTAGTTTTGCTAGCCATGGTTCTGAGTTTGATACCCTACTGCCCAGAATTCCTTATCTAAGTCTAAAATGTGGATGGCTTCGGCCGTGGCAAAACATAATACCAAATTAAACACCAGAGGTAAATTACCTCTTTCATCCTTGACAATATCAGCATTTATTATCTGCTGAGATGACAGTCAATAGCTAATTTTTTAGCTATTAAAAAACCACCAAACTGCCAGTGAAAGTTTATTCGTTCCGGAGTTTAGCAAGAACTACTTTATTTCCCGTTCCAGTGGGAATTACTGGATACAATGTTAGCTATATTACTGGCTGATAATGGAACTTTTAATTATTGAAAGATTATTTTAAACAGGCTTAGGATTTTCAGTTTATTTTAGTTAAATTTAAATTTGATTTTGTGTTTTATTTCTGGATTTTTTTCGCCCCAGCATCAAAGGATTCTAATCGAATATTTGTAAAAATATATGCCTTTATGAATAGCCAGATTGTGTCTCATAGGGCCAGACTGGCTGTGCATGGAGGAGAGTTGGTGCCAGCACTTATTTATGGTAGTGAAAGTTGAGTATGGCAGAAGAAGTACAAAAGTAAAATAAATGCTGTAGAGATGTGAGCGTTAAGAAGTGTGAGTAGATTAAAACTGAGTGACAGTGTGATAAGAGAACGTTGTGATATAAAAGAAGATGTAGTGACTAAAATTGAGAAAAGTATGCTTAGATGGTTTGGGCACGTAGAGAGAACGAATGAAAGGAGACTGACAGAGGATTTAAGAGTCAAGAGAGAATGGGAAAGTTGGAAGGGGAAGAACAAGGCAAATGTTCTTGGACTAAATCAAGGATATTTTAAATAAGGGCCGAGAGAGGGAGAATGTAGTAGATGGCCCCTCTCACCGCCGAAGAAAGCGGAATTTTAGGCGGTGCATGTTTGCGCACCTGCTACCCCTTTCGTGAATCCTCAGTCGGACTCATCCGAGAAACCAGGTAGGAATGCACAAGCTGATCCTCTCATGTCTCACTCACGGATGAAGAGGGCTCCACTGGGTTTTAGTGGGTATTACGAGTCTCCTCCCTCGCAGAGTCCCACACTCCCGAGCTACGGGTCGGGGTTAGTGCGTAAATGCATATCCCAGCGAGAAAAAAAAGATTTGAAGATTTAATGAGAGTGAAAGAAGCGAAGGAGATGTGCAAGGATCGTGGCAAGTAGAAGGACGTAGTCTCTGCTTCCCCCTATAGGATAAATATACGAAAAGTAAATATTTCTTGTCGTTAGAATTAGGTCACCTTTTTCTGCATCAATATCGCCCAGTAGCCATCAATCACACCGACTATGACATGTGACATAGAAGGTCGTAGGATGTTACAATAATTTCCATAATATATATATAAAATGACAAAAATTCTTTCTGCCTGTAGACTTTGAATCCATCCAACTTATTTGCTCCAAATCGGGCACATTAGAAAGCCAAAAAAGATGGTTATAGATTATTAAACTCACTCATTCTTAGCGAAATCTTTAAAATAGATTAGCGATTGACTGGGAATTTAGTATTAATAAACTATGTAACTTTTGGGACGATTAATGATTATTATTATTAGTAAAATAAAGCTCTATTAGCAATGTAGATGGTAACTATCTATATTTTTCCTCTAATTACCACGGGATCCGGAAATACGCCGCAGATATTTTTAGTACCTTTGTCCATTAATGACTTTGAAACCATCCAACCGATGTGTATTAGAAAGTAGTTGTTTCTCCTGTAAAGTGGCTTGATATTTAGCAGACTCCTTTCGCAATATATTCAGTCTCTTTTTCCCCATATTCTTGATTAGAAACTACGAATGATAAGATAAAAATGAACTATTTTTCTATTAAAATGTAATACAAGAGATCAACCGTAATGTTGAGGGAATTAAGCCTGTAAGTATGTTTGCTATCTTTATAATAGTATTTAAATCAGATCTGTCTAAACCAGATCCAAATCTACTAGTAAAAATACTTATTTGTAACAATGCAAATAGAACATAAGAATTGTTTGTACCTATGTAATTTATAGGCTTTGAAACCAACCAGCTGATGTGCTCAAAACACCGCATTAGAAAGGCAATAATACTAAAATGTTTCAAGACTACTTAACAACTGGAATTGCGAGGAACAGCTAGTAGTCTTTTGAAACCAAAAACTCTGAAGAATTGAAATTAAGTTTGATATAACACGTTTGAAACAGACGTCTCTTCACTTTTACATCCGTAATGACATGCTATTATGTATTATCGTAATTATCTTTAGTAATATGGTTTAATTATTCATTGCTGACAGATTAGCGCTTGACTATGATCACACTGAAGGACAGTCGTATATTAATGTTATATGCCATGTATTTCCAAGAAGGTCAGCGTAACTAACATTAAGGAATCGTCACAGAAATGTGGAGTGAATCAATAGACGCCATGAATTCCTCCAGACAGACTGGCGTCCGAATTCCGCCCGATTTCAGTAGATTGATCTAAATCTGGGGTTGGCAACCTTTATTCAAATGGACATTTAAAGTTAATATAATGTATGCGGCAATAGGCTAGCTTGTGCCCGCAACCTCGATTCCCTCTCCTTCCAAACCGTCTTCAAATATTGTTTTTTCTTAGCATATAAGTAAAATTCAACTATATTCTCGGCAATGGGTTCTTCCTTCCCTTGTCCTCCCTTTTTTTTCTTCCACAGTTTGTCTTTCGACAAAGGCCTAATGCCTTCCAACTGTAACCATCCTTTTCTGTACATAGCCAATTTGGTTCTGCTATACTTCTTGTCATCTTTCCATCGATTTACTGTTCTTCCTGATCACATGCCCTGCTCCCAGCGCGTCGAATTTACTTTGCTCTTTCTTCACGCACACGGACTGTAAAACTACGGTTACGGAAAGAAAATTTTCTCCAAAAAGAGCCCATTCTCGTCGCGATAGTAGTGTTTAGGCCAGGATATACATTACATACATACATAGCATCACGCCTCATTCCCATAGGGGTAGGCAGAGACCAAGTCCTTCCACTTGACACGATCCTTGCATATCTCCTTCGCTTCTTCCATTCTCATTAAACCTTTCATATTCATCGGTTTAGAATACTCTTAACTTGGCCCTTATTTAAAATGTTATGGATTTGGTCCAAGAAGGTTCGCCTTAGACTTCCCCTTCCAACTTTCCCTTTCGCTCTGGACTCATAAATCCCAAACCATCTAAGCATACCTTTCTCAATTTTAGTCACCACGTCTTCTTTTATACCACAACGTTCTCTTATCACACTATTTAAGTGGGTAATTATTTTTAAGATTGAAAGACATACGCTTGGCTGCTATCACACCTGATGTTAAGTGTAGATGCAGCTTAAGGTGGACCGCGCTTGCCTAAGAGGTGCCTATTCACTCTGACTTTGAAAATACCTGGATCGTAGGAGTCTGGGAAAACGGAAGCCGATAAGGCGTGGTAATCTTTGGTGCGGATTAGCGTGATGTCCGCCATGTACGGATGCCAATCGTATTTTTGTCTTGATGTTTTGTAGTAAAATGTCCTATATGTTATTATTGATAATAAACTATCTGTGTATAAAATTCCAGGCAAATATGTCCATTTGGTTTTGCGTTATTGTATTAGTATAGCACCAGTTAAGAGGCACAGCATCGCCTGCATCACATACAGGAGGGAAAACAAATTTGATTACTATAAATTAAGTCATAGGGCGTCGAACATAGAAGATAGATTTTTCCACATGTGGGCTTTTTTGTAGAACATTTTATGAAGCATAATCCTATCATACATGATTGTTGCTTAACTTCAACCGTTTACGCAATAAATGCTCACAAAAGGGATGACTTTTCCTCATTTTTTGCATAATTTCTCATTGGTGCTGATATTAACGTGATAATATATAGTGTATAGGCTTCCACAATAAATGGGCTGTCCAACGCTTGGCTAAATTTCCAATTGAAATCTGAAGTTTAACCAAAAAACTCTTCTATAATTTTAGCCTAGATTAAGAATGATCATGTTTGTATATACCAATTTGGAATAAGATCGGTCAAATGTTTTTGAGTTATAACAAGAAGAAGTTTATCTACCTAACATAGTAGGTTTTAGACCCCTAAACTAAACCTCTAAAGCATCTTGAGATCTTGAGAACTAATTGCGAATGATGTAAGATTTTGCAGACTCCTGTCGCAATGAAAACGGTTACAAAGTACTTCTAAATATATTCACAGGACAAAAAACTACACGGGTGAAACCGCGTCGAACAGCTAGTGAAAGATAAGATAAAAATGAATTATTTTTCAATGCAAACGTAAACGTATTACAAGAAGTTGACCGTAATAAAGTTTGCTCGAGGGGATTAAGCCTGTAATTATGTTTGCTTTCTTTGATGTTTTCTTTGTAATATTATTTAGATCAGGGCTTTTATCAATCAGATTCAGAGCTGATACAGGTTAAAAAGGCCTTCAGCAACCTATATTAAATAACAGGTCATGTAATAGATGAAACAGCTTGCCCAATTTTTCTATCAAAAGATCAAAGTCTAACAATTTTGTATCTCGGACTTGTGTATAATAAACATTTTAATCATATAAACATACTTCAAGACAACGTTAATCCTTATAGATGCAAATTCGTTTTGTGAGTTTCCTCTTAATTTTGTGTCTATCTATCGCATGTCGCATTAAAGCCAGCCGTGGTGTGAGGTAAAAAGCGATTGGCAGAGTAATCAAGGATAATATAGCGGCGCCAATAGCACGCATCAGGTGTTTCATAGTAGCTTCATAAAAGCACACTTTTTTTTTAACTGTATGTATAAATCATAAAGAAATGTTATATATCCTTAAAAAACTAACCCAACTAACTGCCTGCCTCATTGGTCTAGTGGTTAGCATGTTCGGCCACAGACATGAGGTCCTGGGTTCGAGTCCCGGGTTGGGCCAATTCAAAAACCAATATTGAGTTCTCTGTTACGGTTTTCTCAATATTTGCCTGAAGTTGGGAAGTTGGCGGTGTGATCCACCCCGTTAAGCCGTCGGTCCTGCGCCTGATCTCTCTCCGATCGTGTCGGATTATCGTCACATTGGACTATGAGAGTGAAGGAATAGAGAGTGCACTTGTGTACTATGCCTGCCAATCCGCAGTGGAGCAGCGTGGTGGGTCTATGCTCTAATAATCCTCTCTCGTATGAGTGAGGAGGCCTATGCCCAGCAGTGGGACGTTAATGGGCTGCTACTTACTTTACTTACTTAAGCGTTAACATTTCGACAGATGTAACTATGAGAAAAATCAAATCAATCGGACTTATAGTTTCGTATATTTCATGGAGAATCATAGATAGATGAATTGTATAACATTTTATTATTGTATCATGAAGGATTCTTTCCATATTTAATTCACGCACAAAAATAAGCTATAAAACCAGTCTTTACAAAGCAATCGCAGCAAGATAGACATGTAAAGCAGTGATAACAATAATTATACATAGTCCATACAAGAAATCTAGTGCATAAAGACTGTCAGTGCTTGAAATGACCCAGCCGAGCTGAAACAAGCGCTATGGTCGCTTATAACGAGCTCACGCCAACATGGCCGACGAAGAAAAGCTTCCGATACCCCCAACATTTCTCGAGAAAGTACTCTTTTACACAACAGCATCTTTCGTCCTTCTCGCCACTTTTAGTCTATTCGCCTTCCTCTTCTTAGTCCCATTTGTTATCGAACCAGCATTCACAACTATATTCATGCAATTCGATCCAGTAGCAGCTTTATGTGTCACAGCCCAAGTTAAACATTTAGTCGGCGCCAGCAACTGTTCATGGGCCTCTTGCAGAGAAGGCTGCACTAAAGACCTCTTTGAGTGCACCCAAATAAGAGTTAACTACAAATTGGGATACGCACCTAATATATCAGCTACAGAATACGAGACCCTCATCAGAGCTGAAAGATCCTTAAGAAAGGACTACGATTACGACACCTACGAATCTCCACTAGAAAAGAATTACCCAGAAATGGAGGAGCAAGATCTACCTGAAGCTGTACCAACTGGCTTACAGGGAAATGATTCAGAATGGTACTTCACTGGTGCTAGGTTATTCCCCAATGTGAAAGGCTGTGGGTATCCCCCAATACTTAATTGCACAATATTCTACGGCAAATACAAACCATTAGGCACAAACTACTCCTGTTATTACAGCCGAGTTGACCCTGGATTAGTTATAACTGAGTTGGATATGTGGCAAAACACCTTGAATTTGGTATACGCCATGGCAATACCCATCCCATCTTTCTTTATATCAATCATATACTTGACTTTTGCATATTTTAAGATATACAATACGGAAGATGAGTCTGAACAGGCTCCATTGCAGAGCGATGCTGAGGGTATGGCAACTGGTGATGATGGGAAGCCAACAACACCTGGTTCAGACACTTTCAGAGAGGATCTGGCGTGTTTTGGACACCAATTGAAAATGCAGTTGGCTAACGAGAAACCTAAAGAAGGTTTCGAATCAAATAGCCCTCCAATTTCCAACTCAGCTTCATTATCTGGGTAAGACTACATTGTTTTTAGCTCAACTATTTCTGGTTTGAAGTTTTGACTATCTTTATTACAATATACTAACATTTTAAATGTAAATATCAGTTAAATAACACGTCTTTCATTATTTAAAACGTTTGGACCTTTTAGATTTGTATATTTTGTAGATTTAACTGTGCTTAACAATCTATTTTTTCAGTTGTGGTTGATATCTTTCTTTTATTAGACATATAGTACTTAAGTATAACCTTTATAACCAATCATTAGTGTAACGTCGCATGTTGAGTGAGTATTTATCATGAACGTATGACAGAAAAATATGCCGACACAAGTACATTCTATAGGGATCATATTCCGTCATATACTCAAGAAAATTATGTCAACATTTATCTGAATTAAAATATACCATACCAAATTACAATCGACACTTTTTGAAGTTTTATTTCAAATTGCAATCAATTTGTTTCTGGAGTTATAATCAAAAATGTATCTAAAACAGAACACATCTTAATAAATATCATTTTACTTTTTTGATATTAAACAATGTTGTTTTTGATGATATAACCATCATATGAAAATACAATCGACTTTTTTCTGAACTTAGAAATGTCATATCGAATTTTTTAAATTGATAGAACTGTAAAGTTATTTACAGTCGACTTCTTTTGAAGTGATAAATATTATATATAATTACAATCAACTTGTTTCTAGAGAGAGATATGTCATGTAATAATTTAAATTAGATTTTCCAATTCGACAGGACCAAGTCATCTTTCGTGAACGCCTAATGAAACAGTCACACACAGAGGTACGTGTGAAATCTATGGCTTTCTACCATAAAAAAAAACTTAAAATTCATCATCGCAAAGCACAGATATTACACGTACAACAATGCACAATTTAAGCTTATTAATAATTCCTTTTACTATGCACTTTTTACTAAATATTCTAGCTAAATACCCAGTGAACACATTAACTTAAAGTGATGTCATTTATAGGTCATTAAAGACTTCAATTTGACAATAATATACGTAGATATGACGTAATGGTGACTTTGAAGAGGTCATTCAGACATCATATGTACGTCATATGAAGTCAAGAAATGTGAAACAAATATGTGACTATATTTTAGATTCTAACAAAGAACAACATCATATTGACGTCACTTTGACGTAACCGTGTTCACTTGGTTAAAGCATGCTTTATCGCTTAGTATAGGAATAAATGCGTAGATTAAATTCACAGTTAGTTTAAAAGAGACATTCTTTTATTGTGTATTCCCGTCCTTAGCAGAAGTCCCAAGTTCTAACACAGACAAGCCAACTCTCTAATAAAATAGGAGCTAGTGAAGGGCTTCCAAGCAAAAACTTTACGTTCTTGCACGTAATCAAAAGAAGTGAATTATTTCTTACTAGATCAGCTACGCAAAACCCTCTTAGACAATATCATCATTGTAATATTCTAAATCTATTTTTTCAGATGACAGGGTTCCTGAAGAGGCAATGGTTACAAAGTACACCATGAGATGAGGTGAACAAAACGTACGGATGGACATTTCTGAATAAGTTTTCGCTCGTATTATGGTCACAGAAGCTTTTTGCTTTAAAAAAAATTATGGTCGTCAAAAAATATTTAGACAAGGATAAATGCGAAATGAAAGATTTTTTATAAAGCGTTGTGAAAAATATTAAATGATATTAGGAGATTATTCGTGACAACAGAAATATGTTATATTGTTTGGGTGATGAGTGAATTTATTTAATAAACCAAAGCCTATATAATAATGTAACCCTTTCTTTACAACTTTATAAGGTATATGCTTACATTAACTTGCTAAAACTTATATACTTCTTTGCTACTTATGTGATTTAACCCGACTATTCTCAAACCCGTCCTGACCCTAAGCTTTCATCTCGTTACATACATCCATCGAAGGAACTATAATAGCTAATATAAAATCTCTTTTTGAATTCATTCCAAAATGTAATTTATTAATAGTAAATCAAATATTTATTATTATTTTAAACTTAAACACGTTGATATTACAGAAAAACCGCGTAAGAAACAAGTAGAAGTTTTGCAAAGAATTTGTCTCAAAATAAAGCCACAAATAAATTGTAAAATATCTAATAGTTATTAATTAATTATGAAGTATTAAAGCTAGATCATTATTTTTATTCTAAACAAATAAATTGCCTTAGCCTCGTCTTAAAAAACATATTTAAATGCCGCCCCTAATGACGCTTTTGCCTTAAACGCGTAAGTCTTTTGAATAAGCGTATTAATACCTATTATATTTCTTATTTGAAGCAGGGAGAGCAAGGATGGCCTATTTACTATATTAATGGAAGAAATACGTAGAAAAACTGAAAACTTTTACTGGTATGTAATGAAAAGCTGTGAACCAATAGTTATACACGTGAAATCTTAAGATTCACTGATTCAAATCCTATAAAGACACCAATAAGTTATTATTATATAAAGTTGGTAAATGTTTAATTTTCCCCTTTTATACAAAAGTAACGGTGATAAGTATTATAATTTTCTCAGAATAAAATTAAAATTGAACCGCTGCAGCGTAATATATCAACATATGGATAAATTAAATCAAAACCACGGTTTCAATACTGATTTATTCTGTTATGTTCGGCTTTTTAGGAATTGGTCTAAGTCTAGATTCGTAGGAGGCTTCAGCTGTGCCTATTTACCTGCAAAAACGTGTCTCCATGCAAAAGTTTTGCTTTTTAGACACCATAAGAGGTAAATTACAAGTTTATCACGTTTCCAACTTAGACTGTACCATCACTAACCATAATGTGATATTAAAATTTAACATCAACCTGTCAGCAATAAATGCAGAAGCTTTCATGTTCTCCGAAGGTTCTCCTTCATTCTGTTTAGGCCATTCTTGCTTTAGCGACTACATCTCTTATATAATTATATTCAAAATATCTTTTAATGCCTTGCAAAGATATTGCATGAAAATTCTAAATTGAATACGTCCATTCTTGATCGAGAGATTGTTGTTCATGTTCGAATGCAAAAATTGTTGAAAAATAGCTATGTTATGGTATTTAGTAACACTTTAAGAAAGTATTGCTCAAGTTCCCAGTGAGCGTGTGACCTTAAAATGACTTTCAGACGAGGATCATCATAGTTTACGTAGATATGACGTAATAGCGACTTTATTTGCGTCATTAGGTCATATACGGACATTATAAGCATTATGTAAGTCCTACGTTAATATATTTCAAGTAATGACTCAAATGTGACGTAAATCTGACGTTACTTTGACGTAAACGTGATCACTGGGACATTTTTGGTATTTGAATATTTCCAAATAAATCATGTTGTCACGAAAATCTTATATTATTATTAGATTATATATATAAAGAATTTTATCTCCTATGTACAAATAAGAATCGCTGTTGACAGTGCACGCATATTGAAATGAAACTATATGTAACGTGAGACGCTATTTTTAATAAAATTAAGTGCTATTATTCATTTTTAATTAATAGAGAGAAGAAAGAAAAGGATATTGCCCATTTCCTGACTTTCGTCAACGTGGTTGTAATTTTTTTTCGTATATAAAAGGCTATTTCTATTTTTCACTCGAGTTTATAAGATCTTGTTTTAAGGTTAAAATTAATTCTCTAAATTGTTTAACTTTTTTTAATTCAATTGTTATTGTGGTGATATTATTACATTTGTTTTGTAATATATATGAAAGTAACACATTTTATAACATTATTTATAGCTGTTACACAATGTCAAAAGTAGGCCCGTCCACAGTCAATTCTTTCTCCCCCTTAAGTATATAACCAAGGCATTGCCAGCGTGAAATGATTAATAAAATAATTTTTTTAATGATAAATAGGCCATATAATAAAAGAAAATCGTATAAAAATGAAAAATTTCAAATAATAATTAGTGATACAACTCCATTTCCAATGGTACCAACATAAGAAAGTAACATGCTCTTAAGAGGAGAAAAACAAGCAAATTATAAAAACTATTAATTAGGGATATTGCCAATCAAAAAAAAACTAACTCGTAATCCTCTTTAAATACACTCCAACCCCCCCCCCCCCAAATCTGAAAAGAGAGTTCCGGGAAGACTAACAAAAAAATTGTAATACTCCTATTACATCCAATTTATCCAATTCTAGAAAAACTAATCCCCCCCTCCCCCTAAAATATGATGTCACTCAAATAGAGACCCATTAATCTTCTAAAATCCTACAAAATCATCAGATACCTTGTCGTAACACAACGTTTTATGATAAAAATATTATATATCTTGATTCAAATTCAAAAAAGCAAAACCAAAAAGAATTACTTCAGTATCAAAATATGACAATTTCAAACCTGATAAAAGATTTTGTTTAGCAATGCCTGCTTTGTATTATTTGTTAAAACTAATATATCAATGTTAAGAAAGTTTATTAATTATTATCAATCAAATATCGTCTAGTACTTGCTTTCCTAATTCAACTTCAAAATAACAAATCCCAAAACCAAGAAGGATTAATTGAGTATCAAAATACGATAATTTCAAAACTGATAAAAAATTGTATTTAACAAAGTCTGACCCCTATTATTTTGAAATCCAATACATAAATGTTAAGAAAGTTTAATAATTAATACCAGCCAAAACTTCATCTAGAACTTGCTTTTCTAATTCATCTTCAAAAAGGCAAATCCCAAAACTCAAAAGGATTAATTCAGTATCAAAATATGATAAATTGAAACCTGATAAAAGATTGTTATTAACAATGACTGCCCCCTTTTATTTTTTCAATCCAATATATAAATGTTAAGAAAGCTTATTAATTAATATCAGTCAAGTATCATCTAGAACTTGCTTTCCTAATTCAACTTCAAAAATGCTAATCCTAACACCAAAAAGGATTACTTCAGTATGAAAATATGATAAATTGAAACCTGATAAGAGATTGTAATTAACAATGATTGCCCCCTTTTATTTTTTCAATCCAATATATGAATGTTAAGAAAGTTTATTAATTAATATCAGGCAAATATCATCTAGAACTTGCTTTTCTAATTCAACTTCAAAAAGGCAAATCCCAAAACTCAAAAGGATTAATTCGGTATCAAAATATGATAAATTGAAACCTGATAAAAGATTGTATTTAACAATAACTGCCACTTGTTATTTATTACAACTAATTAAAAAAGTTTTGAAATTAATATCAGTTACTTTAATGCATTCAACTTCACCTAAAATTTTCTATCCTAATTCAACTTTCGCAAAGGCACATCCCAAAAATAAAAGTATCTAAACATGATTAATTTCAAACGCGAATAAGGATTGTGTTTAGCAACGACTGCCTCCTGTTATTTGTTGAAAATAATGTATAAATGTTAAGGTTAGATATTTGGAAGTAAAATATAACGTTGGAATTCAATTATCGTCCCTGCCGTACCGTAGAGTATCGATTCTTCCGTCCTGTGCCTATACTTTTTAAAAATTCATCGGTACATTATGTCCATAGCCATCCGAACCGTCACCTTTAAGTATAGTTCCCATCATATAATTTGATTCTTGTGTCAGCTGTTATAAATTAAACTAAAATAAAACATTGTGCAAAGATACTGGGTCTACATATCCTTATCTCTTAAAAAAGATCTTCTAAAGGCCCTTAAACATAGAAAAGTATACGTACAATGTAATTTAAATAAATTTAACCTTAAACACACTTTAACATTTCAAGTATAACTTAAATAACCAAAGGAAAGAAAAAAATCTATGTAAATAATAAAAACAAAGACATTAAAGATTCAGAAACATTAGGAAATTGAAAACGTTTGTTAAAACCAAAAGTATTTTTAGATTGAAGAAAGAAAAATGAAAATAAGCAGAAGAAAGATGCATTTAATCATTTTTAAATTCGAAAAACACTTCACATTTGAGTGGCCTTAATGTTTTAATATAAATCATGATGGCTTAGAGTGAAATGCGTGGATTCTCTTTAAAAGAATCCACCAATTCAAATCCTGGACAGAAAGAAACTTAATATACTTGAGTTTTTTGGGAAGAAACCTGCATATCCTTGGAAGTAATTTTTGTGTATCTGTAACCTGCTAACCCGCAGTGGTAGATAGTGGGGAATTACTGCTTTAATAACCCTCTTTCCTATAAGAAAGGAGGCCTCTACCCAACTATGGGTTGTGAAACAGCTGCTTACAGCTTTCTACTTACCGTTTTTACCAGTAATATTTAAGAAAAATTAAACAATACTTCTTCTAAATAACATAAACTTGATGACCTCATCAGATTCTCATGGATAAACACCCATGAAGCTGACATTGACTTTTGGACAGCGATATTTCCGATAGTATAAAGCACCATCAAGTTTTTGGATAACCATAATATCCTTTCAAATTGTCATCATCCAAACGATCTTTGCCTTAAAATCGTGCCCCAGGACCCAATTCTCCAACTTGATCAGTATATAACAGTGCATTTATAAGCCATCCCATTTAAATATATGTTCAGAAACCAGTACTTTTAAATGCCGTCCCTAGAGGCCTCGGGTTTAATTTCCGGTAAGGAAAATTATGGAAATTGCATTTCCTAAATTAAGCCTGGACTGATAGGAGGCTTTGGTAGTAGCTTACCATGCTACCAGCAAAGAACTGCCATCAAATATAAAATGGAAACCATTACGAAGTAGATAACTTTACACTAACTCTGGTATATCTTATTATCTACAACTGTATTGTGAGCTTTGAAGCTCAGTTGACTGGAGAAATAAATAAAGATCAATTTCTACACCATTTGTTATGATTTTAGGTTCATTATATAGAAAGAAACCTTTACACTTTTTGTGTAATCTTTCAATAGACGACATTGCACAATTGTTTCGAAAAATGAACTTCAATAAATTAATTTATTTAAAAAAACTGTAATAAGATCAAGTATCATCCACTAGAAATTAAAGAAAACCTTCGATAGCTGTCACACGAATCAATTTATATTAAACTATCTAACCGAAATAGAAACACAATTTGATAAACAAAGTACAACGGTTTACAGTTATTCATTGATACCAATATATTTAACGCTTTTGAATATATAAATTTTGATTACCAAGCTCAAGAAATTGAAAAGCACAAACGTAGTTTTAAAGACCTTTTCCAAACAAATTTATTATACAAGTGCATTATAATTTTACACGTTATTCATTGTAATTACGATTTAAAATGTAATATAGTATATCAAACAGGTGTTAAAATGATCGTAATCTATTACAAATAATTGTTTTATGTTAAAACCTTATTTATATTTGAAAATAACAAGCGTTTCTGTTATTTTAAAAATACTTTAATTACAATGAAAGATACTTTATTGAAATGAGCTTTAAAGCTTTAAGTTTTATGTTATAATTTCCAAGATTCTTTAGGACTTCATTTGAAGAGAAAACACAACAAAAATCATATAAAATGCAATAGGAATACGATGAAAACGAGCTAGGATTCCCTACAGGTATTTCTGATGTTATATATCTAAGATTTTATAACAAAAACTAGACTAAAATCTTCGTTATAACGTCGATTATCTGCCGGTGAAAGTTTCACAAAAATAACAACAAAAGTTAACACATTACATACTAATAACAGAGCTTTTTCACTTAAAGTGTTAAAAAAACGAGTATATAGCTTTTTGATAAAATTAACAGATAAATCTGGCTTTCTATTGCTGAAATAAATGTTAAAAACCGTTAATTAGATTATGAATTTATCAGGAATAAATAAACAAAGCTATACGAGAAAAATACACAAAAATTAAGCTTTTTCCATCAATATCTTTATCAAGACATTTTTTTTAAATATATGTATAACTTTAAATAAAATTACGTAAGGTTCGAATTTATTTCATGTTTTTTGTGATAGATTACGAATTTTACCAATTCCAATATAATAACACCTGCTTTTCGGTAATAATATATAATAATGTGTAAAATTATAAGTAACCAAATGTGTACGAGAGTGTTCGTTAATTTTTTATGATTTTTGGTTAAATTTATTTAACAAAATTTATATTATTGTGGTTAATTTTACAGATTTAATTTAATGTTAAACAAAAGTGATTTAATTTTAGAGTTTAACGTAAGTTAAAGTGATTATTTATGTCTCGAAACGTAAAGCTTGTATACAAAATGTATAAACGTTCACGAAAGCTATTATGGTTGTACTCGAACGCTTCAGAAGAATACTTCTGTATTAAAATTAATGTATTTTGTATAATTAAAAAGGCTTGTGAATATTGCATATACTAGTTGTTAAGGGCGTTGCGAAATTAAAAAAAAATATATATTATTTTCACGAAACACTTCTAAGCTTTGCTACTGTGCTTTTGAGTAAAGTTATTTTTTAAAATGAAACTTTTTATTAATATTCCTATTTACTATATTAATTTTAAGATTCAACCTACTTACCTGCTATTATATAAAACTTTCTTTAGTTTTGTTAAAAGTTTATGGGGATTTTTTTGAGCTTTGAATCTTTATATAAAGATTTTTTGAATGATAAGTATTTAATAGGTAATAAAAAAAGCTTAGACTGTGGAAGGATGTTGAGAGTTAGTTAGATTATTGCAAAAATACCCACGCACACATTGAAAGTAGTTAAAAAGATATAAGAGATATTATAGTAAAGTAATATTCATGTAGCTTTCATTTGAACCGCTAAATAAGAATTTGGAGATAAGGTTTTCTTTTCATATAATTTCATATACATTTATCACCTTTGTAAATAGTAATTGCAACTAAGCGATGTAGCTTAGCTGACTTATTAACCCTCCAGTGGGCAAGTGCAAAAATAAGACGAGCTGGCGCGTCGTAAATTTTACGACAACAATTTTATCAATAAAGCCAGTATAATCGATGAAATATATAATTATATACGTAAATATTTCAAAAACTAATATTTAATTTTAAAGAAAGGTCTTGTAACGATTAATATTTTCTATATAAAATAGCGATGTGTTACAGTCCTTAGTTAGCCTTTTATTTGATTCTTTAGGTATCAATTGGTGTAATTGAATATCGGATTGAGGTAATAGATATGTAGATACAATACTAAACTGTATCACCCCGATTTTGTTGTCTTTCATTTCTTTGAATTGCCCTATGGATGCGATTTTAAAGACGAATTCACGTTAAATAACGTCTATTAAAAAAAGGGCAGTCGAGAGTTGTTATTTTTCTGCAATCAGTGTGTATTATTTACGTTTCACAATGATGTTCACACGTAAATTGTACATTGGGGGCAATTCAGTGATGCAAATATATTCTTATATATTTTCATCATAAGCTTTTGGCTTTTTCCGATTTTAGTAGGGTTCGGTTGTCTTAATCGTCTTTCTCTAGAGGTCACTTCTATGACGCGTCTCTGGACGCGTATTTATTTCTTTCTTATGATGTTCTCTTTTTTTCCGAAACACATAAACGACAATTTCCTCATTTTGTTCTTTCCAAATTCTACCAAACTATCAATAAATCCTCAACAAATGTTTTTCTTTGACCAACACATGAAATAACACTCAAAGTTGTCGTAAAATTTACGACAGAGCGTCCGCCCCACTGTAAAAATTTCACAATATTATTTCGTAATCAAACTGAAATGTTATATGAAAGAAAATATATGCAATTATAAATGTTAGTACGTAATTTTGCAATAAATGAGGAGTTGAAATTTCCTACAGTAAAATGTTATTAGCTATTTATATATATATTTTTTAATAAAAAACCTTAAGATTATTAATAAATTATTCAATATGTTTTATTTTATTTTATGTGGAATTTATAATTGTAAGTTATTTTATTGCTATTATTAGAATAAGTGATCGAAAAGCAATTTTATGTATATCATTCTGAAATTAAGTCAAATTAATATCTTAGACTTAAATCGTTTCAGTATGTTAATATTTTTATTGTTTATTGATTTATAGATCGCAAAAATGCTATATTTTAAACAGTTTCATAAAAAAATCATCATTTACATGTTATTAACTTATTAAAACTAATTTATTTTACAGTTCCTTTATTAAGAAATGTTTTGTATATTTTAAAACTCTTCAAATGTTATATATTACGATTTATCATAAATTTTTAAATGTATAAATATTTCAATCAAAGTGTCTTCAATTATTTTCGCATTAATCACTTTTGTATTCGCATATTTAAACGCTAATAATATTTTAATGTGATAAAATGTATAAATGAAACCAACGTAGAGTGAAAGAGTAAATAGGCACCTTAAAATAATACAATATATTAAAAATTTGTAAAACACGTCCTTTAACGCTAAATTTTAACAGTTTTCATCATTTTTCTATCGAAATAAATTAAGATTTTTAAGCGAGAAACTTTGATTATTTAATGCTTTTTACTACAACATTATTTCGGTAACTTTGCTAAATTTATTTACACGTCTCTTACAAATGTTGCAGTTTTAACAATTCCAATTACATATATGTAAATAGAAAGCAATTTACAGATGTTACACGAGTTTAATAAATACCTTTACTATGAAATTTGAAATGTTCACATTAGAGACACGTCACTGCCAAAATAATGTGGTCACTATTCACTCTTTACACTTTTTCACGATAAAAACAACCTGTCCAGCGATTGTCTATCATTTTTTCTTTATAAAACTCAAGCTTAACCTTTAAATAAGTTAAGACATTTGATTAATACACTTCTGTTTGGATAGAAATAAACTGGCAAATGAGTATAGTTTATTTAGTTTTAAATAAATCCCATTGTCCAGAGACATGTGTGTTTTATCCTATGTATGGCCAGTTAGAGATGCTAAAATATTACCAGCCCATTCCCTTATCAGCTTATGAAACTGTTAAGCCAACCAGCCAGCAATTAATTAGTCAGTGACTGACTAAGGTTAATCCCTTCAACCGAAGCGTTTACAGAAAATATTCTTAGTTAAAAGGGGTAACGTTTTGTCAGCTCATTGAGAGTGAGTTCACTCACATGAGTATTATAATGAAGTTACAAAGAGTTGCTAATTAATGCAGACATTTTGTTAAAACTGTGATTTTCCCCTGTTAAACCAGCGCATTTACGAGTTAATTAGTTAATGACTGACTACGGCTAAGCTCTATCAAATTAGCGTTCAAATATTCCTAGTTAAAAGGGGTATTGTTTTGTCAGCCCTCTCCTATAAGCATTAAAATGAGTTGGGATGGATTGCCTTAGTCCTTTCCGATCGAATAAGTCAGTGACTGACTATGAGTAAGCTCTATCACAATAGCGTTTACAGCAAATATTCCTAGTTAAAGGGGGTAATGTTTTGTCAGTCCACTCCTATCTCAAATCAAGTGTGAGTTCACTTAGTTAAACATTAAAATGAAGTTACATAGAGTTGCTATTTCATGCAGAGATTTTATAAAAATAATGGGATTCCTCGCCCCATTTGCAAGTTAATTAGCGTTTACAGCAAACGTTCCTAGATAAAAGGGGTAATGTTTTGTGAGCTTCCTCTCCACGCAACCCATGTACTGTTCCCCTCGCATAAGCAATAAAATAAAGTTACTTAGAATTGCTACTTCACACTGATATTTTGAAAAGATGGGAGATTTTCCCAGTTAAACTAACCCATCTATAAATTTACAGCAAATGTTAGGAACATAGTAAAAAAGGGTAACGTTTTGTGAGCCCAATCCCACCTCAAGCTATTTGCGGGTTGTATCTCTTAAGCAATGTAACAAAGTCACATAAAAGTGCAATATCGTAAACTTATTACATGAAAACTTAGTATTTATCTGATCAAAACAGACCAATTAAAAGCTACAGCAAGGTATATCCAGTAAATCTATAAATATGACTAGGTTTTGCAATGGGGTAACGTTTTGCCGACGTATTCTTACCCTTACTTCGGTCTGTGGTTTGCCATATTTAAACATTGAAAAGTTTAAGTGACGCAACCCAGATTACTAGCAACAGTCAGTAAATGGCTAATTAAGATTAGAATTCACCACTGTTGCATTCACAGCAAAAGTCGTTGGGTAAAAGGGGTAATGTTTTGCCTATCCATTGCCAACCCATCTATAGTGGGTCCCATCAATGAAACAAAGACACATAAAATTTGTTTATTGCTTAAGTCAGCCCAATTACAATCTATGGTCAATATTTGACTAACTACTCGTACGGTTCAGTTTTCTAGACGGTATAATAACTTTCTTTGCCAGATAAAAGGGGGTAATGTTTTGCCTTGCACTCCCTTATTTAAACATTAATAAAAAGTAGGATAAAGTCGTTATATAAAAATTATTGAACCAGTATAATTGTTATTATACCAAATATGATTATTTTTACTTTCGCCTCCATCAATATTATTGTATAATATTAATATTTTTATGTGACACACTTTTATAATAGATAATGGCTTTCACTAAATTATTTGTGTTTAGATTTTGGCAAATAATTTACTGTAAATAAGAGGTAGTGGGCACAAATGACTTTATTTTAAAAATTTATTATAATTATTTCGATTAATGACACTATATTTAACATTTATATTTAACAATATATTATAAAATTGTTTAACAAACGTTAAATGACATGTGATAATATTGTTTTATAACATTTCAAAGAAATGTAATAAAAATAACAATTACATTTTATACAGTGCCATTTTATTTAATAATTATTTTAAGTTTAATTTTCTAACAGACAAATTTTACCCCACTTATTTTATGTCATATTTAGTTTAATTTTGCAACAGACAAATGTTACCCCATTTATTTTATGTCATATTTAGTTTAATTTTGCAACAGACAAATGTTACCCTAGTTATTGTATGTCATATTTAGTTTAATTTTGCAACTGACAATTGTTATTACCCTACTTATATTATGTCATATATAGTATAATTTTGCAACAGACAAATGTTACCCCATTTATTTTATGTCATATTTAGTTTAATTTTGCAACAGACAAATGTTGCCCCATTTATTTTATGTCATATTTAGTTTAATTTTGCAACAGACAAATGTTACCCCATTTATTTTATGTCATATTTAGTTTAATTTTCCAACTGACACATGTTACCTCAATTATCTTATTTCATCTACAGTTTCATTTTGCAACTGACAAATGTTAACCCACTTATTTTATGTCATATTTAGTTTAATTTTCCAACTGACACATGTTACCTCAATTATCTTATTTCATCTACAGTTTCATTTTGCAACTGACAAATGTTACCCCACTTATATTATAACATATTTAATTTAATTTTCCAATATAAAAATGTTACCCCCGTTATTTTATTTTATATTCGGTTTTCTTTTGTAACTGACAAATGATACCCCACTTATTTTTCTTCATTATACAATATCTAAATAGAATACTTAAGAATTTATAAACTTAAACCGTGATTGTATTTCATAATTGTAAATTAGATTATTATATAGAAACACGTGCATTTGTAATTGTATTATTCTAAATGCAAGAACGGCTTACAAATTTAACGAATCGATTGAAAATTAATTTTTGAAATTATTTTAATATTTAATTTAATAATAAATGTACCTTTAAAACCACAAAAACTCTTTAAAACATTTATATTTCTTCAATATGGAATCCATATAATAATATTTATTATTTAACTGATTTTGCTCAATTAAATAATACCTTGTTTCTCAAAAAAACATATATATATACCATATTTATAATATATTTTACTTCTTAATTTTAACAGTAAATAAAAAAAACACAACTCCATCATTTTTTATGTTCAAAGAAAAAAAACACTATAAATGATCTAATCTAAAAATCAATTAAATTAACGATTTTTAAAAAGTTGAAATGATTTTTCGTTAATAATACATATAACATTTGATTTATTATAAATAAACTGAAAATGCTCTTTCAATTTCATTATTAAAACCTATTTTATTAATATTTCATGTAACGTGTTTTGATTTAATTAAAATTTTGTAAAATGTTATGTTATTTTTGTAACATGATATACGAAAATAATGTTTTATTTATATCATTTATGAATTGTAAAAGAATAGGATTTTTTTAAGACACATGCATTACAAATAACATGTCATTAATTATATAACAATTAATTTAACGTTAAAATTATTTTAAATTAATGGAAATATATCATTTTTGTTACGTCATTAAAGTATATTGTTTTGTATTATTTATAAAATATAATGAAAGGCTTTTTTCCGATGTATTTGAAATAATATTTCATTAATTATATAGCAAATTATTTAACGTTAATATGATTTTAATATTTATGAGAATATATCATTTTTGTTAAAGAAATCAAATCATAAAAGAAAGCAATTTTTTTACGATGTTACATTGGAAATAACATTTCATTAATTATATAACAATTCGTTAACGTTAAAATTAATTTTATTCATTATTGGTGCGTTATTATTGTTTGTATTAATTATAGATTATAAGGAAAAGGACATTTTTGGACGATGCACGTGTTTTAAATGTATTTTTTTCGCTGAAATGCGTACATTTATAAATCGTATTACATTTTCATTCATTTCGAACTGTTGCCTTATGACCGTTTTGTATATAAAAGTATAAATGAAGGTTAGTAGTTAATAATAACTTTTATTGGCTTCAAATACTGTCGTTTTATTTATTAATAGGTGACCTTTTCACTTGCTCCATTACTTATTTCGGAATCTAGGTCAATTTCTAAATAAAACCTTCCTTAAATCAAAAAACAGGTAAATTTGAAGTGAAATTTGATTTCAGTGACTGAGGCTGAACCGTCACGCTTTGTTAAGTAACGTCCATTCGTGTAAAGTCGTCTTGTAACTAAAGGGAGTGAGTTTTTAATTACCTTACCTTTATTTATATTGCAACTGTTATAACTTTACGACTATAGGACTAAAAGTATGTTACGTACATAGGGAGGAAAGTAGGGCATTCTTGTCCGCGAAATTTCAATAGATTCACGGGTGAGAAAGAACTATTTTTGTTCTTTGGTGCGTATTTGATTTTTAACTTACAATATACAAGTATTTCCTAGGTTAATGGGTGGATAAGTTAAACGTTAGTGGAATCTAACCGGGAGACGTACGAGGTATTTTTGACCCGTATTGACGTACGAGGTATTTTTGACTCGTATTGACGTACGAGGTGTTTTTGACCCGTATTGACGTACGAGGTGTTTTTGACCCGTATTGACGTACGAGGTATTTTTGACCCGTATTGACGTACGAGGTATTTTTGACCCGTATTGACGTACGAGGTATTTTTGACCCGTATTGACGTACGAGGTATTTTTGACCCGTATTGACGTACGAGGTATTTTTGACCCGTATTGACGTACGAGGTATTTTTGACCCGTATTGACGTACGAGGTATTTTTGACCCGTATTGACGTACGAGGTATTTTTGACCCGTATTGACGTACGAGGTATTTTTGACCCGTATTGACGTACGAGGTATTTTTGACCCGTATTGACGTACGAGGTATTTTTGACCCGTATTGACGTACGAGGTATTTTTGACCCGTATTGACGTACGAGGTATTTTTGACCCGTATTGACGTACGAGGTATTTTTGACCCGTATTGACGTACGAGGTATTTTTGACCCGTATTGACGTACGAGGTATTTTTGACCCGTATTGACGTACGAGGTATTTTTGACCCGTATTGACGTACGAGGTATTTTTGACCCGTATTGACGTACGAGGTATTTTTGACCCGTATTGACGTACGAGGTATTTTTGACCCGTATTGACGTACGAGGTATTTTTGACCCGTATTGACGTACGAGGTATTTTTGACCCGTATTGACGTACGAGGTATTTTTGACCCGTATTGACGTACGAGGTATTTTTGACCCGTATTGACGTACGAGGTATTTTTGACCCGTATTGACGTACGAGGTATTTTTGACCCGTATTGACGTACGAGGTATTTTTGACCCGTATTGACGTACGAGGTGTTTTTGGCCCGTATTGACGTACGAGGTATTTTAGACCCGTACATAGCTGATAAGCGACTTCTCCAATCCAGTGTAGGAAACAATGCTTACATCTTGTCGTATTCTCTTAAGAACGCATTTTTTTATTTATTTAACATTAAACAAATCAAACAAAATGAAATTTATGGTTTTGATAGTATAATGGATGTAGGTACAAACAATTTATGCTGATATTATATAATATATGTATATATGGTATTTAAAGCTGGTCCTTCGCAACCAATCCCGCAGGACCCTGCCCCACAACTGGTGTGATACCAGCTACAGCGACAGCTTTGAGTGGTCTGGAATAAATTATTTTAAATTAGTTAAAACAATTCTATCTTTCAAAAAACCAAATAAGTCCACTGCCGTGTCCATAAAATATAATTTTGGAGTGATGGTAAGTGTCATCTAGCGTAAAAACGAAGTACTGTTTTGTTTTCCATCTTACACTATAGTTTTGCTAAATAATAATAGATGGCGCTGATATAAATTATTTTACTACATTACATAACCGTTTGAATCTAACTCTAAGTGTATAATAAAATAAAATATCACAATGAGCACAGCGATATTAGTTTCCTTAGTAAAATGCAACTAATCTAAGCGTTATAGTTCCTTTATACATCGTTAGATGGCGCTGATACAATCTTTTGTTTTTTTAATACATATTAGCGTGCGGCGTATCGTGGCTTTATAGTTTCAGTATATGTCAATAGATGGAGCTTACACAACTGTTATCACAGATATTAACATCAGATTTATTGTAGCTTTATAGTCTCAGCATATTTTAATAGATGGCGCTAATATAAATTTTTATTACATTCACTTACCATTTTACTTTATTTTAAGTAATTAAATAATCTAAGACAATCTAATCTAATACGGTAAGAGGTAATTTACCTATGAATAGTTTCTAGACAACATCATGATGAAATAGAGAATATTTGGTTTGATTTGTAAGCTAAAATATCCATACTTGAATCCCAACTCCTCGGTGGGTACTCCCAGCTTCGTGAGTTTCGCTTCATAAGTGGCGAGGAGGTCATCGTGAGCCTTCCTCAGACGAGCTGCCTCATAACGAAGGTCCTCTACTTGTGTATCTTTCACTTTTAATAGTTCCTAGTGAAAGAACACAAGAGAAAACATAATAAGTAATCCCTCCGTTGTAAATCGAGTTAAATACAGTTGCTTGCCCCGCCCCGCACCTATGTTTTTTGCGTCGACGCTAAAGTGGCTCTTGAGACTTAAATACTCATGAAAGACTACCAAATGTTATGATTTTCATATTTGCTAATAGTTAAACTATACAATGTTATCTTTTGTTTATTAAATTAAGACTCTGGTGTAGCGTCACGTTGCCATAAACTTAGAGATAGTGATGAAAGTCCGTCTCGTGTTTATAGGCTCATATCATATAAATAAAAACTTAACTCAAGCATTTTTATTGTTAATCACATCACTTATATAATCAAAAACACTAATAATCACGAATATACACTCACACTTTATAAAATACCATAAAAAAATTTAACGACCGTGGACGAGTACACACACCGTTAGTAACGGTCACTTTGTAACTGATCTATTTTTTATTTTTCTATTGTCTGGTTATCTCCACGCATATTTTGTTACGACAGTTACCGAGAAGCGAAATAGATAGTACACATTATGACTTAAAAAGAAAGATGTTATATTTCTGATTGCCCGAGTTGAGACAGAACTACCGTATCATGTCAACTAGTAGCTAACACGGATAATTTAAGGTTAATATTGAATGAGGCTAAGCCGTCACACTCGGTTATGTAACACCCGTTCGAGTAAAGTCAAAGATAAATGTGTTAACGTTACAAACCGCTGTCCCGCTGTTCATGAAATCTCTGATATCTTCCAAGATATCCATTTTAATGAATTACTATTAATGGCAGTTTGCATCTAAATTAAATTTACAACAAACCTAATGTATTTAATTGAATAAAAAATAATATTGTATTGTATAAAATAGCTTGGTAAGTAACACATAAGCCGCGGTGCCGCCGCTCAACATATCTGTGATATCTTTTAATATATCCATTTTAATGATTTACTATTGTGAGTTTTTTTGATCTAAATGAAATATACAACGTATTTAATGTATTTATTATTATAAATATTAATGCTGTATTGTATAAAATAGCTTGGTTAATAGCACACATTTTTTTGTAATGTGTAAAAGACAGTGTGTTACAGTGTGTTACAGTGGGTTATCCTTTGGAGATAAATGTATATCATTGCCAACTTTTTGATAGAAATTCTTATGATATACAATTCTGTAGTACATTAATTTTATCTATCTTGTAAGGTTTAGCCAGCGTTTACGATTTAAGCGTACAAAAATTACAATTTTTTCGATAGCGCATTACAAATCTTTGAATTTCTCAGCTTTTCTTTAATGTAATATGTAAGTATTATACATATAAATTTCACTCTAGAATCACTCTATTTATTTCCGGAAACCGTGTTTTAATATATTAAAAAGTTTAAAAGATCTGAGGTAACAAACAGCGGGGGCGACTTCATTTTATATTATGTAAAGATTACTTCTTTATGATTATTACAATATTATGTTATTACAAATAGTCCATTGAAGTGTTACATGAGGTTTTCATTTTTTAGAGGACGCAATTTTATTTTTGAGACATGTGTAGGGGTTAATAGAAGCTTAACCCCATGTTTGTAATCCCATTTTTTTCTGCAGGTGCAAAGTACATTTTGGAAGTATTTTAAGAATGTATTTACAATGAAAAAGGGTCTTAAAGCTAAGTTAAAGATTTCGTTTAGACCGGATCCTCTTTGGAGCGCTGTTGCAGCATTTTATATATATTTTACTCAAAGGACCATCTACAAGATTGATCTAAGGTATTTTTTTGTTAAATGTATAAAAAAAAAGTTATAGAGCAAAACAGGAAAATTTTTATAGAGATTTTCTCACTTTTTTGCTTATAACTTCTTTAATTTTAAATTTAGGGGGAAAAGTTACATAACAATATTTATAGACAAAGCAATTTGCTACAAATTATGTATTTGCGACTTTTTTGTGGGTCTCATAGTTTCCGAGATATCGTCAAATAGGTGTTTACACCCCTTTTTCCAAGATGGTGGCACAAACTTGGGGTTAACCTTCTATTGACATATGTCCCAAAAATAAATAATTATTAGGTCCTAAATTGTAACATTTCAATGGACTAAAACAGATACTTTAATTTAACTTATAAAATAAAGGATAAATAAAAAGGTCCTTCAAAGTAATGGTGACTTACGTGTAATTCCCTCGGTCCTAGGTCACGGCCTTCAATGTTCTTCAATTTAGCTTCTAGAAGGGCGGTTTTCAAGGAAGCCCTTTGTTGTACTTCTAGGACAGCTCTAGAGAACCTGGAATTACATTTTGTAGTAATATTAGTACAATAAATACGCAATATACAGTAGATTTATAATAATAAAGCCGAAGAGATTGTTTGTTTATTTGAACGCCCTTATCTCAGGAACTACTAAGACGATTTCAAAAATTCTTCTAGTATTAGTTAGTCCATTTATTAGGAAGGCTATGGGCTATAAAACATTACGTAACAACCAATAGGATCAAAGCATTGATGACAAATTTCAGAACATATTAAAAAGCTCACGAGATTGTTTGTTTATTTGAACGTCTTTATCTCAGAAAGTACTGTTTGGAATTGAAAAATTCTTACAGTAATGGATAGCCCATTTATCGAGGAAGACTATAAGCTATAAAACATAATGTTGCAAGCAATAGGAATAGAGCATTGATGAAAAATTGAATAACATATTCAGAACACATTAAAAAGCTATACGAGTAGAGATTGTTAGTTTATTTGAATCTCAGAAACTACCAGTTGGAGTTAAAAATGATTATAGTATTACATAGCTCCTTAATCTAGAAAGATTGTAAGCTATAAAACATCACGTTATGACCAATAGGGGTTGAGTATTGTTAATTTGCAAAAACGGGGAATTTTCTTTCCTTTTGAGAGCTTCCGTTGTGTGTGCTGCATAAACGATTAAAGTTACGTAAAAATGATGTATGAAGGAATTGTTCCTATTGAAACGTTCTAAAAAATAGTCTTTCACAGCATATATCTATCTTTTAAGGTTGACTCATTATAACCTTTAATATGAAAATCAAATAGGTTCTTTTTCTAAGAGTCTCGTATTATGGGAGATCTCATTTAAAGCTGACATAATACATTTCACTAACATTCCCTAAAGCGTCACATTGCTAGGGGACCCATTAGCTATTGAGACAATACCCTAATTAGCTCCTTAAATGTCATTAAGGTGACACAAAGTTATGTTTGGTGAAACCGGGCATAAATTACACGAATTATCTTGTGTTTAAATGAAAGCAAACACGTAGTAACAAAGTAAATATTAATTTAATAAATCTTTAGGATTAAAAATTCAATCTATTTGGAAGAAAAAATTTAATTGTGTCGAAACACAATAAATATAAAAGCTTTCTTTGTTTTGTTTCTAAAAGTAGAATAGTCATTTTGTTTCGATAAATATTTTTGAATTAACGTGTTACTACGTGTTTGCTTTCCAGTGTCGATATAAGGATAAGGTTACCTTGCTTTCAATTCGTCTCTCTCTTTCAAGACACGATCAAATCTCACTTGCAACACTTCGTACTCCCACTTGAGTACTTCGAATTGCTCTTCCAGTGACGAGAGTTGCTTCGTTTTTGCCTGACAAATAACACTATTATAAAACCTTTCACGTCCTCAAAATGTAAGAAAGCTTATTTATCAGGTATTG
The DNA here is from genome assembly GCA_015832385.1 of Elymnias hypermnestra. NCBI lineage: Eukaryota > Metazoa > Arthropoda > Insecta > Lepidoptera > Nymphalidae > Elymnias > Elymnias hypermnestra. The sequence continues at coordinate 1,248,412 of JACTOM010000907.1, forward strand.
AATGAGACTGAGACGTCACGCTCGGCTATATAACCCACAGATTATACAAATATGTAATGACGCTTATGTAACTTTGACACCAAGCTTCCCGTTCGCTGTGCCTCTATCTTTTAAATCTCTGATATCTTCTATGATATCAATTTTATTGAAATGACATTAAGAACAGTTTTGATCTACATAAAATATACTACATAAATAATGTATTTACATTCATTAGAAATAATACTGTATTGTATAAAATAGCTTGTTAAACAACACATATTTGGTTGTATTATGTAAAAGATAAAAATAGATTCTGTGAGTTATACTTTAGAGATAAATATATACTATGCTGGACTCTTTTAAAGATCTTTTTAAGATATACAATTCTGTAGTACATTAATTTGATCTATCTCCTAAAGATAAGTCAGCGTTTGCGATTTAAGCGCACAAAAATATGTTTGTTACATGACATTATAAAAGTTGAATTTCCCGGTTTTTCTGTTTTATAATATGCATGTATTATACATATAATTATTCCTGTTTAATTACTCTATTGATTGCTAAAAACTATTTGAAAATTCGTTGAGTAGTTAAAAAGATCTAATTCAACAAACAGGAGACGCTATTTCATTGTATACTCTACTCTATATAACTTACAGCTAATGCAGCTTTATCCCTGTCATAATTTGACATCTGTCTCTTCAACTCTTTGTTGTCTATTATAGCTGCTTCGAGAGGCTCTCTTAAACTCTTCGTTTCAGCTACAGCATCTCTTGCAATTTTCTCAGCTCTCTCCTTAATTTTTTGCATATCTTCCATTTGCTGCTTCAAACTGCTTATCAGACCTATTTTAATATGTGTATGTATCCTGATACTATTAAAGAAGTTTTAATTGTTTTTATCACAGAAACAAAGTAGCTATGCAAATGCAAATTGTTTAGTAAAATACTCCTTTTAGAAAACCTTGGCTTATATTTAACCACGTATTATTGACACCATGGCTATTCAATCTATTGGTGGATAATTGTTTCACAGATTTAAAAGAAAGTACGAATGGGTTAAGAATGAATGAATTACTCATCAAATGGTTACTCAGCGCTGATAATCAATTAACATTTGTATCATCTGCTAATGAGCTACAAGATAGGGTAAATATTATAAATGAAGCTTTGAAAAGGAAAGGAATGAAAGTGAATGTGAACATAACGAAATTAGAAAATGGGGAACAAGTGAAAGAGATGAAAGACTTTGTATACTTGGAATCTAAATTTACAAAAGATGGAACATGTGAATATGGTAAATGGTCCTCTGCACGCCTTTATGAATAGCCAGATGGTGTCGCAAAGTGCCAGATTGTGCATGGAGGAGTGTTGGTGACAACACTTATATATGGTATGGCAGAAGAAGCATAAACTTAAAATGCGGTAGAGATGAGAGCATTGAGAAGAATGAGTGGATTGAAACTGAGTGAGGAAGTTAGAAATGGTATGATAAGAGAACGTTGTGATATAAAAGAAGGTGTAGTGACTAAAATTGAGAAACGTATGCTTAGATGGTTTGGACACGTAGAGAGAATTAATGAAAGAAGACTTAAAGAATAATTTATGAGTCAAGAGGGAATAGGAGAGTTGGAAGGGGAAGATACAGGCGGACGTTCCTGAACCAAATCCAGAACATTTTAAATACACTGGTCAAGAGTACTTTAAGCCATCGAACTCGTATAAAAGGCAGGAAGCGAAGGAGATATGCAAGGATCATGGCAAGTGGAAGGACGTGGTCTCTGCCTACCCCTATGATAATGAGGCGTGATGGTATGTAGTGTAACGTAACTTATTATTGATACAATTCAAACTCCACAATCTCAGAATCAAGTTTGGTTCTTTAAGGTAAACGTATTCTCTTTTGCTAGTGAAAATCATTTATATCAACAATAAGATATGTATCTACTTAATGTTGAGGGTGATGAAGAAGTTTTCCTATAAAAACAAATCATAGACCAAACCTAGCCTCAATAACACAAATAATATTCCAAAGAATTAGTCTCTATAAAGAATATTATTGGGAATGATCCCATCAGTTTCGTTACAACGACGAATCATGGACATACTCGTATATTTGACAACCTTTTGAATTATGGCAGAGCAAATTTAGTTAATAACCTTTTCTAATTTGTGTATTTTGTGAAAAATTCCAGCTGCAGCTGGTTTCCACCCGACCAACAAAGGTGTGAAGCAAAACAATAACGTTTCGATTATAATTACCTCATTCTAGGTTATACATATCTTTATTTTAATCAAACACTAATCTGTCATCAAAGAAGCAGATTCTTTAAACTTCATCTACATCTACTTACCCAAGTTGTTCAATGTTATATCATTGTAGTAGTTTTTCAAATCGGAAAAAGCCCTTTCGTGATGTGCTATCAATTCTGATAACTGTTTATTTTTACGTTCCTCAACTTCAGCTACTTCTGTTCTATGCTTCACTGTTAATTCCACTTTAGTTTCTTGAAGCTTCTTATCTGCTTTGTCCTCAATTTGACGTGCTCTTTCTTCAAAGTTTGCTCTAGTTTTCGACAGCTCTTCGGCATGAATTAGTTTAGCTCTTCTTAATTCATCTTGAGCTGCTAACATTTTCTCTCTCATCTCCTGACGCAATGCTCTTTTATCGTTAAGAAGTTCTAGTTCTTGTTCTGTATGCTCTTCTTTAGCTGCTTTAAGGGCTACTAAGTTTTCAGCTCTTAAAGCAGCAGCGGCTGCCTGTTGTTCATATTTTAAATGTTTAATTTTCTGCTTCTCTGTTTCCAATAGTGCCTCGTTCTCTTCTTGTGCTTCTTCAGTAGCTCGTTCTCTATTCCTTAATTCGGCTTTAGCTTCTTCCAATTGCTGGCGAGTGATCTCCCAGAACGTGCGTATTTTGTCTCTTTCCAATTGAAAATAGTTTCTCTCCTCTCTCTCTTTATCGAGTTCTTCTTTAACTCTTAGCGTGAACTGTTCTAGTTTTTCGCGGGTCATTTCTGATGTATCTACCCCATCTATTACGATTGCTATAAAAATAATAATCGTTTAAAATAATACAGCAAGGCAAAGTTCAAAATTTATTTAAATAATAGACTAAATAATTCTTTTTAAAATGATGTATTTTAGACATATTAAAATTCTATTTAATAAAAACAACCAAAGGTATGGTAAATTATCAGCTATAGTTCATAAATTAATTATAACTGATTGTTCGTATCCAATTGCAGACATGCTGCTTGTAGAGTACAATATAGTAAAACAATAAGTAGATAATAGAGTATATATTTACTTACCAGGAGCTTTTTTGCCACCACCCTTTCCTCCTTTTGGTGGCTAAAAAGGAATAGATGACACATTAATATAAAAGGTTAATATTGAAACAAATTTATCGTAGGCTAACAAATTTTCGCTTTTTCTTTAAAAGACAATTTTATAAATCGAACCAGGGACTTCTGCAAGCTACGAATAATGGCTTTTAAACCAAAATATGCGTTCTACTGTTGATTAAGTTACATAAACATATAGATGTACTTTAAGTCCCATATTGAAGTGCACGCAGACGAAGATGCACAAAACAGCAAGTAATGTTAACTTTAATGTATTGTATCATTATTTTTGCTAGCAGAAGTCCTTTCCTCATTTCATAGTCCTCTAAATATAAGAAACTGTGTATTTTGTAGGTATTTAATGATACTGAGTCATCACACTCATACTCTCTCGTACGTAAAGCATTAAATAGATATCGCTGTGCTTTAAGTATCTATTTTAAGTTTTGCGAAACAACAATTATTATATACACTTCAATATATTGTACTACTCTTTTTGCTAGCAGAAGTCCCTTTCTCATTTCCTAGTCCTCTAAATGTAAGAAATCGTGTATTTTATTGGTATTTAATGATACAGAGTCATTATTCTCATACTCTCATCTCATACTCACCACCATTAAATAGATATCGCTGTACTTTAAGTATCGCTGTAATATATATAAGATGATGAATGGAAATATTTTGATAGATGGGGAACAAGTGGAAGAGGTGAAAGAATTTGTATACTTGGGATCTAAATTTACAAAAGATGGAACATGTGAAAATGATATTGAAAGGAGAGTGAATGCAGGGAATATGGTAAATGGTGCTCTGCATGCTTTTATGAATAGCCAGATGGTGTCTCAAAGGGCTAGACTGGCAGTGCATGCTGGAGTGTTGGTGCCAACACTTATGTATGGTAGTGAAAGTTGGGTATGGCAGAAGAATCACAAAAGTAAAATAAATGCGGTAGAGATGAGAGCGTTGAGAAGCATGAGTGGATTAAAACTGAGTGACAGAGTAAGAAATAGTGTGATAAGAGAACGTTGTGGTATAAAAGAAGACATAGTGACTAAAATTGAGAGAAGTATGCTTAGATGACAAAAAGGATTTATGAGTCAAGAGTGATTACGGAAGTTGGAAGGGGAAGACCGAGGCGAACGTTCATGGACCAAATCCAGGAAATTTTAAATAAGGGCCAGGTCAAAAGTACTCTAAACCGACGAACTTGTATGAAAGATTTAATGAGATTGAAAGAAGCGAAGGAGATACGCAAGGATCGTGGTAAGTGGAAGGACGTTGTCTCTGCCTACCCCTATGGGAATGAGGCGTGATGCTATGTATGTATGTTTAAGTATCACATTTAAGTTTCGCGAAACAGCAATTATTACATACACTTCAATATATTGTATTAATTTTTTTGCTAACAGAAGTCCCTTTTTCATTTCCTAGTCCTATAAGTGTAAGAAATCGTGTATTTTGTTGGTATTTAATGATACCGAGTCGTCACTCTTATACTCTCATCTCATACTCACCACCATTAAATAGATATCGCTGTACTTTAAGTATCACATTTAAGTTTCGCGAAACAGCAATTATTACATACACTTCAATATATTGTATTAATTTGTTTGCTAGCAGAAGTATCTTGTTAATTTCCTGTCACATTTACTTAAGTTAAAAAGACGTACAAGTGCATCAAAACTTACCATTTTTAATACGATTGTTTAACTCCTTTCCTGTTTAATATATAATTTGTATAATAACGTTATGGATTACTTTCTATTACGAATAAATAAAGCCCACTTCTACTTGTCTGTTATCAAAATACTATCAAAATAACAAAGCCGTTGTCATGACGAGTATCAGGAAATATTTGTTGCTATAGCAACCAAGGAGTGTTTGATTATAAAAAAAATATAGATACACTTGTATTTTGTATATTAAATCTATGGTTTAAATAGATAAAAGAGATTGGTTATTAAAAATGATCTAAAGAAAGTTTGCTTACAAAATTTGTAGTACTGTTAAAACCTTTCGACTTTGTGTCACGAAGATGTGCAGCGTTTTTATGCTAATTCGTTTGAAGGTTAGGTAGTTTTAATATTTACAAATAACACGTGGCGTTTTTATTGACAATTCCTCATTTGAGATTTCAATAAATTATATAATGACAATTAAATTCATTAAATTCCTAACATATCTCCCTTTAAGTCTAAAGTTTTACATTTGTGTAAATATAAAGAAGACTTAAAAATTAGTTTGCCAAAGAAGTTTCACTTCTGAAATGCATACGTTCTCCGACTCCGAATATAAAAATACGAAGAACACTATAAAGGAATACGCAATTATTTCTTACTTTTTAGAGCACATTAATGTATATGTAAGTTTATTTTAAAGGCGGTTCTTTTTTTGTTAAAATTTCTATTTATTTTTTGATTTTAAGTGAATCTGAAGTAAACTGACAAATTTGTCTCAATATATGTACACCTAAAACGCGTTTCTCATATGAGGTAACACCGTTTAAATGAAACAACTTTACAAAGTAAAATTTACATTAATATCGCCACACCCGGGATCGAACCCGCAACTTTATACGTTACAGATCTGTTATTTTGCCACCCCGCTATCACCAATCTTTCATAAGGTGATCGAGCACAACACTAACACGCAAAAGTTCTCCCTCCCCCCTAGACCCTGCTACCACCGCTTCACGCATAATTCACCTTTCAAATATTGCAAAGCAGCAACAAACATAAGGTCATTGCCATTTGATTACAGACAGTTATATATTTTCCAAAAATTGCACCCTTACTGTAAGCCGTTGAGGAGTTCCATTGATCTTCATATTTAACTACGACTAGCACTTGACCATAACGAAGTTACGGTTGGCAACTCAAATATCTGGATAGCCTATAGAAGATTCTGTCGAGTATCGTTGATTTGCTCCTAAGAATTGAAGAGTTCCGTCACTTGTCATGGATTCCATCATCAGAACCTAACCAAACTATCACAAATGCTTGAAGTATATCCTTTCTAATAAAAAAAGAATCATCGAAATCGGTTGGCGTGATCTAGAGTTATTCGTTCATTTGTCATGCACATGCCTTTGCAAATTTAAGACTTATCCGGTTTTCTCATGGATGCCATCATCAGAACTGGTTTAAAAAAATGGGACCCTATGACGAGCAACACCTTTCATTTAAAGAAAATCATCAAAATCGGTCCACCCAGTAAGGAGATATGAGGTAACAAACATGAAAAAAAATACGGACGAATTGATAACCTCCTCCTTTTTTTGTTTGAAGTCGGTTAAAAAGAGTAACCGTCGAGTTCCTTGCCGGTTTCTTCTCAGCCGAACCAACTTTCCCAACCGGTGGTAGATTTGCTAACAACGGACAGACTACTGACAATTCAAAATAGCTTTTTAAGCCTACTTGAATAAAGAATATTTTGATTTGATTTGATGTAATACAAAAAAGTTAAAAGTGCATGCGTACAAAGTACACATGTCAGAAGTGAAACTTCTTTGGCAAATTAATTTATAAGTCCTGTTTTTATTTATACAAATATACAACTTTAGATTTCCGAGACTTAGAGGGAGGGAGAAGGAAGATATGTTAGGAATTTAATGAATTTAATTGTCATTAAAATATTAAAAGTGTCGAAAATCAATACAAATCTCAAATGACTAATTGTAAATAAAAATGTCACAGTTTTTGTCAATATAAAAACTACCTTACCTTCGAACGAGTTAGCATAAAAAACGCTGCACATCATTGTGACGCTAATCACGCATTTCATCCGTCAACATTTTACCCTCATGAGTCTAAAGAAGCTTTACTTCATTTCATGGCATGGATTTAGTAAATTATATTATCTAAGTTGTCTGTGTATAGACTGCGACTGGGAGGCTTCGGTCATGGCTAGCTGACATTCATGCGCCTAAAGAAGGTTTAATTCAAAAAATATATAACTTAAAACCTCTTTGTTATAAAGTTTTGACACAAACGTCATTGATATGTTTTAAAATCTAAATATGTGTCCATTTTTTTAAATAGTCAATAAAATTATAAGTAAACTTGTAAAAGATATGATGCATCATGCATATCTCCGCCGTTTAAACAATTTCAATCGATGCGAGATTCAAAATGCTATCTGAGATTTGCCACTTCATCATGTACAGTACGACGATCTTGAGTCTATTCCTAGTAGATTACCTTCTGGGCAATGGTTTCGTGGATATGTTTACAACATTGTTCTGTAAGTTTGTCTGTTTCATAAGAAAATCTATTAAAGAGGAGGAGAAACAGGCACAAATGACTGACGATGATACAGTGAGTTTGCCAGTTTTGGTCACGGAAATCATGTTCCTCGGTTTGACAATTGCGGTAAGTTTTTTAAATAAATATATCCCTAGACGCTTTGTGTTTGTGTATTTAATTATAGTAAGCCGTCACTCTTACTTATGAAACGCTTGTTCGGGTAAAGTCGGCTCTCATCGACTAAGGGACCAATTGAAAACGATTGTAACTCTTCCATTGCGACTAACAGTGCGTTTGTTCGCGAATAACTCTGAAACTACTAAGGTGATTTTGATGTTACTTTTACCAATGGATAGAGTATCTTATGAAGCAGCTTTTGGTATATAATTTGTTAAGGTTTAGTGTAAATTGGCTGAAATATAGCCAGAGAGCTTTCATCGATAAGATTACCTAATCTCTTAGAGATATAACAAAATAATATATGGTAAGATAATTTTTTTAGATATTCTCAACACACAAAAAAATCCGCCATAACTTATATCTTCTATATAACTCACAATATCCTTTATTTTTTTAAAGAAATGGTGCAATAATTATATAGTTAGAAAGTTATTTAGATATATACGTTGTTTTGTATTAATGAGGTAAATTACTTCTTTGACAGTAAGCACGCTTAAATCTTTATCATCATAGTCATCACTTATCATCAGATGAAATCGTAGTCAAGCGTTTATCGTCATTGAGTTTTGAGTCATCATAACGCAATGGTTTCAATTATTCTTGTTAATAGTCACGATTTCGAAACCGGAACAGTCACCACTAATCATCATCTAAACTTCATCAGTTTTCGGTGAAGTAAAACGTCATCAAGTTACCTATATATCCTTGGAATGCAATTCTATGATGTATGTAGCCGCAGTGGTGCAATGTGATGGGTTTACGATCGTAAAACTCTTATTTTTATAAGTTTTGAGACTTGTGCCCAGCTGTGGGATGTAATGAGCTGTTACTCTATTGTATTTTGTTTCAGTTTTTGAATAAATATAAACAAATTCGATGCAAGGATAGAATTGATGATCTCCTGCAGGAGAGCAGGGAGGCGTTGCGGCAGACTAACGAGTTCTTAGAGAAATGGCGTCTCCGACGAGTGAGTTTTTATTATTCCATTTTATACAGAAAAATATCTCTCTCAGAATTAAATTAAACTTGAGTCGCTGCACCGAGCTGTGGAGATTTTAATTGAAACACTTTTAATACTTAAACGTGCCCATAATTTCGTGTGCATAACATTGTATCACAAAATCCCCAAACTTTTAAATAATATCCTTCCCTGAAAATGAATGTCAATTTCTCATTTTTGGGACATTTAACTTTTTTCCTTCACTTAGTTAGATCACGCTATTTTGTTTAAATTTTTAATCGTCCATTTAAAATTTTAGATAAAATGGCAGGTGCCAAGTGAATATTCATATCTGGATGAGGAGCCGCAAGAGATAAAGCCTTTCAAATTGGAGGTCCCAATACTACACATGGCCATTATTGATGTGAGTCATATACCTACCATCTTTAAATCTTGATCTACTTCCTCAAGCTGTCTTTTTTTATTACTGGGAAATTATATTAGGCAAAAACCCCGACCCGAGGTCAGGAGTGTGGGACCCTTCGAGTAAGGAGACCTCACAATAAAACCCTTTTCATTCGTGAGTGAGGCACCTGGCGTTTAAGTTTCGCATTCGTCCCTAGTTGGCCCGGATGAGTCCGGCCGAGGATTCACGGCGAGAGGGAGCATCCTCTGCATTCTCCCTTTCTCGCTCGTGGGCCTCCTTAAGCGAAGCTACCGTCTAGCAAAAAAAGGTAATTGCCCACATTCTCTCATTGGAGAGCACCGCACTTATAATGCTTCACAGAGAGAGATCAGCGCCACCAGGGGATGACGCTGAGATCCTCAGCTTGCATAATCTGCCACAGTCTGTCACAGTCGACAGCTGCACTACACTGATAGCCGCTTGTCATCCATAATTGTAGATCCACTAACATGTCAGAAATACGCACTAAGACCCAGCGAAACCATCGACATCCTTGGGTGGAAAGCCAGTTGTCCTATGCAATCAACTCTGACATCCTGAATGCAGAAGTTTTATTTCCATGATTCATAGAGGAGAAAAGGAGATAAATAGATTTTTACTCAGCCTCTTCGATGTCTCCTTCAGCGACACAACGGATTCACAGAAAGAGGCAACTGTCCTAAAGAACTTATCAGACTGTATCTCAACTTACAATATGCGATGATAAAATCAAAGATCGACCTACCTGATAACCTGATACGAAGTCTTGACGACGTCGCTGAGTTCCTAGCTTCGATCCCCTGCAAGCCAAATTTAGGAATTGCCCTTTCTAATTTGTCTGGACTATTACCAGGAGATTCTCAACCGGTGGGCCAAAAAATGAATATGAATAGGACCCAGTTATCATGGGGAACTCTGCACTCAAAATTGTTGACGAGTATATATACCTGAGATGTATAGTCCAGCTAGGTGCCTACCTAGCTGGTAGGGCAGCTTTTGGAATCTATGTAAGATCTTTTCGCCCAATATTTCACAGTGCCAGAAGACCAAAGTTTTCGAACAGTGTGTTGCCAGTGATCTCCTACAGATCAGAAACGTGGTCGCTGACTATGGGCCTCATTTGAAAGCTCAAAGTCACATAGCGTGCGATGGTCAGAGCTTTGTTTGGAGTTACTCTATGCGATCAAATCAAAAATGAGGAGATCCGCACAAAAACCAAACACTCGGCCGACTTTGACTAGTTACCTTACCAGCAAAGACACCCCGTTAAACAAGTAATTTGTAATCTGTAACGCAACCATGATAGCTAAGTTACCAATTATAATGTAAGAGACTTCTATCTAAGACTGTATCATCAGGTAAGATTTAAAACATTATAACACTTTCCAGACACTTGGTACTACAAGAAACCAACCGGAAAGTGGTGATGCTGGTGATCACGTCAGCTTCACTGATTCCGCCCTTCTATCGATGACTTCACTCCTTGATGATGACTTTGAATCAATGCCCGAGGTACCCAGTGATGATAAATTAGAGGACAATAAAAATATCGACTATAGAAACAGGATTTTATGGGATGTACTTGAAGAGGATGCGATGAATTTGGATGAATGAATGTAATGTCCTTGTGTATGTAAAAAATTATGTTTTTATCACAAGCTTTTGTTTAATTTCACCTTTAGTTGTCATTAATCATATCTGGATGACCTACGGCTCCGAAAAATGGTCGCTGACTATGGGCCTCATACGAAAGATCAGAACGTGCGATGGAGAGGGCTATGCACGGAGTCTCTCTACGTGATCGAATCAGAAATGAAGAGATCCGTAGTAGAATCAGAGTCACCGACATAGTTCTGCGAATCGCGAATCTGAAGTGGCAATGGGCAGGGCACATAAACCGAAGGACCGATGGAAGTTGGGAGCCGAAGGCGCTGGAGTGGCGACCCCGCACCGGACGGCGCTGTGTAGGGAGACCCCCCACAAGGTGAACCGGCGGCGCAAGATCGGGACTTGTGGACATCATTACGTGAGACCTATGTCCAGCAGTGGATGTCCATCCGTTGAAGCGACGACGACGAATCATATCTGGCAAGTTAAATTGAACGCACAACAATTGGGCTTGAATTATCTAAGTAATGAATTAAGTAATTATATAAGAGCATATATTTTCAACCAGTAGAATTTTGGAGAAATCAATGGATATTTATTTCTTTTTAAAGGGAAGGAAATGCAATTAACGATGGAACAACATAACAGGCCTTTGTTGGTTTTAAATATTGACTATTTCTTAGGTAACAGAAATATAACACCATATACTGTTAATCTTCAAAGGCCTCTCGTTACACTTTCAGCGTCAAATGCTTATAAGTAGAGAAAATCCGACAGATATTAAATTAATATCACGCAATGCTTCCAAATTGAGGTGTCCTACTACAGATAGACACCTATAGCATTGTGAACTCTATTGATGAACAAATAAGGGCTATAATATTAATATTTATTAGGGATAAAGATTTAGTTATCGCTGAAGTGAACGCTTTGATCTCCGCAGGGCGTCCTATAAGTTGGGGAATGATTGTGTATTAAATATAGCAAATTATTAATAGAAGAAAAGTTATAATGGTACAGAGATTAGAGTAGAAGATTCTATTAATATAGTGAGTTCAAATCCAATGCAGATATTTCTGAAAAATCTATACAAATAAATAAGATTGGGTTACGTATTTGTATTTTGAAATAAATAGGTTTTCACTGAATGCATATGAAAGTATACAAATATACTATATTTTGTAATAAAGCCATGATGGCTTAGTGATGAGACGTATGAATTCGGGTTTAGAGATGGGCTGCTATTTACTGTACCTTACTTCTGGAATATCTATTTATCTTCTTCTATATGAGGAGAACTGTGCCCAACAGAGAAACGTTAAACGGCTGCTACTTACTGTACCTTATTTTTGGTGTATTTATTTCTCTTCTATATGTGAGGACGCTTCTACTTTACTTCTGGGGTATCTATTTATCGTCTCCTATGAGAGAGGACGCCTGTGCGCAGCCCTGGAAAGCTACTTACAACTTTTGGGGTACTTTTAGGGTATGTGTGGCCTGGCAAACCAGCTTCGGAGCAACGTGGTAGATCTATGCTCTAAAAACATTCTCTCTTTCAGTGTGGTTGCTTGTGCCCAGCTGTGGAACTTCAATAATAATAGTCTTTTATTCAGACACTAAATACAGCTTTTTGCTTTTTTTCGCTCCTAACTTCTTCCATTTCTGTGTTTCCCTTGGTAGTCTAGATTAAGTGCTACCCACAGCTTTGAGATCGTCCTTCTATCTCAGGCAGATGTGGGGCTTTAATAAAACAAACTATTATAGAAGAAAACTCTCGAGGTCACAGAGATTTGTAAAAGTATAGTGTATTCAACTCCTGTGCATATTCTTACAATCTAAAAGTGTTGTCCAGATCCAGATTTGAATGGCAATATAAATGAACCTAAAAAGTTAGGGGAACTTAAAATTGTGACGGTAGTTCTCAATCTCGTGGCAATATGGGACAACCTGATCTTCTTTGCTAAATTTCTGAAGATCTCGTGATTAATGAGTGAGTTTAGTGGTCTGAAACCATCTTCACAAAATTGCCTTTCAAATGGGGCAAGTTTGGGCAAATAGTTTGAATGGTCACCAAGTATATTTGCAGAATTTTATAATATTTCTTCTCAATCTCTTTGACGCTTCTGTAACTTATTGGACAGCAAAACTCATACATAATGATCAGTAGGTTTAAAAAAGGTTATAAATTTAAATGAAATCTTATGTTGAATGAAGCTCTGGAGTTCCAAACGCTGTGAATTGTATATATAAAGTAATTTACCAAAGATTTGAAAGATTCGTGAGTCTTTTAAGATACTGTCACACATGAGCGATGGACCTATACTTTTTAGAATCAAATCAATGCTAAAGAAGTTCCCAAAGGGTGGGCTACCCTACACCACGATTACCTTACAAAACGGATAGGCGTGCGTCCATCCATCATAAGTTGTGTATTATACTGTAATTACAGAGAGCAGAGGGTTATTCACCACAGTTTTTTCAGTCATGTGTCCATTGTTTGGTATTTTGGTCAAATTATAGCTTAGATAAAGGACTTGCTTGTACAAAATTGATGTACGCAAGCGAAAATTGCAGTCAATGAATTACGTATTAAATATTCGTTTGACGAGGGAAACAGCGGACTATTACAATAAAGTTAATTACCTGCAGGGCTTTTTCATTTCCTACTATTAGATTACATTCTCCTTATATACCTCGTTTCAATCGTTAATACAATATTATTTCATGTATTCACTGAACTTCGAAAACATTTTAGTAAACTTGTAATTGATTAAATTTATTGACATAATGTTTAATAACATAAAGTAAATACGAATAAAGTTCATTAAGATAAAGTTTCTATACAAAAGGCTTATTCACATAAAATCTATTAACACAAATGTTATTAACATGAAGTCTAATAACATAAAGTTTATAGACAAAAAGCTTATTAGCAGGAAGTTTATAAACACCAATGTTTTTAACATGAAGGTTATTAACATAAAGTTGATAAACAAAAACTTATGCATTATTAATTTATTTTGCTAAATATTGTACAGCGTCATTTGTTGAAAGCTCAAGTAAAAGTTTTAAAGATTTGAATGTAATACATTAAAAGCTCATACTAGATGACGTAGGTTTTGACTTCATGTTTTTAATATTACATATTTGTTAATTTAGCAAATTGAATAGCAAATGAACATCACTTTTGTATATAAATTACTTGACTTATGACACATTAACTGCGAGAAAGGGAAAAAATTAATAACCATTTAAAAAGGCTTTAGTGAGACTTCAGAGATAGATATATGCTATCATGGATGTACTTTTGGATATTTTAAGAGTAACAATTCCGTCATACATAATTGTTGCATAACTTTAACGGTTTACGCAATGCATGCAACGGAAGCTCTCAATAAATAAAATACTTAACAAAAAAGAATCGTCTTCAAAAGTAACTCTTACAAATATATTTGTCGTAGAATAGGAGAGAAAGGAGAAGCATAAAGCACAAGGGATTATTATTAATTGGATCCATTGTTTAATTTGTTATTCTGTGGGCGTTCGTGGGTAATGTTGGTGCAATCAAACACTTTATTAATTAACTCGGATTATAATGTTCAAGATTTTAATTTACACAAACTGATTAACACTAGTAGTTAGGAACGCGACAGTTCCAACAGTAGACTGCTCCAGTCACGCGCTACTCGACAACTGCCGAGAGCCTCCCGCCAGACTGCTACCATTGACTCTGTCCACGCCAATAGATGGCGCCAGCGTTCCACAGATATCTGCCCTCCGACATATTAATATGCTCTTACACATATATTTTTAGAGTTCTTTGTATTCTAATATTTGGAGTCGGCGTCAGCTAAGGTAGGTGTGACCCGCGTGTCCAGGAGGCCCGCGAACGAGGGAGGGATAATGCAGTAAATGCTTTCCTCACCGCCGCAGAAGGCGGGATTCTAGGCGGCGCATGTTTGCGCATCTGCTCTCGCTTCCGTGAATCCTCAGTCGGACTCATCCGAGAAACCAGGTAGGAATGCGCAAGCTGATTCTCTGGTGTCTCACTCACGGAGGGTTCCCTTGGGTTTTTGTGGGTATAACGAGAGGTCTCTTAGAGTCTCTTAGTGCGTAAATGCTTTTCATAGCGAAAAAAAAAGCTCCGCTCTCACCTATTGTGTGTATGTAGTTACAACCTATAGCTATATATGTAGATGTCTACTTTGGTAGGTATGGACAATCACTTGACCATATCAACGTTACAGGAGCTCATTCAAATATCCGGATAGCCTATAAAAGATTCTGTAGAGTATCGTCCATTTGCTCCTAAGAATTGAAGAGTTCCGTTTCTTTGTCATGGATCCCATGATCAAAAACTATTATCAAACAATCCTTGAAGTATATCCTTTCCAATAAAAAACAAATCATCGAAATCATTTGGCGTGATCTTGAGTTATTCGTCCATTTGTCGAGGACATGCTTAATGCAAATTTAAGACGTATGCGGTTTTCTCATGGATACCATGATCAGAACTGGACTAATAAAAATAGGACCACCTTTCATATAATAAAAAGAATACAGAGAATTGATAACCTCCTCCTTTTTTTGAAGTCCGTTGAAAAGTAATGCTATCTATACATAATGTAGATTTATTTTTATTTTATTAGCAAGTCTGTCAAGAATCGAGCTCCTAAGTGTCCTAGATGACCTAACCCGTCCATTTATCACTCAAATCTTTTTGTCCTGTTCCATTCAATACTTTTTGTGTGAAAGATTAAATTTTTCGCTCGCTCCCGTATCATTAATCAGCCACCATTATCTCGTGATACCTACACCCTCTTCTACTAAAGGAAATCACAACGTGAAAAGTAAAGCTGGCTTATATATAGGGATCATTTTACACTGGTTCTCTCTCTACCCATCTTGTCAGTTGGTTTTTTTGTATTTTTTACCACGTCTGGTTGGTGTTACGCTGATTATGATTTTTGCGGACCGAAATTAATGTGGGTAGAATTGATATTTGATGACAGGTCTCTCGGGGAACGTGTGGTTTTGCTTTTATTGCGTATACAACGGGTTTTTGTTGTTTTCTTTATAACATGTATGTAGAGCTGACGATACTATTGTTATAGTAAGTAGATATATTTAATCCTTCTCTGCTATGAATCAGGAGGTTTATGCCCAACAGTGGGACGTTAATCAAATCAAATCAAAAATATCTTTATTCAAGTAGGCATATTACAGCACTTTTGAATCGTCAAATTATATTTTTTTTCCACACTCTGATTCTAATATACATCTGATGACGGTACTCAAGATCGGCTTAAAATCTAAAGTTACGAGGGTTCCTTCGCGCCCTGATCCGAGAAGAACCCACAACAAACTCAGTCGGGTTTTTTTTTTTACCATCATCATTACAATAACAAATTAGTTTACTATATTTTAATTAAAATTAGAGCAATTTGTTCACTCCCAAGCGTTTCTATCGTCTAGGTAATCTTGCAACTTATAATACGATTTTTCTATCAACTTTCTTTTAACAAAGACTTTGAATTTATTAATTGACATCTTTAGA
Source organism: Elymnias hypermnestra (assembly GCA_015832385.1). Classification (NCBI taxonomy): domain Eukaryota; kingdom Metazoa; phylum Arthropoda; class Insecta; order Lepidoptera; family Nymphalidae; genus Elymnias; species Elymnias hypermnestra. The sequence goes on from JACTOM010000907.1 coordinate 1,264,714, forward strand.
ACGTCTTGTGGGAGTTTATTATAGAAACGTATACAGTTACCCTTAAATGAGTTGTTAATCTTATGCAGCCTACTAGAATTTATAACAAGTTTGTTTTGGTTTCGTAAGTTATATGATGTACATTCACTCTTTTTATTAAAAGAGTCAATGTTTTTATGTACATGCAACAAGTTTTCTAATATATATACGTAGTGAACTGTCATTATGTTAACTGCCTTGAATTTGTTATTATGATATTATGATAACTGTTAAAAGGCAAGGCTACGATTTATTATCTTTGTATACTAGTTTTGCCAGTCACATAGTTCCTGCGTCGAAATATGGGAAAAACGAATAATAATTGTAGAAAACTAGTGTTTCTTATTACGTCTTCTGAATTTTACTTTAATTTCAATGGATTTTCAGTTCATTGCAGTTTCAATTGTACTTAGTGAGGGTCTACGTTGCGAAATTTCTAATCAATCATGGACATTGTTGAAGATCTGGTGATGAATAAGTGAATTTTACTATCTGTATCTGTAAAATTGATTATCCGTATTATTATACGATTATTCTGGTTAAACTGGCGAAGTATTGTTTAGATATATATATATGTCTTAGAAAAAAATTGATAATTACCTCAATTAATAAAGAAAAAGTAAGTTTCTGACTAAATAAAAATATATACCACTTCTTTAGGATATAATTCGAGAAATGTTGTTCCTAGGTAAAAATTGATAAGAAGCAAAATTGTAGAGAATTTAATTTTGTATAACTTTTGTTATTACCATTTTTCATGTTAAGTTTAAAATAAACGAGTTATTGAATAAACAAAAAATGACTCTTAAATCCAAGATAGCCGACGATTCCAACGGATGCGGATCCCGAAAAGCGAAAGTTTAGCTGTCGATGACCCCTTCAACGATTCTCGAAGAATAATTGCTACGACAACTTAATGAAATGTCAAATTCTAATACGATTGAGCTTAAAAATGATCACTTACACATATTCCTTTAGCAACGTAGACTCTTATTAAGAACGGAATTTCATGTAAATTATATACTTTCACGGGATCTTGAACTAAGCAGTTAATAGAGTGGGAAAAAGTCGTCGTTGGGTTCATTGCAGCATTCTGCGGGGTACAGGCCTCGAGTCAGGGCATCATTGCCCGGGCATTTTTCCTCGGGCATTCAGTAAATGCCCAAGGAAAGCCGGTGACGCCAGCGTGTCCATTCTGTTCAATTCCAAGGGAGGTATGTTCCGCTATCACCTACGGCTGGTGGTGGTGACAGCAGGAACTCACGAGGCAGAGGACGCCCAGTGTTTGCCGTTCTTTGGTATTGGCTGGCAGTGCCGTAGAGATGTGTGTACAGAAAATTATCCGCCAGGAACGCACCCTCGCAAGCTAGCGGACGAACACCTCCACGTTGAATAACGTCATTCCTGACGTACCTCGGAGCTCCTACTATCAGAGGTAGGCACTTGTTTTGCTGGACCTGCAGCCTTTTTATCTGATATCCTGAGCAGAAACAGTACCAGGCAGGGGCCGCTTACGTTAGTCTAGAGCGGATGTAGGCTCTTTGGACCTTCAGTTTGGCTGAGTTTGTTTACTGAAAGAGATGAGGTAAAGAGCGGCCATAGCATCATTAGTATAGATGATAGTTGTAGTATTGTATTGGACAAGAGGGTAAATGTAAATTATGAAGGCTTCAATAACTACCCTCTGTTTGTTCATGTAAAGAAACCTCAACACCCTAAACTAGACGCCTCCACACATTGTCAATACAAGGAATCACCATTCGTAACCACATTCTACAAATTGTGCCATTGTTTGGTTCGAATCAATCTTTATTTTCTTACAAACAATAAAATATACGTATTACTTTCATATACAATCGATATAACTTTTATTACGTTAACGATAAGGTCTAAAATTGTTAGACATATTTGTAATTATAACGTTGTTTTTCATATTTGATTGAATTCAAAATTCAAACGTTTGAAATAATGACCGACAGTTCGAACAGTTTATAGTGGCATCTAATTTTATATTTAAAGGTATCGTGTTGGGTGTCATTTTATATTGGTGTTTTTAATACAATATGGCGTCTTCAGTTTCTAACGCGTGTAAGTCACGTGGCGTTTGTGAAAGCGTTGGATCGTAATAAATTCTTAAATACGGTCATTAGGAGATGATTACGCATAGTTTTTGTGCATTATTTGTTCCGATTGGATTTGTAATAGATAGGGGTATGACAGGGAAGCTTATTTTTTATGAGCCTTTGAGTTATTTCCTAGTATAAATAATTGGATATCAACCCACAATAGATGCAGTTTTTGTTTGGATGATTTTGTATTTCTATCTATTATTAGATCGCTAATTTTGGTTTTGAATTGGAGTAAATATGAAAACAATGCTTGGAATATAGGAAAAACAACAATTTTTCTTTCCCTTAGTAACTATTCCTATCTGTCAACAATGAAATGTCCGTCCCGTCATTTAGAAATCAATTAAATTTAAAAGTGAAGTTTCTTTTTTAATTTTTTTTGGTTTTGAATGTCAAATTTTTAATTTTTGTCCCATCATTGGGAAATCAAATTTAAAATACTATTTTATAATTACTTTTTGACATTGTCATTGACAACCAACAATTTCTGACCGCAACTATAATATTTGACGGACTTGGTGCGAATTACGAATTCATTTTATTGCGTTTAAGTTTTGAAAACATTCTTCACTTTTCATTTATTGATTCTGAGGCGGTACGAAGTTTGCCGGGTCAGTTAGTTTCTAGATGTGTTTGAAGCATAAAGCCGAAAATAGCGAAGGAGCAGATTCCAGAGCTGATATTTTTTCAATCAAAAATCAAACATTAAAAAATGTGTAAATGGTCATTCATTTCCTTTTCTTTCTATAATTCTTTCTACTCTCCTCTTTTGTACAGGCTATACAGAAACAAAATACATAAAATGTTTTTGCCCAAATGAAAAGCACCAATATTTTGGGCGTCTTAAAAGAGATTGCACTATCACGTTCGATTTGTATTTAACTTCATCTCGATGAAGTCTTTATTGTTTTATTTATTATTGTGTAGCTACTTTTGTAATCTTTGTAAAATTCTTTCTGAAAGTCTGATTTGTAAAATACATTGTCTAAGGAGTGATTAAATCTATAGAAGGGCATTTGCGTCTGAGTTCACTTAATTTTGGGTCTTGAAGGACTTTTTTATCTATTTTAATATCCTTAACAATTCCTTACCACATTAATTTGACCTAACTTGTAAGGTTTAGCCAGCGTTTGCGATTTAAATGCACAAAAATGTGTTTGTTACGATATCACATTATAAATCTTTGGATCTTTTATGTTATATAATGTATATATCGGAGAATAAGAGAGAAAGGAGCATAAAGCATATGGGCGTAGGGTTCTCCGCCGACATCGTCATTAATGGCATCCATAATTCCATACTGTAGGCGTTCGTGGGTAATGTTGGTGCAATCAAACACTTTAATAATTAATTCACAAAGTTTATTGCGCTTTCGTATATTTAGAAAACGCCTATGATCGAGTGGTGAGGAATGAGCTGTGGTCAACGTTATCTACGTAGGGGGTGAGCGGTTGTCTGTATTGAATTCAAGTATTGAAGTCTCTCTATGAGGGTTCTAGTACTTGTGTCAGAATATACGGGGTGTAAACGGAGCGGTTTCCTGTCAAAAGAGGTATTCGACAGGGATGTGTTGTGTCACCATGGCTGTTCGACCTATTCATGGATAAATGTTTGACAGATTTAAAAGAAAGTATATATGGCTTAAGAATGAATGAATTACTCATCAAATGTTTACTCTACGCTGATGATGAAATAATACTTGCGTCATCCGCTAATGAGCTACAGGAGATGATAAATATTATGAATAAAGCGTTGAAAGGGAAAGGAATGAAAGTGGATGTAAAAAAAACGAAAGTTATGCTTTTTGAAAGAGATGTATCTATGATGAATGGCAATATTTTGATAGACGGGGAACAAGTGGAAGAGGTGAGAGAATTTCTTCACTTGGAATATAAATTTACAAATGATGGAAAATGTGAAAGTGATATTGAAAGGAGAGTGAATGCAGGGAATATGGTAAATGGTGCTCTGCACGCCTTTATGAATAGCCAGATGGTGTCTCAAAGGGCTAGACTGGCAGTGCATGCTGGAGTGTTGGTGCCAACACTTATGTATGGTAGTGAAAGTTGGGTATGGCAGAAGAATCACATAAGTAAAATAAATGCGGAAGAGATGAGAGCGTTGAGAAGTTTGTGTGGATTAAAACTGAGTGACAGAGTAAGAAATGGTGTGATAAGAGAATGTTGTGGTATAAGAGAAGATGTGGTGACTAAAATTGACAAAGGTATGCTTAGATGGTTTGGGCATGTAGAGAGAATGAAAGTGGTTGCGAAAGTTGGAAGGGGAAGACCAAGGCGAACATTCCTGGATCAATTCCAGGACATTTTAAGTAAGGGCCAAGTCAAGAGTACTCTTAATCGACGAACTTGTATGAAAGGTTTAATGAGAATGAAAGAAGCGAAGGAGATATGCAAGGATCGTGGCAAGTGGAAGGATATTGTCTCTGCTTATCCCTATGAGAATGAGGCGTGATGCTATATATGTATGTATAAATATAATATAATATATATAAATAAATGTAATATAATATGTATAAATATAATAGCTAGGAACGCGATAGTTTCAATATTCGACTGCTCTGGCGGACCGTCACCCGAGAACTACCGAGATACGCGCGCCGGTTTGTCACTATTGACTCTGTCCCACGCCGATAGATAGATGGCGCCAGCGTTCCGCAGACTATTGCACTCCGACATAGTTACAAAACAATAGTTTAAAAGATCTATGCCAACAAATGTGAAAGGGACTTCATTTTATACTATATAAAGAAGCTACCTATGATTAACTTTAATAATCATTTGAAAAGTAAAATTTAATACCTATAAAACTAATTACAATATTCCCACAAGCGATGACTTGTAAAAAAGCAACCGTGCTCATGACACGTGTCAAATAATTGGCCTTTTTGTAAATCACCCGGTTGAACGTCGTATGCACCTATGAAAGCTTATTATTCTATTAAAATTAATTATTATCATCGATATTAATTTTTAATAGGATTGAAGTTTTTTGCTATTAAATTTAATACCCTTAACTACTAGACCACAAGCTGCGATGCATTTTAATACACAAATTCTTGGTTTAAATGTGGGAGCGAATCCTGGCCTATCCCTTCTGCTTCATAAGAATACTGATCAATATATTGATACGCCCTTGGATCCAGCTTTAGCAGCAGAGTGCGATAGTTATGTTTTTGATAAATTTCTTAAAAATATGTAGAGGCAAATATAAAACTTATTACGCATGCTTAATGCAGACAAATGATTTCTGAACCTTCTGAAACCGCTACATCAATTTTGACAGATTTTGGGAAAGTATTACGTCTACTTTTTTTTTACAATAAAAGTCAACATCATGATGATCTGTTATTAGAAGTATATAATTACGTATGAAATTGTATTCATTAATAAGCAAATGTAAAACGTGCCCTCAAGAGACATTTGCATGGATATTGAATGTCCAGTACATACTGCGTACTGTACTACAATCGGATGAGTTTACATGTCATAGATTAAGTGGTTTACAGAAGTGTTACAGATAACTGTTTTAATCTGCAGTAGTTTGTTTGAAGGGGAAACCTTCGAAGCTAGGGGAAGGGGTAACCTTTGAAAAGATATGGGATTTTTCGCTAACCGACTTTTCCACCTAATTATTGACTTGGGTTTTTCGTAAAACTATAACACATTTTCCTTTTTTATGATAACGGAATCGCAGTACAAAATCACCACTTTCCATATCCCCTTACCTGCTAATATAGCTGCGACTATGGGCAATGGAGGAAAATCTCCCCAACTCTTGGTAACCATGGCGCTTCTCTCACTGCTTCATAAAGGGTCTGGTTTCTTATATACAGGAAATATATTAGCCACCTTTGCATTAAATGGTTATCGTGGGCCAACGTTATATGATAAACATATGTCGTTGCAGACCTTCTACAACTTTTAAAGGAGAACAATTATATTATATATCGGAGGGCTAGTGTTTGTGGAACGTTGGCGCCATCTGTCTATCGGCGTGGGGCAGAGTCAATGGTGACAATCCGGCGAGCATCTCTCGGCAGTTCTGGAGTGGCGGTCAACTATTGAAACTTTTGCGTTCCTAGCTATTATTGTTAATGAGTTTGTGTAAATTGATTTCGGGAACATTAAGTGATGAACATTATAATCTGAGTCAATTAATAAAGTGTTTGATTGCACCAACATTACCCACCAACGCCCACAGTATGGAATTATGGACGCCATAAATGACGATATCGGCGGAAAACTCTAAGCCCCTTTGATTTACGCTTCCTTCTCTCTTATTCTCCGACATATATATTATTTTAGCGAAACTTTGCGAAGCTTGTTTACACAGCGCACGTAGTGGACGCTGTCAAAAGGAAGAAGCCCTATATTGAAATTTTCTTCATTGATGATACCCGGATACGGTCTTGATAAATGGGTTATCTAAGGCTGAAAGATTTTTTAAAAATGGACAAGTAGTTCCTGAGATTACGGCGTTCAAGTAACCAAACTAGTCAATTATAGAATAGCATAGATTTCTCTTTTTTGACCTTGACGATAATTTGTAATCATTACATTTTCAGTGTTATATAATATGTCCAAGTGTAAATAATTATAATTATCATTGCTCGGAACCAGAGGAGTTCGTTTAAATGTCTCATCTGTTATTATATATTTTATTACTCTCTGATCGTACAGGAATATTATTAAGGCTTCCCATTTGAAGCTGGTAGCGTGTTTAAGTGATATTAGAAGCGAACGTACTGCGTCATGATTGATTTCGGCAATTTCGCTTGTACGCAACGTTGACGGACAGAATTAGTGTTTGGTAATGCATTAGTGCATAGTTTGAACGTCGGAATAGCTTTACTGCTATAGCCTAATGTTTAATTTTAGGTTATTGACGTGAATACGTCTTTAAAATCGCATCTATAAAGAGCCAATTAAAAAAAAGTAATGATAACAAAAAGGGTGATACATTTTGGTGTTGTAACTACATATCTATCATCTCCATCCTGAATTCAATTACATCACTGGATAGCTAAAGGATCTAAGAATTTATTACGCTAAATAAGAACTGTAACACATCCCGTGCGGTGGAGGGGGAAGCTCCGCCATTTTGAAGATTATTTCTGTTGTGTATCTAGATTCAATTTAGTATAACTTTTGACTCCGTGACGCTACGATGTTCATTTAAGTTTCAATCGTCAACTGTCTTCAAAATCTATCGATTGACATATATAATAATAATTAGTATAGGAGTTATTACCCTTTACGAGTCGTGTTCTTGTACACCACACGGCCGTATCCATAACACAGCCACACTATATATTTTTAGTTATAAAATTCACATGTAGAAAGAATAATATGTCTAACTTATTGACTTAGATGAAAAATTGTTGTCACCCGCGTAGTTTTTCATTAGAAATATGGAAAGATTAGTTCTTAATTGATACGTGTATACGGTAACAGTTCGATAACTGGTAAATTAATAGTAATATTATAAAGCTGAAGTCTTTATTTGTTTGAAGGCGCTAATCTTGGGAACTACTGTTCCGATTTAAGAAATTATTTCAGTGTTAGGTAGCCTATTTGTCAAGGAAGGTTATACGCTGTATATCATCACGCTAAGACTTATAAAAGCAGTGCTTCAATAAGAAACGTTTCAAAACTGGGGCTTTCTTCTTTTAAGAGCTTCCGCTGCATGCGCTGCGTAAACAGTTAAAGTTTTGCAAAAATCATGTACTACAAAATTGTTTCCCTTTAAAAGTTCAAAAAAAAAGTTTTCAACAGCATATGTCTATCTTTTAAGGGAGGCTCAGCGTAACCTTTTTTGTGCGAACCAAATTTATTCTTTCTCTGCCTCTCTTAATAGGGTTTCAGAAGTTGCACGGATCGGCGAGTAAATAATAAATAATAAATGTATATCAGTTATGTTATATTAAGTAATACATTATAATATAGCAGTTATATATTTGCTATAAAGCACTCGCTCCATTTTTAGAAACGGGACCGACTTTAGTTTAACGAGCGTTACAAAGCCCAGCGTGGCGGTTCAGTTACATTCATAATCGACAAAATACACATGCACAGGGCGCCTAAAGGAATTTATACTTCATATTCTCTCACTAGGTGTTATTAAAACTGATAAAAAGCAAGTGGAGGACCTTTGTTATGAGGTCGCTTGTTTGAGGAATGTTCTGTTGCTTCGTAAATAAATTTTCACTAGAAAATATCTAAAATACAGTTATTATACTTAAAGTTGGTTAAATATAAAACCACAAACGTACCACTGAAACAGAGTCAGTCATAAAACAACAAAATGATGCCCATTGTAACAATTCCTGTTATAATGAAGTAACACGACGCGTTGGTGTATGACAACCCCTTCTACGTTGTCTTGGGCGATTCCGCAATTAAAATATTGCAGTTATCTTTTACTTTCTACTTGATCCGCCAACAAATATACCCTATAGACTGCCGCGTTTTTTAAAGGGAATAACTATCGCTTGCCCTCCGCACGGACGTTTTTGCGTCGGTTGCGCCGCTCCGGTTAAATTCTTCAAATTGTATATCAAAAGTTTAAGTAATCTTAACAAGTGATTTTCCAACACAAGTTTTTCTACATAGGCATTAGGCATAGGAAATTATCTGAATCTGGAGTAGTTTAACTGCCCTGGAGCCAGTTAATTTTATTTGATATCTGATTCCATTATACAAAATTTTGAGTTTCAAATTTAGAAAAGAGACTTTATCGAATATTTTTGTTTTATATGTTATGAAAAATTAAATGTTGTATGGCAAATTAAATTGCCACATATTATTTGTAAATATTAAAGCTAACAACAAACGAATTGTTAAAGTGACAGAGTAAGAAATAGTGTGATAAGAGAACGTCGTGGTATAAAAGAAGACGTAGTGACTAAAATTGAGAAAGGTATGCTTCGTTGGTTTGGGCACGTAGAGAGAATGATAGGAGACTGACAAAAAGGATTTATGAGTCATGAGTGAATGCGAAAGTTGGGAGGGGAAGACCCAGGCGAACGTTCCTGGAGCAAATCCAGGACATTTTTAATAACGGCCAGATCAAGAGTACTCTAAACCGACGAACTTGTATGAAAGGTTTAATGAGAATGAAAGAAGCGAAGGAGATATGCAAGTATCGTGGCAAGTGGAAGGACGTGGTCTCTGCCTACCCCTATGGGAATGAGGCGTGATGCTATGTATCAAACGAATTAGCATGAAAAACCATGAAACGAGTGATTAGCGTCATGAAGATGTGAATCTTCATGACGCTAACCACTCGTTTCATCCGTAAAAATTTTACCATTTTTAATATGATTTAAAAATAATGATATTTTCATATCATTGTAGAATAACCCGTGTTCAACCCGATCTGAATAACACCCCGAATCAAAAAAGCAATATGTAACAAATTTGTTTTTCAATTTCATACCAATTTTGCATACGGAGAACCGTCACCGCGTGACGCGACCAAATAAAATGCTTGTATTGTGATTCTTTTATGAGTCGTGAATACTTTTTTTTAGTTTACGACCGCGTAAGGTGAATATGGTTTAGGATTTCTTTATATACGATTTGATATTGTTGCAAAATGCGTTAAAAACACCCCCGGGTTTGGTTATTCTTTATTTTCATTGCTTTTGTCTAACGATTTTCGCTCGCTTTGTTACATTTGATATTTTAGAGACTTCCATCTATATGTTAGAGTTTAATAAAATGTATGTAATACTCTTCTGGACACATCTATTGGCCCACCTTAGAGTTTAGGTTTCGATGGCCCCTACCGAAATATTATTGCTAGATTGAACAAAAACTATTGATGCAGTTTTAAACCTGGTACTTTTTACCATCTTTTTCGATCGTAATGTTTTAAATTTGAATTCAGAATACCACACGACATGGAGCTACGCCTAACAAGTCGGGTATGCGCCTTGATGAAGGCACTTGATTATTGAATAAAAAACATGTTCAATTTAATAAAGGTTTAATTTAATAACGCGTGTTGCCTCCATAGGCTTCTACCACAGCTCTCATACGATTAGGCATAGAGTTTATCAACCGCTCTATGAAATTTTGGGGGATCATCTCCCATTCCTCTTCTATGGCAGTTTTCAACTCCTGCATCGTCTGGGCAACTGGCTGACGAGCCCTAACAAGTCTTTTTAGCTCGTCCCACATGTGCTCAATGGGGTTCATGTCTGGGCTTCTGGCTGGCCAGTCCATAACTGTGATGTTCACACCCCGAAGATATTCCCTGACGATGCCGGCCGTATGGGCTCTTGCATTATCATGCATAAAAAGGAAATTTGGGCCCATACGCGTATGGCATCACGTAAGTTATATTTCAATTAATTTACACAAAACCTTGTCAAATCATATATATAAAAACGTTCCTCATGAATTAGTCAATCTATTGGTGAGAATCTCACGAAATTTCAATCAGTGGTTTTCAAGTTTTTCTTATAATATCCAAAGGTATATACATCGTGTCTTCTTAGCCATATAGTTAGGTTAGGTATTGTTTTTAAAAACACTCCCATGTTTGTTTGTTTGTTGTTTTAATCACGTTCGACTAACGATTTTCAATCGCTTTGTTTCATTTGTAGTCCATTAAAATTTTACATGAGCTTTGAATTATTTAAAGGACACAATTTTATTATTGGAGCACGTGTAGGGGGTCAATAGATGCTTAACTCCAAGTTTGTGGGGGTGCAAACACCTTTTTTGCGATATCTTGGAAACTATTCGTCTAAAAAAATTCTTCTTATAAAAACGCTGTGAAATCCCTGTGGATACCTGGAATACGCGGGAGGATGTTCCGGGTTATGCCGGACTCATACCGGCTAAAACCCAACGGAGCTTCTACATCACTCGGAGATGGGGTCACAAGATCCCGATGAACAACATTCGCAACCCCGCCAGCGATGTGCCCGTTTAGGTCCAATCCGGCCTAAGTAAGAGTAAGATTTTAGGGCATAAAATCTTACTTCTATGGTGGCTTGCTGGTGCACCTCCACTCCTTGTTGGGCAACGGACCGCGCATCGTGAGCCTCTCGCCTTCTTCCCGGCCTTCTCCTACGAACGGTCGAAGCGGTCACGTCCGCCTCTCTCTACCGTTTCGCCATCTCTGTCCGCGTCATGACATCCCCACAGAAGGAGAGCATTACACACCACAGTGGGGAGCAAGAGATCCACCCCGAAAAAAAAAAGTTTGCTCAAAAGACTATATACAAGATTGTTCCGAATAAATTTTTTTGGAAAATATATAAATAAAGTTATAGAGCAATCAGAGAATTTTTATAGAATTTTTTTTACGCTTTTGCTTATAATTTCTTCAATATTAAATTTAGGGCAAAAAGTTATATAAACATACTTGTAAGTAAAGCGATTTGCTACAAATTGTCTTCACGATTTTATTGTACGACGCATAGTTTTGAAGACATCGTGAAAAAAGTGTTTGCATCCATTTTTCCAAGATGGTGGCGGGGGACAAGGGCAGCAACTCCACAAACTTGGGGTTAGGCTTCTATTGACCCCCACAAATTTGCCAAAAATAAAATTGCGTCCTCTAACAAATGCATATTCGGTCCTTAAATAGTAACATTTCAATGGTTCTATTGTTTGTTGGAGTATAAAAGTAATGTGAATTTATCGATATTTGTGTATACGTGTATCAATGTTGTCTTCGTGTTTTCAGATAGATTCCAAATATATCTGGATTTCCACATATAAGTACAAGAGCAATTTCAATAAGCAGATTTATTTGCAAGTTTTTCATCGTCATGGGATTGACGATAATATTATACACTGACTTGAAATTTCACACCATATTTTAAAAAGAATCCACAACAATCTGAGTTAAGCTCTTTGTATTCTTAAGTCATACACCTTAAAACTTTACGACTTGTCAGTTACTTCACTAATTAGCAAACAGATGTAGTAAACAGATAAAATATCAGACTGGATCGGTTTTTGTTAGTAAATATCCATTATCTATAACCAATGTCACAGGCAAAACATGGATTAAGGCACAAATGTTAGCAAATCACTCTCCAATTGACTCAGAAGCCACAGATGCGTCCCCTGCGATACAAATTGATTAGAGATGTCCTATCAAAATCAAATCGTGGAAACATTTACATACATAAATAGCATCACGCCTCATTCCCATAGGGGTAGGCAGAGACAACGTCCTTCCACTTGCCACGATCCTTGCATATCTCCTTCGCTTCTTCCATTCTCATTTAGCCTTTCATACAAGTTCGTCGGTTGTACTCTAGACCTGGCCGTTATTAAAAATGTCCTGGATTTGGTCCAGGAACGTCAGCCATGGTCTCCCCCTTCCAACTTTCGCATTCACTCTTGACTCATAAATCCTTTTTGTCAGTCTCCTTTCATTCATTCTCTCTACATGCGCAAACCATCTTAGCATACCTTTCTCAATTTTAATCACTACATCTTCTTTTATACCACAACGTTCATGGAAACACTGTAGTTTTTATTAACATAAATGACCATTGGTCAAAATCAAATTTGAATAGTCATTTTTCAGTCAGTTGTTATCAAATCTGTAATCGGTTCGGAAAGTAGATTCCGTTGAGAAAAAAATCAATAAGAAACTCAGCAGTTACTCCTTTAAAGATAAGAAATAATAACTTGACTCTACTTGATCTAGCTTTAAAAGCTGTTTTTCTAGTAATCATTATAATAAATAACTCGATTTCCATATTCGATATTAAATAATGACTTGTAAAACAACAAACCACGTTTCCAAATTTATTAATTAATAAATAATTTAATTTAAAAAAAAAGGAGGAGGTTATCAATTCGTTTGTATTTTTTTATGTTTGATACCTCATATCTTCCGACTGGGTGGACCGATCTTGATATTTTTTTTTAAATGAAAGGTGGTGCTCGTCATTGGGTCTCATTTTTTTTTAAAACAAATTCTGATGATGGCATCGATGACAAAACCGGATAAGTCTTAAATTTGCGTACGCATGTGCGCGACAAATGGACGAATAACTCAAGATCACGCTAAACGATTTCGATGATTCTTTTTTTTATTAGAAAGGGTATTCTTCAAGGGTTGTTTTGTGATAGTTTGGTTAGGTTCTGACGATGGAATCCATGACAAAATGACAAAATCTTCAATTCTTAGGAGCAAATAAACGATACTCGACAGAATCTTCTATAGGCTATCCAGATAATTGAATTGCCTACCGTAACTTCGTTATTGTCAAGTGCTTGTCGAAGTTAAATATGAAGATCAAAGGAACTCTTCAACGGCTTACGGTAAGATTGTGATTTTTGCCAAAATCTACAAATGTCTGTAATCAAATGTCAATGACCTAACGTTTGTTGCTGCATTGCAATATTTGAAAGGTGAATTATGTGTGAAGCGGTGGTATAAGGTTGCGGGTTCGATCCCGGGTGTGGCTATACTAATGTAAATTTAACTTTGTAAAATTGTTTCATTTAAACGGTGCTATCTCATATGAGCAACACGTTTTTAGGTGTACACATATTAAAACAAAATTGTTAGTTTACTTCAGATTCACTAAAAATCAAAAAATACCTACTCATATGGCTATAGGCGGGGGAGATGCGAGAGCTGCCAAGTGGACACGAAGGGAACATCTTCCTTGGCTGACACCGACTCCGAATATAACAATACGAAGAACACTATAAAAGAATACGCAATTATTTCTTACGTTTTAGAGCATATTTATAACTTGTATTTGTAAGTTTGTTATGAAGGCGGTTCTTTTTTTGTTAAAAATTAAATTTTAATCGTCTCAGTGATCCTTCAATTTATAATTATCTATATTGTAAAGGCTATCACTCTGTTGATATGCATTAAATCATATATAAAAGGTATTAGGAGACCGCTCCCGATAATGAAGACAGACGATAGTGCTGAAAACAACTTTGATGATGGGACGAAAAAAACCATCTTGATTTTAAAAAAATCATATTTTTAAGACGTTTTATTATTATGCTCCATTTTACGACAGCTAATGGATAGTTTCATGATTCATATAAAATACATTACTAAAACAAAAAACCAGCAATGAAGCACAAAATTACAAGCTGCTGACGTCTCAGCGCGGGTCAATGGCCTCTAGCTGCCGACGCGCGGGCAGCAAGAGGTCGTTGATCCGTGCGTTTGAAAACCATCTCATTTTAACTTTGCATTTCCTTGCTGGTTTTTTTAGTAAAGTAATGTAATTTTTATAAAACTATAGTTTCATTTAGCTGTACTACACAATGGAGCGTAAATAATGGTAATAAAACAATTTTTTCAATCAAGATCGACTTTTCCCGTCCCATCATCAAAGGTGTATTTAGTATTATCATCTGTCTTCGTTAACGGAAGCGGTCTCTTAACACCACGTATACACAACCTTTTAAATAATTCTCCGTTAGTCGCTCTTTCACACAAAAACTACTGAACCGATTTAAATGAAACTTGGTACACAGATATTCTAGAACATTAGAAAGGTAATATTTTTATTGCGAAAAAAGTGTTTAAGGGATGGAAATTTGTACAGCTAAAAGGTTGAAACTTATTTTATAACTAATAAAGAACCTTTGGTTGCTTAATAATATGAGATCTAGTCTTATACACTAATTAGTAACAGTTCATGTTTAGTTTAACAATTTAATCATGAAGATATAAAATAATAACTAAAATCTATATTTTCCATAAATCTAATCTTCAGACTAAGTATTTAACGTGTAAGAAGGTCGTTAATCAACTAGCTTTCATATCAAAGCCTTTCCACTTGGTAGACCGCATTAGGTATTAATCTAGACTGTATTGACAACTGTATCATTCATCATACCAGTTTTGTATCTTTTGCAACAATCCCTAGTATCTATGTTTATAACGAGATACAAATAATATCCTTTGCAAAATATTCTGTTAAGAAACCATGGTAAAAAAGGTAATCAGCAGCCTATTAACGTCCCACAGCTGGGCGCAGGCTTCACAATCTTTTGCTAACTGTATAATGCTCGCCAGTGAAGTTGGGTGCAGGGCGGTTGCCTTCTTTTGTGAGGCCGTCATCTCGCTGAAGGAGGCAAATGAGAGGCTAAGGGAGCAAGAGGCTGAAGCCCTCCCTCGCTGTCGGAGGGGGGTTGGTGGCAGAAGTCGGACGTATGCGCTTCATGCTTCACCCTATTGAGTGGTAGGTCCTCATATTCGGTGTCATCCGGGTTACTAAAATAGAATGCAGCTAGGGAACCTCTAGTGATCTCAGTCATCGATGAGTAATCTGCGAGTCCCACACTTCAATTGGAAAAGTCTTTCATCAGGGTGCGAAAAGCCATTCCTCAGCGCAAAAAAAGGATGGCTGATAAATAGCCACGGCTGAAGCCCAGACTCAAGCAAATTTAGGGATTAATCGGGGATCGAATTCGGGACCTATGCTAGCATAGAGTGTATATTATAACCATTTTGCCTTATGTTGGAGTGGAATTCAAGATCAGATAAATCAATCCAAGTTCAGTAGACTGTATAAGGTCCCTTGGGCTTCGATGGTTCAGTCGTTCACGGTTGGTAATATTGTGTAACTGACAAAACTAAGATTGCCGGCTATAGGTTGACCGTGCTGCTACTGGCAACTCCAGGATTGTCAGTTAACTTACAACTTTGAGACTACCATAAAGAAGATTTAGATTGGCTGCATTGATTATGAGTTGTATGCCAACCTACAGAACATAATAGCGGGTTAAGAGTGGTATATAAACGCCTGGAAATTAAACTGGGACACACTCAACGGTCAATAACTATTTCAAAACGCTCTCCGTAGACTACTTCAAGAGAGCCATCAGTCATCCCAACCCTCTTATTAGGAATGCCGCCTCTTATGGGATTAGGCTAAACATCCCACCTAGGAAGAGGCGGCCTAAACACGTCCTTGACGACTCAGACGACCAGACTACCATTGACAACGCCCCGTACACTATCACACACACAGTTTCAACAGAACAGACAGAACAGAAAGTTTCAGACAGAAGTTTCATATCGAAACTTATCGCTAATGAAACGTCATTTCCATACATTTTTTAAGCGTTAGCAATCTTCGAAAGTAGGTACTTGTCTACGATGAGTAGTACTTGTCTACGGGCCCTAATTTACTTACTGTACGGAATTTATACAAAGAAAGATGTGTAACCTGCTCCCATAAAAGAAATAATCACAGAATCACCAACTATACATGCACGAAGACATCCACAACAAGTACATTAGAAGAACTTTTCCGACACGTCAACTTCCCTACATGTCTCAATTTCTGTATAATAATATAAATAAAGTAGATAGGCCAGGCGATATATAATATACTGTAAAATTAGAAAGACCCTGACCTCTCAGTTGTGGGCTTACCTAGTGTAAGGATCCAAAGTATTTTAATTATGTGTCTGTCGGATTTAAAAACGGGGTTTGGGGGCCAGTTATCAGAAGGAAACTTATTATAAGATAAGGTATTTAATGTTGTTAATTAAACTTGAATATGACAAAACGATAATAAGTTGGCCTACATTTTTAGTTTTTATCACAAAGACCACCAAAGTCCATGCCCCGAAGAAGTCACTAAGAATGTGCTTCGAACCCGCGCTCTCGGTACCCTTTATAGCGCCCTTAGTGCGGCCTCGGATAGTGTCCGTTTCCGAACCGCCACGATCCGAGGCACGTGTTGTTAACAAGTTATTGTCGTCTCTTTACATTGGACTATCCTTAGCAACAATTACAAACGCCACTTCCGTCATATTATTATGATAGCTTAACAATAAATAAAAATTTTACCAAAAAAAGAACCGCCTTCAAAACAAACTTACAAATATATTAATATGCTCTGTAAAAAGTAAGAAATAATTGCGTATAAAATTTTTATATATTTTTTGATTTTTAGTGAATCTGAAGTAAACGTGTTGCAATGCAATTACAAACGTAAGCTCATTGTTATTTGACTACAGACACTTATATTTTCTGCCTTAAAACGCACCCTTAGTGTAAGCCGTTGAGGAGATCCATTGATCTTCATATTTAACTACGATAGCACTTGACCATATCGAAGACCTTATAGAAGATTCTGCCGAGTATCGTTGATTTGCTCCTAAGAATTGAAGAGTCCCGTCAGTTTGTCATGGATTCCATTATCAGAACCTAACCAAACTATCACAAAACAACCCTTGAAGAACCTTTCCAATAAAAAAAGAATCATCGAAATCGATTGGCGTGATCTTGAGTTATTCGTCCATTTGTCGCGCACATGCTTAATGCAAATTTAACACTTATCCGGTTTTCTCATGGAAGCCATCATCAGAATTGGATTTAAAAAAATAGGACCCTATGACGAGCACCACCTTTCATTTAAAAAAAAAATCATCAAGATCGGTCCACCCAGTTGGGAGATATGAGGTAACAAACATTCAATTGATAACCTCCTCCATTTTTTGAAGTCGGTTAAAAAAGCCAGTGAAGTCCTATTTACTCTTGTAATTTGGTGTATGGTAAGTAGCAGCCCATTAACGTCCCACTGCTAGGCACAGGCCTCCTCGCTCATATGAGAAAGGGTTTTTAGAGCATAGACCCACCACGCTGCTCCACTGCGGATTGGCAGGCATAGTACACAAGTGCACTCTCTATTCCTTCACTCTCATAGTCCGACATGACGGCAATCCGACACGACCGGAGAGAGAGATCAGGCGCAGGACCGACGGCTTAACGTGCTCTCCGAGGCACGGGGGTGAATCACACCGCCAACTTCCCAACTTCGGGCAAATATTGAGAAAATATTAATAGAAAACTCAATATCGATTTCGAACTGGCCCGACCTGGGACTCGAACCCAGGACCTCATGTCAGTAGTCGAACATGCTAACCACTAGACCAAAGAGGCAGTAAATTTGGTGTAAATTAAACTGTAATCTATCTGTTTCCCTCAGTTCAAATATAACGTACAATTTGAGAGAATTATCACCCCATTCGTCTCTCGTAATCCGCGTAGAGAAATAGCATCGATATTAAAATTACATATGACAGATGATCACCGTGTCTATATGCAAATAAATCGCAGTGCGTTCCCACAAATTTGAAATTCAAATGAGACATTTTTTCGCTACATAATAACTCTTACAATATTGGGAATGGTATGCAAAAAAGCGTACCTATTTGTCCGTATGGTTATCGGTAAAAATGTATTCGTATTGAATGCAATTTTTGACGGGTGTCAATTTTGACGTGCTTTTGTAGCCCCAAGACTGATGATTAAAGCTTGTATAAGAATGAAAGCTCTGTAGCTAATGTGAATTGCAATTATTACTAACGATGTTAATATTTTTCGATAAATAATTATATGGAAGATACATTGGCTTAGTGGTTAGAGGCTAGGATTCTTCTTTAGAAAGAAATCACTAAATTTGTAAAAAACTCAATAACTACCCGCCGGATTTTCATGTGGCTTTCACTAATATATAGAGTGATTCTTGAGAAAAGTTTATGTATGTAATTTGTCATGGTTTTGTATAAATTGGTTGAAATATAATGATAATTGTAGGATGTGTCGAAAAAATCAAGCCAGCTGGAAGATTTTATCGAAAGCACTGCCTAATCCCTTAGAGATATAAGTAAAGTAAGTAAGTAGCAGCCCATTAAAGTCCCACTGCTGGGCACAGGCCTCCTCACTCATACGAGAGAGGGTTTTTAGAGCATAGACCCACCACGCTGCTCCACTGCGGATTGGCAGGTATAGTACACAAGTGTACTCTGTATTCCTTCATTCTCATAGTCCGACGTGACGGCAATCCGACACGACCGGAGAGAGACCAGGCGCAGGATCGACGACTTAACGTACTCTCCGAGGCACGGGGGTCGATTGTGATCCAGCCCCGTCAACTTCCCAACTTCGGGCAAATATTGAGAGAATCTTAAAAGAAAACTCAATATCTATTTCAAATTGGCCCGACCCGGGACTCGAACCCAGGACCTCATGGCTGTAATCGAACATGCTAACCACTAGACCAATGAGGCATTAGAGATATACTGTAATAAATATCTTTTAAAGATACTCACTATATCCATTTCATCTACTATAAAAATTGCCACGTACAATGCTGTAATTGGAAAGTTATACAGAGGAATACTTAAGTTACCGTACATGTTATGAGAAAGCAATATACAATGGGATATTCCTCTTTTATTGATCTATAAGAAAGTCAAACATAATATATCCCTATTTTTTAAGGAAAACTCACTACATAAGTTTTGTCTTCTACACAAATGTCTCATAAAATCAGGTAAGTGGAAAGTTATAAAGACGTTTACTTAAATTACCTTACATGTTGTGAGAAAGCAATATACAATGAGATATTCCTCTTTTATTGATCTACAAGAAAGTCAAACATGACATATCCTATCTTTTAAAGAAAACTCACTACATAAGTTTTGTCTTCTATCCAAATGTCTCATAAAATTAGGTAACTGGATAGTTATACAGACGAATATTTAAGTTACTTTACATGATCTAACAAAACGATGTATTGTAGGATGATTCTTCTTTTATAGATCTACAGAAAAGTCCACAATGCCATTATCTATCTCTTAAGATTAACTCATTATATCCATTTTAATTTATAAAATAATCATCAGGTTCAATTTTCATTGGAATGTTATACAGAAGGTACAATGTTCACTGATACTCACACAAATTATTTTAGTTACTTTAAGCATTTTGTGTAAATAATTATGAATATTATATCTATTATTTTATAAGATATAATTTTGTTAACACAATATTAACTAAAATAATCGCATACCTTCGCATTTTCTCCTAAATTTATACAAAAAACTTGTTTATTAATTGCAACAGTATAAAAGAGCAGAAAATAGGAAATGTTACTCTTACGTACGTTATTTTAAATCCATAAAATAAATAGATAAGCAGATGGATAAATTAATAGATGGATAGGCCGAGGGATAGATAGATGGGTAAATGATGAAAAACATATAATTATTTATAAACGAAAATAAATTATTTATACCTAAAACTATAGTTCCATAAAATAAATAAAATGTTAATTACTTGGTGTGTCTATTAAACAAATAAAGAGATTAATAAATAGAAAGATATGTAGACAGTTAGGTAGATAGATAGATGGATGGGTAAATGGTGCTTTAAAACATTTAATTAGTACGACAGTAAATTATTTATATCTAAAACTTTATTTTCATAAAATAAATAAAATTTTAATTAATTAGTGTGTCTATTAAATAAGATACATAGATAGATAGATGGATAAAAAGTGGATGAAAGGACAGACAGACGGCCTGATAGATAGATATATAGATGGATTGGTAAATGATGCTTAAAAACATACATTTAGTACAAAAGGTAGCAAAAAAATTAGTTGAATTTTGAAAGTGTCTTAGAGAAATAGAATTTTATTCGTAGGGGCAGTCAAACTTGTGTAGAAGTCGCTATTTAAAGATTGGTCCTACGGTCGAAATTCAGTTGAAAGGATATTATAATCTCTACTATATGACCATAACATTAGTCTTCGCATTTGATATACAATTCGAGAACTTTCGTTGGAGAACTATAAAACTATCTAACTCCAGTTAAACTGAAATAGATCACTAACCGACCACATTAAACAGAACTTTTGCGGATAATGTTTTATATTAAAAAGATGGTCTAACTTAAATGGGCGGTGCTTACTGTATATGAGTTAGGAAACGAGAAAATTGTGAATAACATTTTTAAATGGCAAATGGTTAAAAGTTTTGATGGAGAGATTTAAAAGTTGTAGCGTGAAACCTTCATATATATCACGTATGATACGTAAAGCTTCGTTATATAAGAGAGAATTTATTTATCACAAAAATGCAAAACCTTAAAAGATAAATATACGCTACTCAGGACTTTTTTACAGGATTTTTCAAGAGGAATACTTCTGTAATACAAGATTATTGTGTAACTTTAACCGTTTCAAAGTTATAGCGTGAAACCTTTATATATATCACATATGATATGTAAAGCTTCGTTAAAACTTATTTATCAAAAACATGCTTATTTTGAGAAAACCTTAAGAGATAGATATATGCTACCAAGGACTTTTTTATAGACCTTTTCAAGAGGAATGATTCTGTAATACAAGATTATTGTGTTACTTTAACCGTTTAAAAATTCTAGCGTAATACCTGTCAATATATCACGTATGATAGGTAAAGCTTTATTTTATAAGAGAGAATATATTTATTATAAAAATGGTTATCATGAGAGATCCTTAAGAGATAGATATATACTATAAAGGACTTTTTTAGAACGTTTAACGAGGAACAAATTCGTAGTACAAGACTGTTGTGTAACTTTAACCGTTTCAAAGTTATAGCGTGAAACCTTTATATATATATATATCAAATTTGATATGTAAAGCCTCGTTAAAACTTATTTATCATAAAAATGCTTATTTTGTGAAAAGCTTAAAAGTTAGATATATGCTACCAAGGACTTTTTTATAGATCTTTTAAAAATGAATAATTGAGTTTTACAAAAGACATGCGTAACTTTAATCCTTTAGGTAGTATACGCAAAGAAAGTTATCAAAAGAAATAATTTTTCCCCATTTTTGCAACATTTTTTAATAATGCTCAGTAACTATTAGTGTTATTATAATTATTAATAACTGGTACATTCCTTGCCTGCCTCATTGGTCTAGTGGTTAGCATGTTCGACTACAGACATGAGGTCCTGGGTTCGAGTCCCGGGTCGGGCCAATTCAAAAATCAATATTGAGTTTTCTATTAAGATTTTCTCAATATTTGCCCGAAGTTGGGAAGTTGGCGGTGTGATCCACCCCCGTGCCTCGGAGAGCACGTTAAGCCGTCGGTCCTGCGCCTGATCTCTCTCCGGTCGTGTCGGATTCCCGTCACATCGGACTATGAGAGTGAAGGAATAGAGAGTGCACTTGTGTACTATACCTGCCAATCCGCAGTGGAGCAGCGTGGTGGGTCTATGCTCGAAAAACCCTCGCTCCTCGGAGTGAGGAGGCCTGTGCCCAGCAGTGGGATACTTATATTCCTTGATAAACAGGCTATTTAACGCTAAAGGAATTTTTCAATTCGAACTAGTAGTTTCTGAGATAAGTTATCAAAAGAAATAATTTTTCCCCATTTTTGCAACATTTTTTAATAATGCTCAGCAACTATTAGTGTTATTATAATTATTAAAAACTGTTACATTCCTTGATAAACAGTCTATTTAACGCTAAAGGAATTTTTCAACTCGAACTAGTAGTTTCTGAGATTAGCGCGTCCAAACATACATGCTGTTTAGTTTTATAATATCACTGTAAATGGACAAAAGGTATACAAATAACATACTAGGTTATTTAAAAAATTATATTATTTTTAAATAAAGAATATAAAACAGACATAATAATTGGCAGTTAATCTCAAAAAAAAATTATATAAATCTAAATGAATACGCAATATAAAAATCAATTGGTATGGGATAATATTATTATAATAATCATAAAATAATATACACAATTCACTATAAACTAAAATTACACTAAAATTTACAGGCCATTTAAGTAATTTACTAAGCAACATAAGGGGATTGATAACTAATTATAAGCTTTAAGGGAAAACGCAATCTTTTTTTATATAAAATTCACTTTTCATCAATCAAATAAAAAAAATTGTTGAATATTCTTAAAAACTACGATTAATTAAAGTTTATATTGCTTAGTTTTGAATTATTAGGAGTTATTACAAATATTTAGGGTACATATTGTTTTATTAGCGTAAGCATATTCAATTGAACTCTCAGGAGATAATGCAAATTATAATAAATATTTACACGTTACAAAATTTGATTTAAAATAGCATTGACTAACAGTTCAATGGCAAATATATTTTCATCATACCTGTATCAAAAGTTTGCACTTTCGGCTATATTTTGAATGACGAAAGTGCTACATTGCATACCGATTATAAAAATGCGTAAATAATTGCGCATGCCTCAAATTTTATCAAAATATTTGGCAATTTGTTTTGTTGTCATCAAAATCTCTCTATGAGGGGTTTTAGTGTTCGTGTCAGAATAAATGGGAGTGGTTTCCTGTCGAAAGAGGTGTTCGACAGGGATGTGTTGCGTCACAATGGCTGTTTAACCTATTCATGGATAACTGTTTGACAGATTTAAAAGAAAGTATGTATGGGTTAAGAATGAATGAATTACTCGTCAAATGTTTACTCTACTGCTACTGCTCATGATCAAGTACTACTTGCATCATCCGCTGATAAGCTACAGGAGATGGTAAATATTATGAATGAAGCTTTGAAAAAGAAAGGAATGAAATTGAATGTGAACAAAACAAAAGTTATGCTTTTTGAAACAGATAAATCTATGATAAATAGCAATAGTTTGATAGATGGGGAACAAGTGGAAGAGGTGAAAGAATTTGTATACTTGGGATCTAATTTTACAAAAGCTGGAACTAGTGAAACTGATATTGAAAGGAGAGTGAATACAGGGAATATGGTAAATGATGCTCTGCATGCCTTTATGAATAGCCAGATGGTGTCTCAAAGAGCGAGACTGGCTGTACATACTGGAGTTTTGGTGCCAATACTTATATATGGTAGTGAAAGTTAGGGATGGCAGAAGAAGCATAAAAGTAAAATAAATGCGGTAGAGATGAGAGCGTTGAGAATTATGAGTGAATTAAAACTGAGTGACAAAGTAAGAAATAGTGTGATAAGAGAACGTTGTGGTATAGAAAAAGATGTAGTGGCTAAAGTTGAGAAAGGTATTCTTAGATGGTTTGAGTATGTAGAGAGAATGAATGAAAGGAGACTGATAAAAAGGATTTATGTGTCAAGAGTGAATGGGAAAGTTGAAGGCTAACGTTCCTGGACCAAATCCAGGATATTTTAAATAAGGGCCAGGTCAAGAGTACTCTAAGACGACTAACTTGTATGAAAGGTGTAATAAGAATGAAAGAAGAAGAATAATTTATTGAAAATAGTCTTAGGTTGTAATTTATTATGTGTTTGAAAGCTGACGTAGTCGAAACAAGCGAGCTTTTGATTCAATATCTAGCATTATGCCTAATTATTTACTTTATTATCGAACTTTCGATATCGGTCTGATGAAAAATTGTATTCGCACCATGGGACGAATGTATGACATTACCACGCGGGGGGAAATGTCATACTTTCGGCCCTAGATGCGTAATATACTATTGTGTAAGTTACATACATATTATAACTTTTACTTCATGAAAAATATGCCCTTATCTTCATGATATCTTAATATTTTGCATATTCTCCCAATAGTACATATTTAGAAGCGTTATTATGGAAATTTTAGATTTTTTTCTACAATCCTTATAAAAGAGCGTAAGCATACCAATTTTAATTTATATACAAAACTCTTATTGTGCTCGTCTTATAATTATTTCACCATTTCCTAGTGAATATATTACTTGTACAAACATTTGTAAATAAGACAAATGAATTATTGGTCTGTAAATAAAAACATGTTAGTTATTTTATTCACTAGCTCATGGTAAACAATTACGTTTAGCACACAAGAGTTTCCAAGAGATCATTAGGAAAACTTCTTTTTTTTTCTTCTATTTAATCGACTCCTTAAATAAATACATATCACATTTGAACACATCCTTCTGTATATTTTGATTTAACCTTAAAAATAAAATCTAAATAAAACTACTATATGACAAATTAACATTTTGCTCCCGATTGTTCCCATTTAGTGACGAAATAAACTATTATATACTTTAACTTCTCGGGTTGGAGATCTGAACATTCTAAAAGAAATTTATAAAAAGAGACAGTCCGTTTTTGTTATATTTATATACTCTTAGTTAACAGGGGATGCGTAAAAAGAATCGAAAATTTAAGGTATCGAGTTAAGTTATATCGATACTGATACTTTGCAATCGAGTATTTTACTCAGTACTTGTTAGGTATCGAGTATTTTTTAGATCTAAGATTGGCCACATTGACATGCGGATCGCAGCACGTCAGTATTGCCAATCTCACTTCAATAAAACTAATATACTCGATTCTTTGCCATCGATTCTTTTACTCAGTGAGTACTTCTTGTTAGGTATCGAGTATTTTTTAGAGGTAACATTGGCCACATTGACGTGCGGATCGCAACGCGTCAGTATTGCCAATCTCACCTCAATAAAACTAATATACACGATTCCTTGCAATCGATTCTTTTACTCACTGGGTACTTCTTGTTAGGTATCGAGTATATTTTAAAGCTAAGATTGAAGACACCGACGTCATTAAAATGTATTACTACTTTGTTTTTCTTTTTAAGATACTTTGTAAACATTTGTGTTTCTTTTTTAACATCGCTCAATACTCGATAGCTTGTGATAGCGATACTTTTAGCACGATATTTTCGACCGATACTTCTTACGAGTGCGGTGTCGATACTTTTTATTCGATACTGTGTCCTTAGTAGAAAAATTGTATTTATATACACTTTTAGGTACCAGATAGGGATACTTTAAGGAATCTAGTACAATTATATCCATACCGATACTTTGCCATCGATTCTTTTACGAAGTGAGTAAAAGTATCGAATATTTTCTTCTTGGTAGAGTTGAGATTGGCAACACTGAGGTAGAGTTCACAGAGTGTCAGTAATGCTAATCTCAGCTCATTAAAAATATGTTACTTTGTTTTTCTATTTAAGATATTTTGTAAACGATAATATTTTATTTCTAACATCGCTCGATACTCGATAGCTTGAAATAACGATACTTTTTTTAATATAACACGTTGGTAATTAAAAAAATTTGTTGACAAAGATTAAAAAATGTTTTTCTACGCCTTTGTTAGACAAAAATATTTTCTGTAGTTATTTTTGCAAATAATTCATGTAAAAATAGTTTATATTTACAATTTATTTCATATTATTTCGGACTTCATTGGATTTTTGTTTAAAAACACATGTATATAGACTGTCTCTTCTTTAAAGCTCCTTAAAATTTATAGCGAAAGTTCCAAATTACAACAAATGAAAAGAAACTAATGGAAACACTATACAACTGATGCAATACACTATTATATGGCAGTTGTATCCGTATCATCAAAAATACAAAGCCTCGTACAAATTAAATTATTAATAAACTAGCTTTTACTAACTTTTTACAATGTAACCTATAAAAGCCTACCGGTAACGAGCATTAAAATATGTCTGCTCATTCTTATATAACTTTATAATATAGTTTATGCCTATCATATTTAAAACAAATCATCAGAGAAATCACTATTTATTTTATTGTTGAACAAACTGACATATATTTGAAGTGAAACTTCTTATGGCACTATAAGGAAAAGTTTTCGTTACGAAATATGTAAATGTAAGTGTCTGTTGAATGGTTGCTTTACTCAGTCATACTTTACTTTAAAAAAAACTGAGTGTGAATATGTTTAAATGTCTGTTGGATCGTTACTTTACTCAGTCTCACTTAAGTAAGAAAAAAACTAAGTATGAGTATGTATAAGTGTCTGTTGAATGGTTGCTTTACTCAGTCACACTTCACTTAGAAAAAACTAAGTAAGAATATGTTTAAGTGTCTGTTGGATCGTTACTTTACTCAGTCACGCTTTAGTAAGAAAAAAACTAAGCGTGAGTATATATAAGGGTCTATTGGATGGTTACCTTACTCAATCACACTTCACTTAGAAAAAAACTAAGTGTGAGTATGTATAAGTGTCTATTGGATGGTTACCTTACTCAATCACACTTCACTTAGAGAAAAACTAAGTGTGAGAATGTAG
This sequence comes from Elymnias hypermnestra, assembly GCA_015832385.1. Taxonomy (NCBI): domain Eukaryota; kingdom Metazoa; phylum Arthropoda; class Insecta; order Lepidoptera; family Nymphalidae; genus Elymnias; species Elymnias hypermnestra. The sequence goes on from JACTOM010000907.1 coordinate 1,291,727, forward strand.
AAATGTCTGTTGGATGGTTTCTTTACTCAGTCACACTTTACTTAGAAAAAAACTAAGTGTGAATATGTTTAAGTGTCTGTTGGATCGTCACTTTACTTAGTCACACTTTAGTAAGAAAATAACTAAGCGTGAGTATGTATAAGTGTCTATTAGATGGTTACCTTACTCAATCACACTTCGCTTAGAAAAAAAACTAACTGTGAGTATGTAGAAGTGTCTGTTGGATGGTTACTTTACTCAGTCACATATTACTAAGAAAAAAGTAAGAGTCAGTATGTAGAAGTGTCTGTAGGATGGTTACTTTACTCAGTCACATATTACTGAGAACAAAGTAAGACTCACTATGTAGAAGTGTCTGTTGTTACTTTACTCGGTCAAAAATAATACGACAGAATTTCTATACATAACATGAATTGAAAAAATATATATTATAGAGTTGAATAGAACTTAATCCAAAGTAGTTTCACTTCCTCCACGTGTATACAAATACACGTACACTTCACACAAAAGAAATTATCAATTTTATATTAAAATAACTCTGCGATAGAAATATTTGATATAATTTTTACTAAACAGAATTGACAATTAAACGATATTAATAAACCTAATATAATTGTTTTACTAGAAGCATTATTTATAGTTTAGCATTATGAGACCACTCCTGCCTCCCTAGCCAAGATAACATTCTAATTATGCTAATGCTATGTCGAACGTATAGAACGCTACAATTTGTTTATGTGATCACGTTACATATCGACTTGAAACGTCATTCCCTTACATTGAAGCGTTCTACTGCCGTTAGCGCACTTGGAATGTCATCTGGTCTACAGGCTTCTTCTCTAGTCAAGACAACAGTCTAAGTACTATAACGCTACATAGAACGACTAGAACGCTACAATTTGTTCTTGTGATCACGTGACATATCAATATAACACGTCATTCCCATAAATTTTCAAGTGTTCTACTAGCGTTAGCGTACTTTGATCGTCATCTGGTCTACAGGCCCCTTCCCTAGAGAAGATCACATTCTAAGTACGATAACGCTACGTGGAACGAATAGAACCATACAATTTGTTAATGTTATCACGTGACATATAGATATGACACGTTATTCCCACACATTTCTAAGTGTTTTTCTGGAGTTAGCGTACTTAGAATGTTTTCTGGTCTACAGGCCCCTTCCCTCGTTTAGATGATATTCTAAATACGATAACCCTTAGTCGAATAACTAGAACCTTTTACCTTGTTCATGTGATCACGTGATATATCGATATGATACGTCATTCCCGTATATTTTTAAAACGTTCTACTGAAGTTAGCGTGTTTAGAATGTCATCTTCTCTACATGCCCCTTCCTCAGTCATTCTAAATACGATAACGCTACGTCAAACGACTATAACGATACAATTTATTCATGTGATCACGTCACATATCGATATGATACGTCATTCCCATACATTTCTAAGCGTTCTACTGGCGTTAGCCTAATAGAATGTTATCTGGTCTACAGACTTCTTTCCTAGTCGAAATGACATTCTAAATACTATAACCCTAAGTCGAACAACTAGAATGTTATAATTTATTCAAGTGATCACGTGACATATCGATATGATACATCATTCCTGCACAATTCTAAGTGTTCTTTTGGCGTTAGTGTACTTAGAACATCATCTTGGCTAGGGGACTGACATTATACACTTGGCACAAACCCTTATCAAAAAAAACGGTCAATCACTTACGCTAAGATATTAAAAAATAAACCTTTTTATTACAAAAATAATATAATGAGATCAAACGATGTCAAAATTTTAGGCTGCTCTTCTTTGGAACAATTTATGGGGTAAACGTTAACCTGATTTTTTTACTATATCCGTCTTCACCTGGTCCATTCTAATGATTAATATTACATTAATTATCAACCACTGTATAATCAACATGTGAATATTTTTAATACTACGAACGTTTAACAATATAGTTCAAAATTGAAGCATTTTTTTTTCGTTAATCGTAGCTAAATTTTATTTAATATCAAAAAAGCGGAATGTAAAATTTTTCATGATTATCAAATAATAAATAACTTTCTTCAGGTGTTCATTTATTAGGGAATATAATTTTGTGCGTTTATTCACTTCAATTTATTATACTTTTAAATAAAACGCTACAGAAGACGTGTATTTCAAAGAATAATTGTTTACCGTGGAAAGTTTCACTTTCAGTCCATCCACCTCATATATTTTTCAAAATATAACACAATATACTTATATAAAATGTTAAAGAAAATCATAGTGTTTATAAAATTAATAATTGTAAAACTCTTGATACAACATAATGGTTGTAATCAAAGTATTATTCCAGTAAAATATATCTATATAAAATCATACTATTTACACATTTATTAAACAAGAGAAATAATTCACACATTTTTCGCAACAATTGTTATTTAATCATCATTACAATAATAGAATTTTACTGAATATTTTCGTACCAAAAATTACAATGCATAATCATTCTATTAACTACTTGTATAAAAATTCTACAAAAGTATTTATTATACAAACATTTTTAACATATTATGTGCAAATCGTTTGTCGACAGATTCTGTAAGTACAATACAAAGTACTTAGAAATGTCTATGAGTTATTGAGTTATAGAGTTTATTTAATTTACAAAAAAACACGTATATTGATATACGTCGATTAAATATTCTTGTAACGGCTAGAATAACCAAGCGAGTATAATAATTGTTCACCGTTTATTACATAGAAGCTTCCAGCCGACCAAACACAAAACTGCAGTGCAGATAGAGCCAGATAACTTATCTGGTAATATAGAAGAGAAGATCGAACTTTCCGATGTATCCTTTTCAGCTACAAACACCTCTTCTGGAGTCGCTGCATCAGTCTGAAAAAAAAGGAAACGATAACGATTAATATCTCGCCATTGAATAGGTAACTTATATAATTTGTAATTATTAATAGAGAAACAGACAAAAAAGAGAAACTGAACTGACTGTCAACCTTCGCTAGTCAAAAAAGGTACTTCCAGAAGAAGAATAGTGGAAGAGAGAATACATTTAATTGTACACCATGATAACATTATATCGAACCTTAACATTAATACAGACAAAATAAAAGTAACTAAAATGCGCCATCAGAAGCAAATGGATGAGTGCACATAAGGCTGGCAGCGTTACCTCTTTGGACAGCGGTACTTATACGCTGTCCGAAGTACCAGCCGGCCTTAGGGTCACTTTTAGCCTCGGGAGCCCACGGTCCCAATGTCTCCACGCCAAAAGGCACAAATATGTATTCTAAAGCAAGGCTCTCATATTTGCGCCTCTTGGCGTTTTCAGCTAATGACACCGCCGCTCCCGCTGATTTGGAGGTAGCGTCAGTGTGAGATGGTGCATGCGTATCAACACACGTAGCATCCCACACCAACGAACTTCCTTTTTACCAAGGCATCAACGACATACCATCAGTACACATCAGTACTTAATTGTACACCATAAATAAAATAGAACATGAATTTACGAAAGCATAGATTGCAAGTGAAACAAGTGGAAGATGTCAAAGAATTTGTATACTTGGGATCAAAATTTACAAAAGATGGAACAAGTGAAAGTGATATTGAAAGGATAGTGGATACAGGGAGTATGGTAAATGGTCTCATAGGGTCAAACTGGAGTGGTGGTGCAAACTGAGTATGGCAAAAAAGCATAAAACTAAAATAACTGCGGTAGAGATGAGAGGATTGAGAAGTATAAGTGGACTGAATCTGAATGACAAAGTAAGAAATAGAGTGATAAAAGAAGCTTTTGGTATAAAAGAAGTATAAAAGAAGTTGTAGTAACTAAAGTCGAGAAAGGTATGCTTAGATAGTTAGCACGTAGACAGAATGAATGAAAGTGGACTGACTAAATTTGTGAGTCATGAGTGAATGGGAAAGTTGGAAGGGGAAGACCAAGGCGAACGTTCATGGACCAAATCCAGGACATTTTAAATAAGGGCCAGGTCAAGAGTACACTAAACCAACGAACTTGTATGAAAGGTTTAATGAGAATGAAAGAAGCGAAGGAGATATGCAAGGATCGTGACAAGTTGAAGAACGTGGTTTCTGCCTACCCCTATGAGAATGAGGCGTGATGCTATGTATGTATGTATGTATTTGTATTAATGCGTAGATTGTATAATTACAATAAATACAATAGCTGCGTTCATGCAGAGTTATTACAAACAATATTGTAACGATGACAAAATTAACCAATTGTGGGCTAACATAATTAGAATAAATTGTTTCCCAATTTAGAGTTTTTTCAACGGCTTTCGATCTAATTCCGATCATAAGAATCTTTATGCAAAATCCACGTGCTTAACCACTCAGTTATCAAGGCGCCAAGACGATATAAATTATGTCTCAAATAAAACTTGATTACAAGTAAAAGCACTGTAAATGAATATTATAATAGCCATTAATGTCAATATCATCTCTTCCGCGAGATAAAGTTTATGAAATGGAAATAATTAGCTCAGAAACAAATAAACAATAATATAATCCAAGTGAATTGCATTGAGTAATTCCAACTAGCTATGAGAATAATAAACTTAGCGAGTCCATAAAGACTGTAAACACTGAAAGCTATAAGAGAATTTCTAGCTAAAACGCTTTACTTGGAAGCACTTTTTATAGATATTAATAAAACAATGCCCTCATAAAGTTTAGTACGTGAGTTTCAGGAAGTGTCTTCTATGCTTACGACACGATAAAGACTACCTTACGACTTTCTACATATTAAATAATTGTATTTTTTACACGTCACTGTGATCTTACCTAATGGCAAGTGATAACCTAATCTTAATTTAATTAGTTTGTATGTTTTTGAATGTGATTAATTTTGACATTTAAAAAAGTTAAAACATTTCTAAATTCCATATTAATAACGCTGATCTGCAACTATTGACTGATACAGATTGTCAGCAATCATTAAACAATATATTGCTATAAAAACCGTAGCTCTGCTTCAAACAGTTAGTCATTTTGGTAATTAGTCGAATTACTGTCCAAGACTACGGACCTGGTATCTGCCTGCCGGTCTGGACTAGTATTGAGGCGAAGGTCCTGACCATTATAGTAGCCGATAGACCTTTTGAAGGTCCTCGCGAGTTGCAGAATAAAGTGATTCTGATAAACTGTCAAAGTTGTGTGCCAAATGTAGTGCCAGTGTAGTGTTTGTTTTGTAAACACTGAAGCCCTAAGACTAAAAGTGTAATGTACAAAGTACACATTTCAGTAGTGAAACATTTTTGTCAAAGTAATTTTTAATTCTTGTTTATATTTATATAGTGGAGTCCTATAGTCTGTGGAACGCTGGCGCCATCTGTCTATCGGCGTGGGGCAGAGTCAATAAATTACAATCCGGCACACGTCTCTCCAGTTCTCAGGTAACGGTCCGCCAAAGCGGTCGACTATTGAAACTGTCCCGTTCCTAGCTATTGCACCAACGCCCACAGTTTGGAAATTGAAATATGGGTGACATTAATGACGATGTCGGCGCAGAACCCTATGCTCCTATGCTTTATGCTCCTTCTCTCTTATTCTCCGATATATATAAATCTAAAACTTCTGTTCTGGTAGAAACCATAAGATATAAATTACCTTTACCAGATTAACGTGAATTCTAATTCAGATTTAAATTCAAATTATTCACATGAAATATGTCTATAGACATATCAATATTATTGAAGTGAAATTGCGTGATTGGCGTCACGAAAATGTGCAGCATTTTTTATGCTAATTAGTTTGAAGGTGAGGTAGTTTCAATATTAACAAACAACATATGGCACTTTAATTTGCCACACGTCATTTCATAATTTAATAGACGATTTTTCATAAAAAAATTTCTAAATTTTAAATTCAAAAACAAAATTTATGTACAATTCGGCATTTGAGATTTAAATAAATTATTTGTATTAATATTTTTATGACAATTAAATTCCTGACACATCTTCCTTTTTCCCTCCCTCTAAGTGTCGGAAATCTAAAGTTTTACATTTGTATAAATTTACACAAGACTTAAAAATTACTTTGACAAAGAAGTTTCACTTCTGACACGTACTTCGTTCGCACGCATTCTTAACTTTTTTTAGATGAATAACTATTGAATGTCTTCTGTTGTAAAATAGATCGTACCAAGATTTGAGAGGTAATTCGTGTGAGTGATACACTTGACTGTTTTATTGTAAAGATAATTTGAATTGCATTTTTATAGAGGGGTGGAAACAACGCATGTGTTACGACCGTATTTGGGTAGTCAATTCGATTACTAGTCGATACCAATTTATTGCCTTTTAAATTTACTTTTTGGAACTGTATATCCATTTTAAAGTAGCAATCTACATTGGCTTCGCACTATTAACAGTGTTTATGTCTCCATGGACTACAGACATGAGGTCCTGGGTACGAGTCCCAAGTCGGGCCAATTCAAAAATCAATATTGAGTTTTCTATTAAGATTTTCTCAATATTTGCCCGAAGTTGGGAAGTTGGCGGTGTATTCCATCCCCGTCCTCGGAGAGCACGTTAAGCCGTCGGTCCTGCGCCTGATCCCTTTCCTGTGGTGTCGGATTGCCGTCACATCGGACTATGAGAGTGAAGGAATAGAGCCTGCCAATCTGCAGTGGAGCAGCGTGATGGGTCTATGCTCTAAAAACCCTCTCACATATGAGTTAGGAGGCCTGTGCTCAGCAGTGGGACGTTAATGGGCTGCTACTTACTTACTCTAAAATATTTTTTATGTAAGTTGATATTGTAAGTTGATATGCAATCTATAACTCCCTTATCAAACCACATACAGACTATTTGATCGAAATCTGGGGATCGGCCGCGAAAACAAACCTAGAACCACTACAAAGGGCACAAAATAAATTAATAAAAACCTTATTCAAATATGACTACTTAACTTCTTCGGTAAAGCTGGAAACTAAAATAATGAATATTGTTCAAACATATAAATATAAGACTTGCCTGTTAATTCGTAAAATACTTAACAAAGATATTCACACACAAATAACATTAACGAGAAAAAATCTAGTCCAAAAAATTAAACTAAGAAATAATAATGATATAAGCTTATATTTTCCACGAACCAGATGTGGCCAAACTACTATTTTATTTCAAGGAGCTCAAATGTACAATAAATTGTCAAAAGACATCAAGTACGCAAAATCACGTGTAATATTTAATAAACTATTAAAATTTCACATTACAAAATCATTCTAAATAAATAATTTGATTTTTAATAAAAATTATAAATACCTATATGTATTTGACACGTATTGTCTCTTCCAGTTAGTTGCGCATTTTTAATGTTTTTATATATTTTTATTTATATCTACCCGCTGTTATAAATAATTTCATATAAGTTATAAATATCTTTATGTATATAGATAATATATTTATGGCTATTTCTATAGTAACATCGTCTACCTTCTCACTTTCTTTTCTTTGACTGTCTCCCTAACCACAAGGATTGTCTGGAAGAGATCGCTATGTAGCGATAAGACCGCCCAATTGCACCCTAAATTAATTTTAAGTTATTGTATTTTTCTTTTTTGTTCATTCTGTGGTGTTTAATAAAATATACTTCTATCTATCTATCTATTACCCCATGGCAAAGAGCTAAAAAATTCCCTTCTTTTTAGCATCTTTCATATTAGGAGTGTGAGGGATGGAGCACTTAATTTGTTAAGCTCTTATCTTCAAAATAGAATTCAAAATGTCTTTGTAAACGTTGTTGAGTCGTTAGGATCACCTGTAAAAATGGGTGTCCCACAAGGTTCAATCCTTGGCCCTTTTTTGTTCTTAATATATGTAAATGATTTGGCGTACCATGTGAAAGACAAATGTGATATAGTCCTATTTGCTGACGACACTTCGTTGCTGTTTGAAATAGACAGAAATGTAGATAATTATGACGATTTAAATAGTATCCTGTCACAGGTCTCACGTTGGTTTTCTGTTAACAACTTGATATTGAACTCGGCAAAGACTAAGTGCGTTGAATTCGCGTTGCCAAATGCAAAAGAAGTCTGTAAAAATATCAAAATAAATAATAGTCTACTAAATCAAAATAAATAATTAAATCTACAGTCTTCTTTGGAATAACGTTAGACTCGGGGTTTCAGTGCCCATATTAAGACTCTGGCAATAAACTTAGTTCAGCTGCATTTGCTATTAGGAATCTGAGGCAATACACTGATGTTGAAACTGCTAAAATGCTGTATTTCGCTTATTTTCATAGCATTATGTGTTACGGCATACAGTTATGGGGGAAGGCGGCGGACATTGAAACTATCTTCATTTTGCAAAAAAGAGCAATACGTGCCATATACCAATTGGGATCTCGCGTTTCATTAAGAGAAAAATTCAAAGAAATATCTATTCTCACAGTACCGTCGCAATATATATTAAATAACATTTTATACATCCGTGATAATATTCATTTATACAGCAAAAGGAGCGAAACACATAATTTTAATACAAGAAATAAACACAAACTTGTAATGCCATATTTTAGAGTAAAAAAGGTTCAGAAGTCATTTGTCGGGTTGAGCATACGCATATTTAATAAGATACCTGAATCACTTCTGGGTTTGTCTCCACATAGTTTTAAGAAGTATGTTAAAAATGTCCTAATAAAAAAGGCATATTATAATGTGGAAGATTATTTAAGCGACAAAGATGTTTGGACATGATTCCAGTTGCATATGAAGGCTAAACACATTGTAACCTACAAAAAAAAGCTATGTTAAAAGGAGTAACCGTTGAGTTTCTTGCCGGCTTCTTCTCAGCGGAATCAACTTTCCGAACCGGTGGTAGATTTGTTACCAACGGACAGACTACTGACGATTCAAAAGTGCTTTCTGAACCTACTTGAATAAAGAATATTTTGATTTGATTTGATTATAGCTCCCATGATAATTTTAAAAAGAAAACTATAACTAAAAATTTAATTTAAACATCATTTATTCCATTTTACAATGTAATACCTAGTAAAACTCACAAAAGTTTCATTATTACCCCCAAAAATTTCATTTTACAGTGAAAGAGCTGTTTCTTCACACCTATGGGCGAAAATATAGGAGGTATTAGGACACCGCTTCCGAAAACGAAGACAGGCGATATTACTAATGACACCTTTGATGATGGAACGATAGAAAAATCGATCGGGATTAAAAAAATCGTATTTTTAAAACGTTTTATTAGCATTATTTACGCTCAATTGTGTATATATTTATACAAATGTAAAACTTTAGATTTCCGAGACTCAGAGGGAGGGAAAAAGGAAGATGTCATTTAAATAAAATATGTTAAAATATTAAAAGTGTCGAAAATTAATACAAAAGTTTAAACCGTTTCAATACCAGTAAAATACTTTAAATAAAAAAAAAAGGACATTCCATAACGAATTAACAATGCCAATCTAAGAAATTCTAAATTTGTACGAGAATTTATTTGTTTTTCCACGACCTCGTGTAAACAGTATGAAATACAGAAGCATTATCATTCACAGAGTGCTTTTATTGAGCGATAAAGCAATGGATAGTGAATAACACCTTTTATTAAAGGACTGGATAGTTTATGGTGATTTTACAGTCGGTTTAACAATCGGGGATTTAGATCTGGTCTTAGAATGTGTTTTCATTGTTATAAATGCAAAAGTCGATGGTGGAAACTGCAGCATTATATAACTGGTATTATATAAGGGTATAACGATGCTTTGGAAGATTTGAAAGCTCAAAAAAGATATATGCTCAATAACAACAACTTACTAATATTAGAAATGCGAAAGTATATCTGTCTTTCACGACAAAACTATTGGACCGATTTAAATGAAATTTGGTACACAGATAATCTAGAGCCTGAGAAAGGCTACTTTTTAATCCAAAAAAAAGGCTGTAAGGGACAGTAATATCGTCATTTTTTAAAGCAAGAAACTTAAAATTATTCTTTAGGCTGTAGATTCCAATTAAATAAAGAGCATATTCAAAGTTTGTAAAAGTACCCTCAAGGGAGTTAAATAACAATCCCTAATAATATTATAAATGCGAAAGTACCTGTCTCGCTTTCACACTTAAACTACTGGACCGATTTAAATAAAATTTGGTACACAGATAGTCCAAAGTCTGTGAACAAAATGCTACCCAAAAACACTGTTTCACCCGGAGGAAGTTAGCTTAAGAACTTACATAGCATCACGTCTCGTTGCCATAAGGGTAGGCAGAGACCACGTCCTTCCACTTGCCACGATCCTTGCATATCTCCTTCGCTTCTTTCATTCTCATTAAACCTTTCATACGAGTTTTAACCAACGAGTAGGTGGGCTACCCCTTGGTCTTTTCCTTCAACCCCTCCTACAACAACCAGTTTCTCCAGGTTATCTGGCTGTCTTCGTCCAATATGAACTAAATTTCCTACCCATATCCGTTATAGACTTTGAAACCAATCGATGTGCCCGATGTGTAGGCAAATTACAAAACCAATAATCTGAAGAAGATTTTAAACCTAGAAACTCTCACTTTTCAAAAGATCTCCAATACAAAACTCTTTTAAATTTAGCAAAGTGACTCCTTTGAAACTTTAAACCGACACATGTTAATAACGAACTAAATAGCGGTTTATAAAGACATATAATTTGATAGGATTAAAACCACAGGTACAAAGGACACCCTCGAAGTTGACAAATTAGAAAAAATGCAAAATCCTCTTACAAAATGTCATTATTCGCCCCGAAAAGGTGATCTGTATAATTTTATTGTACGTAATTTCTTTAACCAAATTGAATACGGTGAAGATAAATTACTTTTGCGATTGTGTGAAAGGGACAGATGTATATAGATTAGATAGGAGAGAAAGGGAAAGGTGCGTTTGAACGTCTAACATCAATTGCTATTGCTTTGCATACATTTTATATTAAGTAAATAAGAAGCTAAATTAAGGAGCATTTTCTCTATTGACTTTATACAAGCAATTTTAAACTCAAACACCAATGTAATTAAGTGCAAATTTCAATAACAGTGAGAATATTTATTTGTATTCTTAATTTAATCGTATTTCTTATGAAATAAGATTTTGTTTTTCAAGAGATTTTTTTTATTAGTTACACTAAGAGATAATGATAAATAGATGGACAACTTTATTAAATTTACTTCGAACTAATTGGTAATTTATATTTATTATTTTATGAGGCATAATATCTGTCAACCTTTTCTTTTTATATTATTAAAAAAGTAATATACATTTAAAATTGTCCCTTTTAAATAAGGTTAATTCCTGTTAATAAGGTTTTATAAGCGATTTTGTTGCTTTATGGCCACCACTGGCCTTAGCTGGGCTGCTGTGTGCCTTTCACTTCACTCCCACCTCACTACCGGATGTAATGCGACATGCGATACATAAACGAAAAATTTCAGTAAAAATTCATTAGCAAAACGCAAACTGTATTATGTTTTCTTAAATTAAAAATAACATAAACGATATTATAAAATTGCATAATGTAGACATTTTAATAAAATTCTCTCCTATTAATGATTTTATAATTTAAAAAAATCATTTACTTTATTCGTGATCCAAAATTTGTATTTATAATTGTAAACAATATATAAAATGTTGTTAATATTATACAAGGTGTTAGGAGTCTGCTCCTGAAAACGAAGACAGACGATGGTATTAATGACATCTTTACTAATGACACTGGTTTCTGATAATACAGTTAAATAAATCAAAAGTTTCATAAAAAAAACTTTACTAAAGAAACCAACAATGAAACACAATCGGCTGACGCTCGGGTCAACGACCGCACGCGGCCTCGTATTTAGTCGTTTCTTTTACACGTACACCAACGCAAGCCGCATCAGCTGATTATGTTCTATTGTTGATTTTTTTATTTAAAGTAATGTATTTTCTATGAAACTATCATTTCCTTTTGCTGTACTAACACGATGGAGCGTAAAGAATGCTAATAAAAGTTATTAAAATATGATTTTTTATCAGGATCAATTTTTTCCTTCCCACCATCAAATGTTTCAGTAATACTTTCGTCTGATCATTTATTTTAAGTACAGGAAACAGTTAATTAGTCTGTGCAAATTCAAAAACGGATGTAGTTACTCTGTATTCGAATTTCGAACAGGTAAACAACAATCACATCGCAAATCCGAAGCAAGCAAGCGTAATAATAAAGCGCACGCAAAAAAATACCTTTGAAGTGGAACAAAGAGACTCGCGACAAATCGGTTCAAAAAGGGATTGGGGCGACGGATAATTTTCACTCGATACCGATCCTGCTACTTTAAAAAACCTATTTGATACAAACGAAAATAAATCTTACTCGTATACAGTAAGGTTCAATTTAGAATAACGAAATATCGATTCAATCTGTTAGGTTATTTACAATGTCGTAGTAAGAAAAGAGGTTTTATAAAAGGAGACGCGAAATGAGTTATATTTAATTTCGCAATACCTTTACCGATTCGCAAAAGAATGATGTTTGCGTTTGGACTTGGAATTGGCAAAGGGATATTAATTTATATTAGAATCAAATCGGATTGTTTGATTTCCTCTTTTATGTAAATATTATTTAATTTACATACAGTGTAACTCTTACGAAAAGTATAAAGTATCTTAGCCTGTAGAGTGATGAATTTCTATATAATTGTGGAACTAAGTAAGAATAATTCATGCGATACGTTACGTTAAGGATTTGGATAGCAATAAATCGTTAAATAAATATTATTAAGCCCGAAACATTTGCGTATTTGTGTGTATCTTTGTAACGTTTCAACACAAAAACTACTTGACCGATTTAAAAAAATTATACACCGTTAGAAAGCTGCATTTTGTCTGAGCGATATAGGCTAATTAATTCTTCTAAAATAATGGGTATCCCTAATAAAAATACATTAATACAACCCAAGGTGTGAAAACAATGGTCACATAAAATCTATCATCGCCTGCTCTGCGGAAACTATGGATGATAGAACAAAAAAATGTTATACAATATTATAAAACGTATTACTATCTATAAAAAAGTCCAAGATATCATATGTACAACTACTGTAGTTATGCCACTACAAATACATTTTTACATTTGTAAAGTTATTAAAAGTGCCGACAATAATCAAACCATATTATTCATACCTTTGTATTAATCCTAGTACAATTGAATAATATTTTATTAAAGACCGTTTCAGTAACAGTAAAATAATTTTTAAATTATTAAAATCGGACATTCCATTCGAAAGATATAACTAATTAAAAAATGTCAATCTAAAGATATAGCAAGACCGTCTTAAAGTCTTATAAAAATCCGTTAAATCGAGAAATTAGTTTTATTCGTGTTGGTTTCTCAACGTTGACAGTCACTAAGTACAGTTTTTTCATATTCCAATCGCAAGTAAAAGCTAGAAGACGAGCTTTCAAACAGACGATCTCTACTCATTCTAGGCTTTCTATTTTCGTTTAAATAATTTTATGATTAATTCTTTATCGTTTCATAAACTAACAAAGTCTCTATTTGATCCCTAAAGGCAACATTGAAGTTTGATTTCACAATAAAAGATATCACGACTTGAAGATTTTATCTCGACCATTTCTGAAGTTTTACCGTTAAACTATGAATTCTGTATGAATCGGTAAAATGGGAAATACGTTTCATAGATCGTTTTATGGCCAACTTGGTAAACTGGCTGTGATGTCGGACGATCATATGTTATATTGTATTTAATATGGTATTTCGGTTGCTTTATCAAATTGTAAAGTATAGCAAGCAGATTTTCCACAATCTAGTAGCTAAAATAATAATAACTGATATTCACACTTCAATCACAATCCAACAATAACTGTTTTCACTTAACAATTTTGCTTGACAATTAGCGTGCGTAAAGAAGTTTAGCTTCAAAGAAACTAGTGTACTTTAGACCACAGGACTGAAATAAAGCGTAACTCTCTTCCTATCTCCACTACATTACATCTCCCTCTTAACTTCGGTTCGCCTTGCCTGATACTTTTGGTAACGCTCTCGTCACGCATTCACCAGCTTTCTTCCTATACCAAGCGTTCGTAAAGAGTTTTAGTTTCAAAAAAACGAGATTACTTTAGGCCACTGAAATAAAACGTAATTCTCTCTTTCTACCTTCAATAAACTTATCTCACGTTCAACTCTGGTTCGCCGCACCTGACACTTTACGTAACGCTCTCGTCACGCATTCAACAGTTTATTTCGTAAGTCAAGTGTGCGTAACCAAGTTTAGCTTCAAATTAACGAGTGTTTATAGACCACACGACTGAAATAAAACGTAACTCTCTCTTTCTACCTTCAATAAACTTATCTCCCCCTCCACTCTGGTCCACTTCACCTGACACTTTTTGTAATGTTCTCGTCACGCATTCACCAGCTTACTTTCTAAGTCAAGCATCCGTAAAGTAGTTTTGCTTTAAATAAACGAGTCTTTATAGACTACATGATTGAAGTAAAACATAACTCTCTCTTTCTACCTTCAATAAACTTATCTCTCTCTCAACTCTGGTTCACTTCACCTAACACTTTTTGTAATGTTCTCCTCACGCATTTACCAACTTGCTTCCTAATTCAAGAGTCCGTAAAGAAGTTTTGCTTCAAATCAAATGAAATGGAAATATATTTATTCAAACAGGCATATTACAGCATTTTTGAATTGTCAAATTATATATATTTTTTCACACTCTGATGGAATTCCACACATTTTGTAACGCTCTCGTCACGCATTCAACAGTTTATTTCCTAATTCAAGCGTGAGTAAAGAAATTTTGCTTCAAAAAAAAACGAGTGTATTTAAGACCACACCACTGAAGTAAAATATAACTCTCTCTTTCTATTGTCACTAAATTACATCTCCCTCTGAACTTCGGATTGCCTCGCTTGACACTTTTCGTAACGCTCTCGTCACGCATTCACCAGCTTATTTCCCAAGTCAAGTTCACCTATAGAAGTTATACAGGGCAGGCTTCCTATTAAATAAATAAATCCGTATATTGAACACGAGCTTTGGCAATAACCTATGACTTTAGATTACCGTCGTCACATGGAATGGCAGACCAGCAATCTTGTAACAGCGTCGTTAAAAACCGCGTGGGCAACAAATAATAATCTCAAAAGGCAACGAGCATTGATGCTCTACATTGACGTTTACGAGCGCACAAATAAATTAAATACAATCGTAAAAAATATCGAGCCGTATCGACGCGTGTCGCATCACTATAAATAAAAATGTCCGACGCATAAACGCGTCACAATAAAAAGCTGAGTTATACTATTTTTTTTTCGTATATTTTTGCGCATATGTCTCATCGCGAGAAGAATGTCATAAGTCGCATAACGTCAAATCAAATCAAATCAAAAATATCTTTATTCAAGTAGGCATATTACAGCACTTTTGAATCGTCAAATTATATATATTTTTTTCCACACTCTGATTCTAATATACGTCTGATGATGGTACTCAAAATCGGCTTAAAATCTAAAGTTACGAGGGTTCCTTCGCGCCCTGATCCGAGAAGAACCCACAACAAACTCAGTCGGGTATTTTTTTTTTCCCATCATCATTACAATAACAAATTAGTTTACTATATTTTAATTAAAATTAGAGCAATTTGTTCACTCCCAAGCGTTTCTATCGTCTAGGTAATCTTGCAACTTATAATACGATTTTTCTATCAACTTTCTTTTAACAAAGACTTTGAATTTATTAATTGACATCTTTAGAACGTCTTGTGGGAGTTTATTATAGAAACGTATACAGTTACCCTTAAATGAGTTGTTAATCTTATGCAGCCTACTAGAATTTATAACAAGTTTGTTTTGGTTTCGTAAGTTATATGATGTACATTCACTCTTTTTATTAAAAGAGTCAATGTTTTTATGTACATACAATAAGTTTCCCAATATATATACGTCGTTTACGCCGATTACGTCGATTTGTTTATCTATTTTTGAAGTAAAACTTCTGACGAAAGCGTTACAAAATGTGTAAATATAATTTAGTGAAGATAAAAAAGAGAGTTACCTTACACTCCATTCGTGTTGTCCAAAGCACATTCGTTTTTTTTGAAGTAAAACTTTAAATACGTAAGATCTCGGGAGTAATTTGATAAATACGTGACGAGAGCGTTACAAAAAGTGTGATTTTAGTGAAGATAGAGAGTTACGTTTGATATCATATGTGTGGTCTAAGCAACACTGGTTTTTGAAGTAGAAATTATTTACGCTCTTTTGACTTGGGGAGTAAGCTGGTGAATACGTGACGAGAGCGTTACGAGAAAGGTGATTGGGAAAGGCGACTAAACCTTAAGCGAGAGATATAATTTAATGAAGATAGAAAGAGAGTTACGTTTTACTTCATTCGTGTGTTTTTCGAAGTAAAACTTTTTTAAACACGCAATACTTGGGTAATAATATGATGGATACATGACGAGAGTGTTACGAGAAATGTGATTGGGCAAGGCGACTAGAAGTTAAGAGGGAGATATAATTTAATGAATGTAGAAAGAGAAGGTTACGTTTAACTTCATTCAAGTGCTCTAAAAGTACACTCAGTTTTTTGAAGTAAAACTTCTTTAAACACGCAATACTTGGATAGTAAGTTGGTGAATACGTGACGTGACCGTTACGAGAAATGTGATCCGGCGAAGCGAATGGAAGATTTAAGCTAAAAGTTTTAGTTCATTCGTATGTTCTAAAGCGCACTTTTTTAAACTTAAGTTAAGAAGTTTCACTTAAGAGTGTAACTTCTTTACACACTCTTGGCTTGGGGACCAAGCTGGTGAATGCGTGACGAGAGCGTTACAAAAAGTGTAATTTTAATGAAGATAGAAAGAGAGAGTTACGTTTTACTTCATTCGTGTGGTCCAAAGAACACTCGTTTTTTTGAAAGCAAAACTTCTTAACACACTCCTGACTTAGAGAGTAACCTGTTGAATACGTGACTAGAGCATTGCGAAAAGTGATCAAAGAAGTGAAGTGACGATAATAAATTTAAATATATGTCGGGGTGCAAGAGTCGCAGTATGGATCGCTGGTCTGTGTGTAATAGTCTGTGGAACCCTGGCGCCATCTGTGTATCGCCGTGTGGGCAGAGTCAATAAGTGGCAGTCCGGAGCGTCTCTCGGCAGTTGTCGAGTGGCGCTCGACCGGAGCAGTCTACTGTTGTAAATGTCGCGTTCCTAGCTATTATTGTTAATGACTTTGTGTAAATTGATATCGGGAACAATAAGTGATTGAACATTATAATCCGAGTTAATTTATAAAGTGTTTCAATGCACCAGCATTACCCACGAACGCCCACAGTATAAGATATTAAATTATGGATCCCATTACTGACGATGTCGGCGGAGGACCCTACGCCCCTGTGCTTTATGCTTCTCCGTTCTCTCTTAGTCTCCGACATATATATATGTTTTGCTTTAGTCGAATGATCACGAAATTGGTGGATACAGTTTGGCGTTGTAGCTACATATCTATTATCTCCATCCGAAATACAATTACACCACTGGTTAGCTAAAGGATTAAAGAATTTATTACGCTAAATAAGGACTGTAACACATCGTATTCGCATTCAGCAAACAACCGTGGTCTGCCTCATTGGTCTAGTGGTTAGCATGTTCGACTACAGACATGAGGTCCTGGGTTCCAATTGTTGACCAATTCAAAAACGGATATTGAGTTTTCTATTAAGATTTTCTCAATATTTGCCCGAAGTTGGAAAGTTGGGGGTGTGATCCACCCCCGTGCCTCGGAGAGCACGGTAAATCGTCGGATCAGCGCCCGATCTCTCTCCGGTGAAGGAATAGATAGTGCACTTGTGTACTATGCCTGCCAATCCGTTCTGGAGCAGCGTGCTGGGTCTATGCTCTAAAAACCCTCTCTCATATGAGTGAGGAGGCCTGTGCCCAGCAGTGGGACGTTAATGGGCTGCTACTTACTTACTTTTAAACAGCCGTGAGCATAACAACGTCCAGTTGTCCAGAAAAATGCTTTTTGTCATATGAAAAGTCAATCATTTTCACTTACATCATTCTCCAACGTACAGTGCGACATGTTCATGTTTTATTATTGTATTTTTTTACACAGATTATTTACGGTCAAGTCGTATTTTGGCTAATCGCTTGCTCGTAATAAACTGTGATCCCGTTCATCGTAAATGCATCGTACTACTGTCGTAAACTGTTTATAGATTGGAATATATTTTCTGTTATGAGCGATTTTTATTATGAAAATTCATGCGTGCGACACTATCTTTATATAACACTAGTCATGCCCCGTGGTTGGAAGTCGGACTTATTTTCTTATTCCAACATTTTTAAATTCGTTTTATCTTTTGAATGGAATATCCTATTTTAATAATTTAAAATGTATTTTACAGGTATTAAAACGGTCTTTAATAGTAAAATAACAAAATAAGTATTAATACTAAGGTTTCAATAATATAGATTGATTATTGTCGGCACTTTTATTAAATTTTTAAATGTAAAGAAGTAGTTATAGTGGCGTAACTACAGCAATTGGACATATAGTATTTTAGAGTTTTTTGTAGATAATAATACGTTCTATAATATTGTAGAACATTTTTTTGTTCTATTATCAATAGTTTCCGCAGCACACGCGATGACAGATTTTTTGTGACCAATTTTTTCACACCATGGGTTACTTTAATGCATTTTCATAAGGGATCCCTACTTTTTTTTTGAGAAAGTCATATAAACTATGTTTGGTGATTAAATAATTCTAATGGTGAAAAAATTTTTGAAATCGGTCCAGAATTTTTTGTGTGAAAACGTTACAAACATACATACATACTTACATACAAAAACAAAAATGTTTTTTACAATATTGGTATACACAATCTATCTTTATCTCGTTACCAAGAGAATATGGGAAAAACTCGTTCTTAATGAGCGTCTACGTTGAGAAAGAATGAGTATTTTGAACTTCAAATACTAACTGAGCCGAGTAACTTTGTATGTAAGAGAGAGCCCCAATTTGATGACCACAAAAATGGTTATAGTGAATCAACTATAAAAGATAGATATTTGCTGTCAAAGACTTTTATTTAGAACATATTAAGAGAAATATTTACGTCATAAATGATTGTTGCGTAACTTTAACCATTTACACAGAGCACGCTACGGAATGCTCTGAAGAGTTATTTTTTCCAGTTTTTGCAACCTTTTTTATCAGTATTTCTTTCCTATTGGTGGTAACGTGACACTTTATTGTTTAGAATCTTCCTCCATAAAAGGACTATTTAAAACTAAAAGAATTTTTAATTCGTACCCTTAGTTTTTAAGGTCAGCGCCTTCAACTAAATTCAAAACAAACACTGCTTTATCATTTATAGAGATAAGGTTTTATTTATTTAATATTACGACGTCGATGAGAGTTATAGATGTCGCCATAGTGGCCTTGGTTGCTCTACCGATTGCCTTTCTATTTACCCCTATTCTGAATTTATAGATGTAATGATGCAAATAAAACAGCTGACGCAAGCCATGAGCGCCGCTAATTGGCTTTGGTTGATCTGCTGAGTGCCTTTTACCTACTGCGGCCTTTAGTAATGCGACATGCTTTAAATGGACGGAAAAATACAATACGATAGTAAAAACATTTACGATAATAAAGAAGTTTTCACTTCAAAAATAACTTCCTGAGTAATTCATAGAAAATAAATTACAACAATGAATCAATTTGCTAATATAAAACACAATCAAAATGCCGTAGTTATTATAACGTGAGCATCCTTTATCGTTTTTAACTATCCCCGTAAAAGCGAAGTCTTTTGACATAAAATATGACGTCACCATGCGCACGCGTCTTGGGTATAAAAACGTCATAAAATCTGATTTTCCGATCGCAACAAAGAGGATTTTATGACGTCATTAGTTTGGAAAGTTAACCCCATCTATATATTTATATAAAACACAATCATATTTGCTCTAACGTCCGTTATAAATGATTTTTTATGCCTCGTACGGTTTAGCGTTTGACTGTAATCTCACATAATTGTAAGAACTACTGGTTTAAATTACGAAATTCTTTCAATATTGAATAGTCTATTTATCAAGGAAGGCTATAGACTATATCACATTACGTTACGACAAATAGCAGCTGAGAATCAATGATAAATGTTGCAAAAACGGTGAAAACTTACTCCTTTTGAGAGCTTATATTGCTTGCGCTTCGTAAACGGTTAAAGTTACGCATTTATTATGTATGGCTTGATTGTTTCTTTTAAAATGTTCTAAAATAAAGTGTAACATAACATATATCTATCTTTTAAGGTTGACTAAATATAACCTTTTTAATTGTTATCAAAAATGTTGCAGAAACGAGTAAAATGTACTTCTTTTCAGAGCTTATATTGCGTGAGTTTCGTAAACGGTAAAAGTTACGAAATTATAAAGTATGGCAAGATTGTTCCTCTTAAAATGTTCTAAAATAAAGTATAAGACAACATATACCTATCTTTTAAGGTTGACCAACTATAACCTTTTTTATAAAAATCAAATTACTAATGTCTCGACGTAGACATAATTGCGCAAGTTAGCAAAATCTGAGAAAGAAACATTCCTTTTCAAATCGTCTCATCTCATTTAAAGTGTTTATTGACAATTAAACTTAATAATGACCCTTGATGAGGTCGAATAATTTGTTAACGACTCATTTTTATAGGGCTTCATAAATTCTGAATTCGTTCCGGTACTTGTAGCGCCTTTATATAATTGAGTTGGGGAAAACATTTATATGTTCATGTGTCGATTTTTAATGGGTCTAACTTTTGAGATACTTGCAATCCTGCGACTTCGTCTACATTCAATTTAAACTGAGTTATTTACCAGTTTTTTAATATTTAAAAAAAAAACTCAGCAGTTTTTGAAAATCACTCTTGATCACTGATGCCTTTGTTGTAAGCCGAATTTAGAATACTGTCGTTTCCACTTTGTACATGTCTGTATTAGTGGGAGGCTTCGGTAGTAGCTAGTTACCACAACACCAGCTAGTTGCCAGTAAAAACGTACCGCCAATAAAAATAATAAGGTTATCAACATACAGACTTGATGATACTAAGAAGGTCATAGTCTGATTCCTATGTTATTATTCTATATCTCCCACTAGCTATATCAATTCAGTGACTGTGCTATGACAATTTCACCAGAGACCACTAAAGATCTTGGCCCCAAAACCAACTTATTACATATAACCTACTCACAATATCTCAAACAGACACATACTTTTGCTTCGTTCTAATATCACTATAATAACCGCAACAAAATCAAAATGGTGATGATAGATCGCAAAACTAACAATCCACCTGAAATAATTGCACATTGTGAAGTTGACAAGAGTTACATTGCCTGTAATCCACAAACAGTCACGAATCCACAAACATTGAAAGTCAAGAGGACGAAACAAAAAGACGTGCCATTCATGGAAAACACGATCAATCATGGAAAAACTCACGAAGATATGAAAAGATTGCCTATCTTTATGTCCGAAGCTGAAACGTAGATCATCCATCAGAAGGATCATAGCAGCATTGATGCACTGGAATTGTGGAGCTGGCGTATACCAAGAATTAAGTAAACTGCTCATCGCACCAATGTTTCGATCTCAAAGACGCTATACATAAAATAAAGACTTTGAACATGTCACCAGAAACGTTTGAACGATTGGTGATTTAGGGAATAGAAGAGGGTCAACGTTGTTGTTGTCTATCGCTAAGAAGATGGACACATCATTAAAACGTCCAGGCACTGCTCCTTAAGACAATGTACAAGAAATGAGAGAGATGAAACAAACCTGCCGATATACATGACCATCCATGACTACAACCACTTATTTAAAAGTGTCGTCGTCGTCGTCGCTTCAACCGATGGACGTCCACTGCTGGACATAGGTCTCACGTAATGACCGCCACAAGGCCCGATTTTGCGCCGCCTGGCTCCAACGGCTACCGGCGACCCTCTTTATATCATCGGTCCACCTTGTGGGGGGTTTGCCTACACTGCGCCGTCCGGTGCGGGGTCGCCACTCCAGTACTCTCACTCCCCAACGTCCATCGGTCCTTCGGACTATGTGCCCCGCCCATAGCCACTTCAGGTTCGCGATTCGTAGGACTATGTCGGTGACTTTAGTTCTACTACGGATCTCTTCATTTCGAATTCGATCACGTAGAGAAACTCCGAGCATCGCCCTCTCCATCGCACGCTGAATGACTCTGAGCTTCCGAATGAGGCCCATAGTCAGCAACCACGTTTCCGATCCGTAGGTAAGCACTGGCAACACGCACTGTTCGAAGACTTTAGTCTTCAGGCACTGAGGGATATTGGACGGGAACATCTTCCGGAATTTCCCGAACGCTGCCCAACCGAGTTGGATTCGGCGGTTGACCTCCTTCTCGAAATTGGACTTATCTAGCTGGACTATATGTCCCAGGTATGTGTACTCGTCTACAATTTCGAGAGCTGAGTTCTCAACGATGATTGGAAGTGGCGGTACATGGATATTAGACATGATTTAAATATATATGGCTAAAAAAATTATAAAAAGGTGTCCCTGTATTCCATAGGTGATACCTCGGGAGAAGCCAGTAAAATAATATGTATATATTTTCAATTACCATAATATCCTCTGACTGCAAATGGTTTTCTTTAAGGAATTCACTTTCACAATCTACAATCGCAAACAAAACGTAAGAAAAACAATACTTATTATATTTTTTATTAGCAACTCCAAGCAACAGCGATTACCTCCCATAAAAAATTAATGACATTTCATAATAAAAAAGGCATTTGCTATCTAAAATTTATTATGAGGCAGACAATCCCGATTCCTCGTCGTTTTGGCAATAAAAAAAAAACTTTCAAACGTTTTTACGCGCGTTTTATTCCGCGCTTTTTAAAATTCGAATGCTAAAACAAAATGGCGGATTCACGAGCATCTTTAGAACAATCATAAAAATTATAACGTCTACTTTTGTTTGTCGTAGATAAAAGAGTTCTGTTTAAATGTTGAAATTTTATTGCATATCTTTTATAATTTTTTTACGTTGGACCTCTAAAGCAACAGTAAAATTGGTTATAATAAAGAACTCGAAATATAAATCAATGAACAGAAAATGTATATGCTATGTTACTTTGAAGACTCTCTATGTCTATATCATTGTTTTGTGCTCAGCAGCTAGAGTGGTTGGCAGTGTGTTCTCATATTATAAGGAGGCATTAGAGAGGAAGAGAGAAGCCGCAGCAGAGACTACCTCTGTCCAAAAGGAAGACAAGAGACCAGGAGACGTGCTTTTGCGCCTCTTCTGTCTTCGTGATTGTGACAGGTGATATCCGAGGTCAGACGGTAGTCTCGCTCAAGGAAGCCCACGAGAGAGCGATGGAGAATGCAGTGGATGCTCCCTCTCACCGCTGAAGGAGGTGGAATACGCGGCGCATATTTGCAGACCTCCTCCCGCCTTCGTAAATTCTCCATCGGACTCATCCGGGACACCAGGGCAGAATGCGAAAGCTGGTGACTCACTATTGGATGAAGGTTTCGCTTTTTAGTGAGTATTGCCATCTACAATCGCCGAGTCCTACACTTCTGACTCGTCATTGGTCAGGTTTAGTGCGTAAATTGCATTTCCAGCGACAAAAAGAAAAAAAGTCTCAGAGAGCGCTGAAAGCTCCATCGAACCTCTGATGCCCCAAATCAAAATGCGGAGGGTTGTAGTAGTTATACTGTTCTACAGTCCCACGCGCATGGTTGATAATATAACATGAGTTGATAATATATCAAATGAGGCGTTAATGCTTTTCCCACCGAAAACCTATGGAATTATGGTTTAGATTGTGTTATTACGAGCAATAATGGCCCAATGAATAGACTTCGATTCTTGTTAAAAGTTACGGACGTGAACCCTGGGCAGACCGAACAGTATGTAGAAAAGCCGGTGCTTTTCAATGAAGGAAAACGTCGCGATTAAACTTACATATCCCTAGAACAGTTCTTGGATATATGTAGCTTGCGCATCCGCAATGAAGTAGGACTTAATCGGTTTAAAAAGTTTATCAATCAATTTCGAAGTATGTTTTTTAAAAAGTTTTGAAAGACAAATTTATTTATTTAGAAAAACCGAAATTCGCTCCCATTACAATCCAAAATATACCAAGTACCAAATTTTTTGTCTAGAATAGAAAATTTTTGTAACAAAACTGCTTAAAAGTATTCTATAACCCTCAAATCAGATATTTATTTTAACAGCTGATATGGAAAGCATTTTCCATTCGTTATAAAAAAGAAGACTTAAATTTAATATCTATTTTACGGCTCGGATTACAATAACGCAGGGAGCCTGTGGGGAGCTTTATTTTTACGTATGTGGGGACTTTAAAAATAAGCAGGTTCCCGGATATAAAATACAATTTATTACGTATACTGAAATAATTGATGCTGCTGATATAGAACACTGTATATGGATGTCATATCATAACATTGCTATTTAAATAGAAATAAATTTAGAAAATTTTCTTTTAACATATTATTACCTTTAATTTTCTTTCATTACAGAGATTATAATAGAATTATATATTACAGAGAAATATAAAAAGGACGTTTTGACTAGTTAAAATGCATCTATTTATATGCAATCACTGTTTTGTCTTTAATATCCTTTATCTTAGCGATGTTAATTATTGTAAAGCTGTCCATTATTAAATTTTTGAACTATTTTAATTACGATTTTATAATGTAATTCCTAAAACATAATATATATTTGCTATTGTATGATTCAGTAATATATAGTAGAAACAGTATAGGTCCCAGCATACTTCCTTGAGGTACACACCGAATAACACGTATAAGGAAATCGTTCAGATTCTAACAATAATATAATACATAATTTAGATTAATTACATATACAGAGTCATAGAGTTTATAAACTCAATGCAAGCAAAACTCCTTATGACGTGGATATAGAGATATCGTGTTTAAACGTGTAAAACCTTATCTATACAACCAAACAAAATTATCCAACCATTTTATTCCCTTATAAAACGTTTAAAGTTGCAACTCCATACATTTTCATAACAAATGTGTAGGACATAAAGATGTTATTAACAATAACTTGCATGCGGCGTGCGTCGACGTATCAACACGCGTTGCTCGTAAAAGATTTTTAACACTTATGTTGTTAAATGTTGCTGTTTGTTATTGGTGTGTTATTATATAAAAACTGTGTAATTAAGGCAATGTGAATCACATGGTGACATCTGCGATTTTAGAAGTGCGAAATAAGTTTCTTTAATTTAAGACTTGCAGGACTGTCTTAAACAAAAGAGAAGCCTCGTAATACGCAATTATAACTACTCAGTCTAACAAAGAGGATAGGAAGAACGCTAGGGTTTAGTTATCGACAACATCCTGGTGCCTCAAGGTTGAAAAAAGTTCGCAAACGTAAACTGTCTTGTCAATTTTCCATATCGCCACTTTTAGCAGTATGAAACAGCTTCAGATGCAGTCTGTGTACATCAAGGGCTGCTATACCTGAGGGATCTTCCTCAGCAAGAGATACTTCCAACTTCACCTTGCACAACCCAAAGCCACAAATTTGGTTTTAAATTGGTTGTTGTTATTATTGAAAAACAAGCTCATTGCTGATTATTTAACAGATGTTTAGGAGTTCCACGACATAGTCGAGAAGTCGTTTGTTATTCCACTGTGTCTCCGCTCGTCTTAATTTACTTTTCAGCCTATTTTATAGTTTTATCATAGCCTTTTACTTCAGTCATAAATTGAGTTGTTTTGTAGAAATACGTTGTAATAACACGTTATATTGGATTTCTCACAATTCAAGGTGTGGACCTAACGACCATGTCATCAATAAGAAGATCTGAAAGTACTATTTCAATCATAAATTTATAGGATACACCTGTAAAACGGAATATCCAACACATTACAGCAACTTTATTATTTCGAGTATAAACATATTCAATGATTTTTTATCCGTTATATTCTTACACCTGTAAGACATCTTTACAGCTTCTGTGTAATGAAAATTTTATAAAATATCACCCTCTTCATATCTCAAATCAAATATCATCAAAGCAAAACAGAAATTTTAATAAGAATACAAATCTTACAAAGACGCCTTGTACTTGTATTCACAGAGATGCAAACCCCTGGCAATATATTAAACATATCGTAATGAAATCAGGAGGAAAAATTAGAGATTTTGTCATTCTTTGTAGGGTTTGAGATCTAATATTTTGAAATTATAATCAGATTTTGTAATATCGCATTAAGGTAAGATGTATTTTTGAAATAATCTTTTCAATGTACTAGGTAAAATAATAATGTTACGAACATAGATATAACAAATTTTCAAAATCCTCTAAGACTGCCTGTTAAATGTAATGTAAAATAGACCTTTATACCTTATACTACAAGAAGAAAAACAGTCCTTATTAATCTTAATTATTGGGACAAAGTTTCATAATAGCGTAATTGGATTTAAAATGAATCTTGCATCTACTTTCAAGTTATAAAACGATCTATCTGAAACAATAGCAATATGTGATTTTTCAACGTTAACAATTTGATTATTAGGAAACAGACTTTAAAAAATGTCTTTAATGTAAGTGTTTCTTAGAATGAAATGTAAAATACATATAATATTTTTTTCTTTATTTCATTATTTGAACTCAAAATTAGTTGCAATATACTTCAACCTATATAAGTTGAAGGTTTCCTTTCAAAAACTCGAATTTTTTGGCTTCTCCCTCCAGGACCGGCTTTCAGGTTCTGCTGTATTACTTTTATGAAGGCGAGACAATCTCAAAACGTAAAACAAAATTTCGTTAGCATTAGCGACTTACAAAGGATAACAAATGCAATAAAAGTTACAAAAACAAACCATGGCGTCAAAACATACTCGAAATGTCTTTAGAAACGTTGACGAAATTCTAATTAATGCCATCTGCAATCAGCGGATATTAAGCGTTCGCGCGAACCCTCGAGAACTCAAAGAAGCAGTGACACTGGCTTTTCCATAAATAAAAAAAAGGATTAATGTTAAAAAGTCGAAAAACACCATCCACTTCGAGTTAATGATACGGTATGGCGAGAGACGTAAAACAAAGGTTCGGTTGTCTATTACACCGTGGCGAACACCCAAAGGCATTTGATTAACTTTCTACCGCATTTAATACGAAATTTCTTCAACTACGTAAGTAAGACACCTTATGTATTCAAATCAATATATACTTTTTATCAAAACCAAAATATTCTTTCTTAAAGTAAGCTCAAAAAGCACTTTTCAACTGTCAGTAATCTGTTATTAACATTGGTTTTGAAAGTTGATACCACCGAGAAGAAACAGACAATATCTGCTTATTTTGAATAGTTGTTAATTTGGAGAACAGAATTCCAGTTACTTTAATGAAATAAATCTTTATTCAGTCAAAAATCACACAAACATAATTAACTAAAATAAAGTTAGAGCAAGAAATTTTAAATAAAAATAGACTAAATTATTCTCTGCGTTCCTAAAACAATTATTAGTTTTTAGAGTTACGAATACAATTTGAGGTCTTGGGAATCCAAGTATCTTAACTAACCTTATAGAAAAAAAATTGCGTATTTCACTTTTCTTATTGTATAAATGTAAAAAAGCTACTTGAAGGTATTAATTACTAGGCCATCACAATTTTTTATATATTGAAATTCAATTAGAAGATTTATAAGACGATCGTAAGACCTGTCATCATGATCATGTATGGATCAGAGTGCTGGGCCACCTAAGGGGAGAATGAAAGGAAATTGCATGCAGCGGAGATGCGAATGTTGAGATGGATGTGTGGAGTGACAAAATTGGATAAGATTAAGAATGAGTATATTAGAGGAAGTGTGAAAGTAGCACCAGTGAACGAGAAGTTAAGGAGTGGAAGGTTAGCCTGGTATGGACATGTAATGAGAAGGGAGGATAGCCATGTATGTAAGAGGGTTCTAAATATGATGGTAAGCGGCAGGGCCGGGAGAGGGCGACCAAAAAAAGTGTGGATGAATTGTGTGAAAGAGGATATGTGTATTAAGGGTGTGAATGTAGAAATGACAGCGGATAGAGTGAAGTGGCGAAAGGAAACATGCTGTGCCGACCCCACCTAGTGGGATAAGGGCAAGAAAACACAATTATTATTGATTTACTTAATACAGCGACAGTTAAAAAAAACTATTATAATCTCGGAAACAGAATACTTTCACAAAATAGGATCTACAATGGGATTGTCCCATATTCTTTTAGGAATTGAAACCACACCAGTATAAGTTTAAAACAAGTATTAATTGTATTTATTATAAAATATTGTATATATAAAACATTATTTTGGAATGTTAATCAAAAAGTTATTAATCAATTAATTAAACAGCTTGCACATTCGGTTCGGTGTAAAATGTACCCACCAAAAACTTCAAGGTTCGCTTGAGACCTCTTCTTGGGATGTCTCGATTTTTATTTTATTTTCGATTCCGTTTTTCTCTAGCTGAAACCGTCTAGCCTGATTCTTATAGTCTTGCTATCGACTCTAAGGACTTTGTACCGTTATTTGTTTTTTAGCGCTCTCCATAAGAGGTTTTTGAAGTCAAACACAAAGCTCGCGGAAATATATAAACATACGTATAAGCTATGCACGAAGAATTGTTCTTAAAGGCTCTTTTAGGAAAATAATTACTTACGTGAATGCTTCCTTAATTCTTTTGTGTAATTTTAATGTCTATTAGCGGCTAGCCATTTTTTCTGTTGTGAAGATCAATTATTTGTAGTTGTTTTTTTTCTTCCAACAATGATGGAATTAATAAGTGCCCTGTTTTATCCTATCTAAAATCAATGCTCACACTTTGCCTGTTAATAGGCTAGCAATTTTGATATAGATAAACTATCAAATCATCAAAGGATAGTTTTAAAGTTAATGAGCAAAGTTCAAACAACTTTTTGCATGAATAAATAGAGACAAAATTCAAAATTCTCTAAATCTTTCTTAAGGACCCAATGGAATCTAGAAAATCTATATTTTCTGCTAAAAAGTTATATTCAAATTGGCAAATCTGTGGCACCAATTGATTGATTTAAATAGTTTAACAACAAACGCCTCTTCTGTATTTTACTGCATTGTATCCCTATTATTCCAAAGCAGTGATATATATTTTTAGAAATATAGGAGGCAAACTTCCCAACACCGCCAACTTCCCAACTTCGGGCAAATATTGAGAAAATCTAAATAGAAAACTCAATATTGATTTTTGAATTGGCCCGATCCGGGACTCGAACCCATGTCTGTAGTCGACCTCATGTCTGTAGTCGAACATGCTAACCACTAGGCCAATAAAGCAGTTTAAGTAAGCACTCCGTGCCTCGGAGAGCACGTTAAGCCCTCCATCCTGCGCCTGATCTCTCTCTCCGATTGTGTCGGATTGTCGTCCTATGTCCTGTGTCCGGATTGTCGTCCTGTGTCCTGTGTCCATCAGTGGGACGTTAATGGGCGGCTACTTAGCATTGCATAACAGTACTTAAATTATTTAAAAATTCAGAACAGTGTTAAAATAAATAAACTGTGAGTACATTTACTCGTACAACTACAGTACCTAACCGTAAGAAAATCCGCTAAGTTCTCATATTACCAACTGACATACAGACTGACATAACTATAAATATGATAGAGATCATGAATTATTGTAGGTGCATATGTCACATAATTTTGTTGGTAAGTTTTGATATGATAATGTAATAATGTTATAAACGCTAGATGATCTGCACAAGTTCTTGTTGTGATTAAAGAATGGAGAGTGGGGGTTGGAGGATAATAAATACTTTATGACCTATTCCTACACCTTCCAAATATATACAAAAGATTTCCGAGGACTTCGATAAAAAGAAACGCTGACACGAGTTTGTTATATACCAGATTCGATAAGCTTTGTAACTTATATGTAGAGAATCGAATCAGCGATTCTTTTTCTAACCAGTTTGTGTCAAAGAGATTAATGGATGTTGTCCTTGTCCTTTTTGTTTCCTTTCAAGAGGTAATAGATACATATTACGAAAAAATTGAAGCAAATCTGTAAGAAGTCAAACAAGCAGTTCATGGAGAACGAAGTACACAGTTTATGTCAAAGTGACTAAAGATTGTTGATTTTTAAGAGATAATAGATGTACAGAAGGACGGCAGTAATATGGATGAAGTTAGATCCACAATACAAGAAGAATATCCAAATTTGATTCTTCTGCAATCAAGCTTATATTAGACAGATTAAGTAACATCCTTTTTATCCTTATTGTTTCTCTTAATGAGAAAAAACATGTCCAGAAAGAAGAAGTTACCTTCTAGACATCAAACTAAACTGATTAAAGAAGATTTGGCTACCTCAAGCATCACGTTCTGTTAACAGCTTGTTTGTAAATGTTTAAGTGACGTAGTTCTGGTTCATTTTCTTCGTATACTTCTCCTTTTTGCAATTGCAATCTCGTTTTAATTGGATTTCCAATTTAATAAAAATTAAAGAATAAAGAGCATTATCTTCATCCATCGTCTTATTTCCTTTTATCGATACTGTCTAACCAGAATTTCTTATACTCGTACAGCAAAAATATTTTGAGTTCAACAGTTTGAATCAACCCAAGCTCTTGAGTCATCTAATATTTTACAGGATCATTCTCCATTTGCTTTTCCACCCTTGCTTTTTTTTGTTTTCCATTTTTTCCGTGTTGTTTTCTTTTTTCGCTAGCATCTCGGATGATTGCTCCGTCGCGTTCAAGTGGTCGTCTCGTTGGATGCTGTGCTCTTTTTAATCCCTTATCTTGGAGGTGGCGTGGGGTTATTTAAATGAGCCAGCTTACCTTCCTTGAGACGGTTTTATCAAAATCTTAAGTTGTAACTTGTATACAATTTTATTGCAGACCAGACAAGTGTATTTTTAACTATGTACGAGTATATATGTAGAACCGCTTCGTTATTCCAATGTTTAGCCTTTTGGAGCTAGACAATAAGATACTGGGTTTGGGGCTTGCATCACAATCTCGAAGTTTATATAGCGATGTTTAGGACGCTGATATTAAATTATTGTTTTTCTAATTGCCATCTATGTCATATATCACTATATCTACTAAACTCATTGTTATATATCTACTAAACTACAGGGTCTGTTGTTGGTATAATATGTAACTGTTTTATAATTGTAAAGTTTCCTTTTTAAACATGCATAGTAAGTAGCAGCCCATTAACGTCCACCGCTGGGCACAGGCCTCTTCACTCATACGAGAGAGCGTAGACCCACCACGCTGCTCCACTGCGGATCGGCAGGCATAGTACACAAGTGTACTCTCTATTCCTTCACTCTCATAGTCCGACGTGACGGCAATCCGACACAACCGGAGAGAGATCAGGCACAGGACCGACGGCTTAACGTGCTCTCCGAGGCACGGGGGTGGATCACACCGCCAACTTCCCTACTTCGGGCAAATATTGAGAGAATCTTAATAGAAAACTCAATATCTATTTCGAATTGGCCTGACCCGGGACTCGCTAAAGCAATGAGGCAGTTATTGTAAAGTTTCTTTTTTAAACATGCATACATAAGCTTAAATGAATTTCAGATTTCTGAATTTCTTTCCTATGTAAATAATATTAAAACATTTCCTTTGGATGCTCAACATGCTTTAAAAGGTGTTGCTACTATTCCTTTTCACCAATTCATACAAGTTTAGCTATGTCTGTGTATTTTGCTATAATATAAATGAATACAAGTACATTTCTTTTATTTGACAAATTTAACAAGACATTGTATTAAGCGTGAATTAATAGTTACAATTGAGGTATAACCTTGTCACTTTTAATATTACAACGAAGATTGCCGTAGATCTTGTATCGATCAGAGTGCTGGGCCACCAAAGGGGAGAATGAAAGGAAATTGCATGCAGCGGAGATGCGAATGTTGAGATGGATGTGTGGAATGACAAAATTGGATAAGATTAAGAATGAGTATATTAGAGGAAATGTGAAAGTAGCACCAGTGACCGAGAAGTTAAGGAGTGGAAGGTTAGCCTAGTGTGGACATGTAATGAGAAGGGAGGATAGTCATGTATGCAAGAAGATCCTAAATATGATGGTAAGCGGCAGGGCCGGGAGAGGGCGACCAAAAAGTGTGGATGAATTGTGTGAAAGAGGATATGTGTATAAAGGGTGTGAATGTAAAAATGACTGCGGATAGAGTGAAATGGCGAAAGGAAACATGCTGTGCCGACCCCACCTAGTGGGATTAGGGCAAGAAAACAAACAAACAGATTGCTAAAATATGTATTAAAAATGATTACATATCAGCAAGCAAGCAGACATCACGAATAGGAATTAAAATAAGTATCAAAAATAAAAAGGACCCTCAAGAACCCGTGGCGGATCATCCCACCAATTTACTTATGAATATTAAAGTAAGAAACGGATACGGGGGACCCGAGAACACGGTTAACAAAAAGACCCTCCACTCATCCTTGAAACGAGAAATACATTTTGGCGGATGACAAAACACAAAAGTGGAGAAACTCTTGCGTTTCGCATTTAATATTTGAGAGTGTCCTCTGGATCTTCAATAATAATATACCCATTTGTCTGTCAATGGACGAGGAATAAAGATTTTATGCCATCTTTACATATATTTTTTTAAAGAAATCTTGATCGTCCGATTTTCCAATTCTTGAGTGTCTTGAGTTATAAATGTCACAGGAGTTATTTAGAAAAGTTGTAGAAAGTTGTAGAAAAGTTGTTACTCCTTTCTAATTGTCTATGGATGTGAATTTTGAATGTTCTCGAGTAGTGATATAAACTTCACAGAAGTTATTTAGCGAAAATGACGTTACCGCCTTTATAATTATCTATGGATTTCAATTTTTTATCTTCCTGAATATTAATAACCTTTTATATTTTACAACAATTGCACAATTTTTTTTTTCAAATTATCTATGGATTTCGACTTTTTTTCACGTAACGTATTAAACTTTTTTGTAAAAAAAAAGCAATTTACTTTAAGCGTTTCGATTGATGAGTTAATTATATTTTCTGCTATTGTTCAATAAGTGTGTATTGAAAGAAATGGTCTGTAGCAATATGTTGTTCAATTCTTCAAATGGAATAACAATACGATGGAGATTTCTATAAAATAATGTATTTTACATGAATAAGAAATAAGGATACTAGTTGATGAGTGTTATAATGATACCTCTTGGATTTGTCTATGGTTAATTTATTACACTTTTAGTGATGAGCTGCCATTTGAATAATGACAAATTATTAGGATAACAACATCTTTTTTTATGATGTAAATGACATTAATATCAAAATATCATTATAAAAGTTCTCCGCAGGGTCTGCTCGTTCGATCGCATTAACTTCACTAATTGAAAAGTTTAGGTATATATAAACAAAAATAAAAAAATAAAATATCTTTTATTTTCTACTCCCACACTTCTCTGTACATTTAAACACAAACAAATTATACAGTAATTATTAGGAAAAAGTGTGATGCCGAAAATAGGAACACCGCTCAGCTTTTGTTGGGAAACAACCCAACGCTGGTTTTCAGCGATGACCCGGAACGAACACAATACAAAACATTAAAACTATAGTATAAATAAAGAAAATAAAATTAAAATTATTATAATTAAAATTTGGAAACGTCAGTGACAACTTCGCCACCACTGGCCAATCTATTCGCCATTCTCCGTAAGTTAAAATAACACACACACGCACATATATATATTTTAAGTAAGTATATTTTATTTTATACATTGTAAATAATAATATAACTAGTAAATAAGTGGACTATATCTTGTCTAGGTTCCCTTCCCAACCTTCCCAACAGAGATATAATAGCCTGCTTCCCACTGTTTACACAATTACATAAACCGGGTTAGATTTTATATTATTTAACAAAATATACATTTATACTTTCTCTAAATAACCACCATATAATAAGGAAATGATATATAACCACTACTGCATCCAAGGTTTACTTTATCTGTAAACAACTCCATAACAAGGCAAGATATTCAGCAATAAACTTTGCTGTATCACAACAGAACTTTAAATGCATGCTATAAAATCACCAATAAAACTTAGAACTCTATCGCACTAAGCGTGTAGAGTTAACCTTAAGGGCTCCATACATTAACAGTGTGTCTGCGTCAGTCTTTTTATCTATGACCTATGTCGCCCATTCTCTAAAGCTTGCCTACCAAAATGGGCGTATGTGGGCTTTACCACTCACTGGCGATAGTTGATAGTTTCACATCAATTACCTGCTAGGGTAGGTTTGAATTGCCTCATATATGTAGTGGTAATCTTCTTAAGCTCCAGATCGTCAGGATCGTGAGGATTTGGGTTCGAATCAAGGGTCGAGCCCTTTCTCAATTCAGAATAAATATTGCATGTTCTGTTAAAAAAGCCTAATATTTGCTCGAAGATGTAAAAATAACGGCGTGCTACAATTAAGTGTATTATTGTCCCATCGGACTATGAGAGTAATGGAATAAAGAATGTAGATCACTGTAGTATTGTAACATCTCCTATGCAAATTGCTAATCTTTGGCAGAAGAAATCTTTGGCATGACATTACCCGAAGTACACCAGATTCGGTTAGGTTTGGGTCTTCATAGAAATAGAACGATTAAAAATATCTTACACATTTAAATGGAACTTTGCTTTTTTAGCACGTTTTCATAGAAAAAACGCATAAAAGTAACCCAAAAATAAAATATTTTACTCTTAAAATGAACTTGAAATTGAAATTTTAAAAGCTAAGCAGCAGCCTTTTAACTTCCCGCTGCTCCTCACTTAAAGTAGAGAGGGCTTTTAGAGCATAGCATACCCACCACGCTACAATGCGCGTTATTCCTGGGCTTCCTAATGACTTTGCCCTTCATCAACGAGGTCAGTGATGAATTTTATAGGACTGAATGCTTCTTACCACTTGGCCATTGTTGTTGTTGGCCACACAATTTTCTATTTATACGTCACAAAGTTATAAATTGTCCAGCCGAATATACGAAACTAGGTGTTTGTCCTAAACTATCATTTCAAAACTGAAACGTAACTGTGAGTGTGTGTGAGTTGAGATTAATTGAAAACCCGATATCCGTCGTCGGTCAGTTGGTGTATGGCGCCTTTAAAGCAATCCCAGTATAGATTTAATTAGACAAGGTTGCAAACAGCTATTGCGTTGCATCGCAGATTTTACGTGCGCTTGTAAGGACTCCCACTGTGAATCAGTAGAGACAAGAATAGTGCGTAAGAATAATAATGTATTTATAATTTACAGTAGCACCGACGAGTATTGCTCATGAGACAATGTAGCCTTGAAACAGACAATGCAAAACTTGTTTGCATTGAAAAGCTTGTGAGACCTTGGCTTTTTTTCGCTGGGTAATGCATTTACGCATTATCCATCCGATTCATGGATCAGTGAAGATAAAACCCAGCGAAAGTCTCTTTATCCGTGAGTGAGAAAGCAGAGGTCCAGCTTGCGCATTACTACCTGGTGTCTGACATTGAGGATTCACGAAGGTGGGTGGGCAAGTGCCTAGTATCCCACCTCCTTCTCTGCTAAGAGGGAGCTTCATCTGTATTCTCTCTGTCTTAGCCGTTGGCCTCTTTCAGCGAGACTACGATCTATTAGAAGAAGGCCACTCTTTACAGCAAGTCCCCAGGCTGTAATGACCTTCACTGCCCTGTCCAAAACCTTAAAACTTACGCTTTTTTTCTTAGCGATGCGTTATTGCTTGTAAGGTGATAAATAGGCATAACTGAAGCCTCTCATCGAATCCTCGTCAGCAACCAAACCCTGAACCTCTGCTAGCGAATTGAGTACTCAAAAATGCATTGCATCACAATCTGATATTATACAAATCAAAGTCCTGTTCATAAAACCATTTATACCTGAATAACGACGGTGCTGATTTTAATGATGATTAACTTGTTGGATTCGTCTCCGAATAGCTGAATAACTATTATAATAACGGAGAAATACATGACAAAAATAATCTAGAAAGATATTAAGATACAGAGAAATGCTCAAATCGAGATATAAGATAAAACTATAACAACTGTCAAATTGATTGGTCTGCATTATAGGAGTTTGAATTCTGCTTTCGATTAAGTTACATAAGCACCAGATAAATGGCATTGCAACAGTGGGTATTTGCTCTAAAACACACTCTCCTATGAATGAAGAGGCTAATGCCTAGAAGTGGGAAGATAAGACACTGCTACTTACCTTTTTCTATCTATAGGTGTCGTACTTTTAAGCCCCACAACTGTACACAGACAGACTTGCAACTTACAGCTAGTAAGGTACTTAAAGCTATATATGAAAGGAAGGTGTGAACTAATAGTTAGAATTAAAATAAACGTGCATTACTTAGCCATCCATCTATTCACGGTGCTTGAACGTTTGCAGTAATAATGTTATGACAGTTGGCCATGTATTGGCTTTTATTGCCGCACACATAAAAACGTATACACAGACAAACTATACGCACAATAAAACTGTCAATGTATACAAGGTCATGTTTATTATACCCAGGTTTAATAGTCCGTACATTGACTTTAATCCTTAAATGTTATTAGAACTTATGTCTATATAGTATCTGACTGCAATTTTATCAAAATTAAAAATACTTTCGCTACTATGTCCGTTAGTGACCATCTTTTTCGCCAGATAAAGTAAAATGCTCCATCCAGGAATATCCACTAAAACCCAGAGGAATCTTCTTCATCCGTGTAATAAATTTTAGATATTCGCTGACACATTCAGCTGTGACGCCCCCGAATGAAGTTTAGATAGCGTAGAGAAGCAAAATTGTGCCTACTCCTCTGGCGAGACAGAGTAGCCTCCACCATAAGCTCTTGTCTCTCTAGTGACTCCTTCTGCAAGATGACAGCCTCTAGGAAAGAGCGTCTGTTGGAAACCTATCTTTTCTTCGCTGGCTAATGCTCTATGTATACCGGATGGAGTGAGACGCCAACCAAAAGCGTAGGCTAGCTGGCTGTACCTGGATACCTATTTAAACTGAGGAGAACCCTCTTCATCCGGGTGGTAAGATCTAGATGTCCGTTGACGCATTCAGCTCTAGCGTCTACGAATTAATCCAACTTATGGGTTTATTTAAGATAGCGCAGAAAAACAAAATTGTGCCTACTCCTCTGGCAAGAGGGAGTAGCCTCCGCTATAAGCTCTTTTGCCTTTCGAGTGCCTCTTTCTGCAGGATGACAGACTCGCAGGAATGTCTGCTGGAGACCTGTCTTTTTTTCGATGGGTATTGCTTTATGCACACCGGATGGAGTGAAACTCCATCCAAAAGTGTGGGCTCGCTGGTTGTACCAGGATACCTATTAAAACCGAGCAAAACCCACTTCATCCGGGTGGTAAGTTCTAGATGTCCGTTGACGCATTTAGCTCTGGCGCCTACAAATCAATCTAATTTGAGGGTTTATTCAAGATACCGCAGAATAACAAAATTGTGCCTACTCCTCTGGCAAGAGGGAGTAGCCTCTGCTATAAGGTCTTCTGTCTTTCTAGTGCCTCTTTCTGTAGGATGACTGCCTCGTAGGTGTGTCTGTCGGAGACCTGTCTTTTTTTCGATGGGTATTGTTTTATGCACACCGGATGAAGTGGGACTCCATCCAGGAGTGTGTAACATCATTACATCCAGTAAAAACAACTGTACGTTGTGGTTTTCATGCTGGAAACATATTTTTTTCTGTTTTTTAAAAATCATCAAGGTGTCGAAGTTACTGTTAATGCCTCACGGTATCAAGACATGACTCGAAATTTTCTTGGCATAGCCTTTTTCAAGGGGGTTTTTTTTAAAATCAACTATTTA
The DNA here is from genome assembly GCA_015832385.1 of Elymnias hypermnestra. Classification (NCBI taxonomy): domain Eukaryota; kingdom Metazoa; phylum Arthropoda; class Insecta; order Lepidoptera; family Nymphalidae; genus Elymnias; species Elymnias hypermnestra. The sequence goes on from JACTOM010000907.1 coordinate 1,329,720, forward strand.
GGAAATTATAGAAATGTAGGCTGAGATGTTGCAGGATGTCATGAAAGATACCTTAAAAAAGAGTCGAAAGTTGCATAGCGAATCGATGTCAATGTTTATCCGATATAATTTTCCAATCATAACGAAAATATAAAGTAAAGACCATATAAACTTTTTATGAAAACCAAACCTACTTATCTTTTCTTTTAACAAAGTTACAGGCAATCAAAATACGAACTTTTCACCACATGCAAAAACTTTGACGAAGTCGATGATGTCAGTCTTTCGTTTAACATTTTTCTGACCTCTAGTATTAATAAAGTAATAAAGCTAATTCAATACTAAACTTAGAATTACTGAAAGCTAAAAATAAGGGGCTTGGACCAAGCGACGTAGTACTTTGACGGATTAAAATGTTATATATGTATTAATACATTTGAATGCATGTTTTTTTACGTTTGGATGTTAATACAGTATTTTCAAATAATAATAATTAAAAGCTTATTCAAAGTATATTATTATAAAAGCTCCAACTCACATTAACTAACTAAATTATCACTATTTCTCTTTAAAACAACTACACAACGAAGCAGCTGGAAAGACAGTCTACAAAATTGTTCCGTTCGCCAAAGTTACCTCGTATTGCATAACAATTGTAATATTGCACAATGTTTTTGGTATTTTTAAGTGTATTACTCACTCAAACTGCCTCATTGGTCTAGTGGTTAGCATGTTGGACTACAGACATGAATTCAAATATCAATATTGAGTTTTCTATTAAGATTTTCTCAATATTTTACTCGGAGAGCACGTTAAGCCGTCGGTCCTGCGCCTGATCTCTCTCCGGTCGTGTCAGATTCCCGTCATATCGGACTATGAGAGTGAAGGAATAGAGAGTGCACTTGTGTACTATGCCTGCCAATCCGCAGTGGAGCAGCGTGGTGGGTCTATGCTCTAAAAACCCTCTCTCATGCGATTTTACTATATTACTCAATAAATCCCAACATTTCAGAGCTATAACTATCTGTAGTCTAACAATATGAAAGTTCTTTCTGTATAACCTTTTAAAGAAGGTCGTGCTTATTAATTTTTTACTTACCACGACAAATTATCAACTAACTCTATATTACACAGTTTAAATAGATCTTTAATAAAGCCGAAAAAATACTACAGTAGCATTTACAAAATAAAAAATGGGAAATAATTCAATTCATTGCATTGTAACATTTTATTAAGCATTAATACGAAATGAGTCAGTATAATCCCAGCTGCCATCAAATCCATCCAATAATACGTAAATCCCCCATCCGATGCTTTGTGGGGCAATTAATTTTGTACTAAATACTAAAATAAGTTTATTTCACACTAAACGTAAAGTGAGAGCGAAAGTTATCTTTCAGAGACTGCTGGATCGTGTGGAAATGGATTTTATTTATCACTAGCAATGCCCCGTGGTTTCACTGGCGTTTTATTTCACTTAGTTTTTAATTTATGTATCCTTGATCATAAAACAAGGTTCTACTCGACTATCCGTCAGTTTGTTCGCAATAAACTCAATAAGTACTGGACAGATTTTCATTTGGTTTTCACTAATAGATAGAGCGTTTCTTAAGCAAGAATTTTGGTATATATTTTATCAAGGTTTTGTGAAAATTGGTGGAAATATTACGATAAACGTTGGAAGTGTCGGAAAGCATATGCCATGAGAGCTTTCATCGAAAGAGCTTCTTAATCTCTTTGAGACATATCAAAAAAATGTTGATAGGATATTCCCTTGCAAAAAATCCAAACAGGACATATATCTATCTTTTAAAGATAACTCACTATATCCATTTTATTTTGTACAAACATTGTCACGTACCATGCGGTAATTAGAAAGTTATAAGGACGGATACTAAAGTTATAATATAATATAATTCCTCTTTTATAAATCTACAAAAAAGTCTAACACGGACAACATCTATCCTTTAAGGATAACTCACTATATCCATTTTATATTCTATAATAATTGTCACGTAAAATGTGATAATTGGAAAGTTATACATACGGGTAATAAAGTTATCTTACATGATATAAGAAAACTATATACGATGAGATAATTCCTCTTTTATAGATCTACAAAAAAGTCTAACACGGATAACATCTATCTTTTAAGGATAACTCACTATATCCAATATATATTCTATAAAAATTGTCATTTACAACGCGTTAATTTGAAAGTTATACAGACAAATACTAAAGTTATCTTACATTATATAACAAAAGTATGTATGGTGGGATAATTCCTCTTTTATAGATCTACAAAAAAGTCTAACACGGATAACATCTATCTTTTAAGGATAACTCACTATATCCATTATATATTCTATAAAAATTGTCATTTACAATGCGTTAATTTAAAATTTGTACAGACGAATACTAAAGTTATCTTACGTGATATAATAAAATTATTTATGGTGGGATAATTCCTCTTTTAAATATCTATAAAAAAGTTCAGAGTAGCATACATCTATCTTTTAAGGACAACTCACCATATCCATTTTATATTCTATAAAAATTGTCACGTAAAATGCGTTAATTGAAAAGTTGTACAGACGAATACTAAAGTTATCTTACATGATATAACAAAACTATGTATGATGGGATAATTCCTCTTTTAAATATCTATAAAAAGTTCAGAACAGCATACATCTATCTTTTAAGGATAACTCACTATATCCATTTTATATTTTATAAAAGTTGCCACGTAAAATGCGATAATTGGAAAGTTATACAGACGAATACTAAAGTTATCTTACATGATATAACAAAACTATATATGGTGGGATAATTCCTCTTTTAAATATCTATAAAAAAGTTCTGAGTAGCATACATCTATCTTTTAAGTATAACTCACTACATCCATTTTAATTTCAACTTAAATTTAACTCGTTAACTACCTTAAACATATTATTTAAGTGGATATCTTTGAATTTATCGTATATTTTTTGATTAATTAAGGATAATAAACACTTGTAACGGTATGTGACACATTCATAATTACCGTGACCTATTTGAATTGAAACAAAACTAATTAATACGTTTCAAAGCGAGTGTATCTTCTACGTGTAATTTAACTGCGTAGTATTTCAGTTGGTATTAATAATTATACACTATTTAAAATGACAAAGATCGTTGTTTATTGCGGTTAACGGTGTTATATTTTATTTCCATGTATCATTATATTAATACTAGTTTATATTCACGACTTAATTTGCGTAGAATTATTAAGCATAAGACTGCCTCATTAGTCTAGTGTTTAGCGTGTTCGACTACAGACATGAGGTCCTGGGTTCGAGTCCCGGGTCGGGCCAATTCAAAAATCAATATTGAGTTTTCTATTAAGATTTTCTCAATATTTGCCCGAAGTTGGGAAGTTGGCGGTGTAATCCACCCCCGTGCCTCGGAGAGCACGTTAAGCCGTCGGTCCTGCGCCCGATCTCTCTCCGGTTGTGTAGGATTACCGTCACATCGGACTATGAGAGTGAAGGAATAGAGAGTGCACTTGTGTACTATGCCTGCCAATCCGCAGTGGAGCAGCGTGGTGGGTGTATGCTCTAAAAACCCTCTCTCTTCGGAGTGAGGAGGCCTGTGCACAGCAGTGGGACTTTAATGGGCTGCTACTTACTTACTTTTTATTAAGCATTTAACCACGTATATACTGACTTGTAATATAATGTAAATCTAGTAGTTGACTCCTGGAAAACTCAGTTTTTTTTTATTACTGACATATTACTGGTTGGCTACGATCATTTCTGATGGTAAGTGATGAAAAAATCTAAGACAAAAGCGCGTTAGTGTATTTAAAGGCAATTTATCTCTTATGGTCAATAACGCTGGGTAGTTGACGCGGAAATCTGAAGAAAACACATAATTTTTTCGGATTCAATTGTCTAAATAAACTTTCCTTTAATCCCGTGGAATACATTAACAAAAGAATATCAAAATTGGTCCAGCCGTTTTGGAGTAGTTCAGTGACAAACTCATCTAAAGAAGAATTATATATATGAAGACGTGACCTTACAAACATATATAATACTCAAAAACTACTTGACGTATTTTAATGTAATTTTCACAAATAAATAAGTGATTCATTATGAAAGTTTAGGTATATAATTTGTAATGGTTTCGTGTAAATTTATCGAAATAAAACGATAATTCTTGGAATAACACCATCGCTTTGGAGGTTTCATCGAAACTTTGCCTAATCCCTAAGAAATATAATAAACCAATACATATTTGCATATAATTAGTTTAGGTAAGGTAAGTAGAAGCTTATTATCATCCTACTGTTGGGCACAGGCCTTCTCAATGTTAGGAGATAGGGTTTTTATAGCATAGACCCACCACGCTGAACCATAGTGTGTTGGCAGACGATATATAGGTCTGTACACATTAATATATATTTATTTATATCAGTTAATTACACAGACTAACTAGATAACTTTAAATTTTATTAATATATCAAGCTATTGCAATCCCATGGCAGATAATTGTAGGCATAATACCCTCCAGTATTTGTGCAAAGCCAGGGTGGGAATATAAGCTATAAAAGCCCTTAAAAGACTGATTTATAACTTTTATTAGGTAGGTAGGTAATGTTAAAGCAATTTTCAACACTGACACACAGTCCTAGTTGGAATATGATCAGAAATAAACGTTTTATTGGAGGCACGCCAAGATGCGTGCGCGCATCTGTGGGCGAATAAATATCACTATAACACGACGAGAGAATGATAAGTGAAACGGTGGCAATTGACACTTCCGCGTTGGATATTTTAGTTGACACAATACGAGGAAAGTATGGACTATTTATTAATGTAAGAGTAGAAAAAGAAGAAAGGGATCTTTGTAGAAACCCAGAGGGTCTATTGATAAACAGATACATCTTTCAGACAACCTTTTTCTTTGAAAGAGAAACTGTTGTTTCATCTCCTCTTATTTCTTCGTCCAAGCTCTATAATATCCGATAACAGAGCTAGACTGAGCAGCCAAGGCCAATATGGCAGCTACTATGCTACTACTCGGGGTCTTTCAGTTAACAGAGAGGTCTTTAAAACAAACTTTTTCTTTAAAAGTGAAAATGTTGTTTCAAAAGCTCTTATTTCGTTATCCAATGGGTTGTGGGCTCAGCAAAGCAGCCAAGGTCAATATGACAACAACCATGGCTCGGGGTCTATCGGTAAACAGAGATATCTTTCAGAAAACCTTTATATTTGAACGTGAAACTGTTGATTCTAAACCTCTCATTTCTTGGTCTATGTATCCCAAATTTCATAACAGCCGATCCTGGAGCTCGACAGTACAGCTAATGCTAATATGGCAGCAACCAAGGTGCGGGATCTATTGGTAAACTAAGATATCTTGCAGACAAGCTTTTTCTTTAAAAATTTTTCAATACCTCTTATTTCGTCCATGAATCCCAAATCAAATAACAGCCGATTGTGGGGCTCGGCAAAGCAGCCAAGGCCAATATGGCAGCGACCATGACTCGGGGTCTATCGGTAAACAGTGATATCTTTCATAAAAACTTTTTCTTTAAAAGTGAAATGTGTTTCCAAACCTCTCATTTCTCTGTCCATGTATCCCAAATCCCACAACTGTCGATTGTAGAGCTCAACAAAGCAGCCAAGGCCAATCGCAGCTGCGGCCAATATGGCAGCGAGAATAGCTTGGGGTCTATCGGTAAACAGAGATGTCTTTCAGACAATCTTTTTCTTTAAATGTGAAACTGTTGTTTCAAAACCTCTTTTTTCGTCCACGTATCCCAAATCAAATAACACCCGATTACGTAGCTCAACAGAGCAGCCTCGGCCAATATGGCAGCGACCATAACTCATGATATATATGTATATACCTTTTCCTTACAACTGGATAATCCATTCAAAAGATATAACGAATTAAGAAATCTCAATCCAAAGAGAGTGTATAGGAAAATTCTGAGACAAAGTATTACAAATAAATCTCTTCTCTAATATTACAGAAGAAAGTATTCCATTTTTAATATTTGTTTTTATTTGTAACATCAACTTTAAACTAATGAAATGGTTTTTAACCAACTTCAAAAAAAGGAGGAGGTTATCTTATTTTTTTTATGTTTGTTACCTCATATCTCCCGACTGGGGGGACTGATCGTGATGATTTTTTTTAATGAAAGGTGGTGCTCGTCATAGGGTCCCATTTTTTTTTAAAGCAGTTCTGATGATGGCATCCATGACAAAACCGGATAAGTCTTAAATTTGCGTAAGCATTTGCGCGACAAATGGACAAATAACTCAAGATCATGCCAACCGATTTCGAAGATTCTTTTTTTATTAGTATATCCTTTATATACTTCAAGGGTTGTTTTGTGATAGTTTGGTAAGGTTCTGTTGACGGAATCCATGACAAAGTGACGGAACTTCTCAATTCTTAGGAGCAAATCAACGATACTCGGCAGAATCTTCTAAACGCTATTCAGATATTTGAGTCACCTACCGTGACTTCGGTATGGTCAATACCTTTAGAGAATTGTGTAGAGAGTAGAGTGCTAGTCGTAGTTAAATATGAAGATCAATGGAACTCCTCAACGACTTACAGTAAGAGTATGATTTTTGGCAAAATCTATAACTGTCTGTATTCAAATGCCAATGATCTTACGTTTGTTGCTGCATTGCAATATTTGAAAGGTGAATTATGTGTAAAGCGACGGTATAAGGGTTTCGGGTTCGAATATTAATGTAAATTTAACTTTGTAAAATTGTTTCATTTAAATGGCGTTATATCATGAGAAACGCGTTTTAGGTTTACATATATTGACAAAAGTTTGTTAGTTTACTTCAGATTCACTAAAAATCTAAAAATAAATACAAATTTACTTTCAGCTTTTTTTTAACCCAAAGTTGTCTGGAAGAAATCGCTATTTAGCGATAAGACCGCCTGTTGTACTTTTATTTCTCTTATATTTAAGTTTATTTCATTGTATATTTTTATTGTAGACGTGCAATAAAGTGTATAAATAAATAAATAAATAAAAATATCAGAAGTGTAACTTCTTTACCAAACAAATGTTTAAGTCTGATTTATCCATAAATAAAAGAGATATCCAGGTATCTATAGACTCGTCACGATATCTCTGGAACCATAAGGCGAGACTTGAAATTTGGTAGAAATAGTCCTTTTACCGAGTAGAGGTCAGCTAAGAACGGATTTAATGAAATTCGAACCGGAAGTGGGGTTGCGATATAAGCGCTTTAAGATCAAACAGCTCACAGTAGAGAAGATAAAGAAGATGAGTATTCCAGCGAAGGCGAATTGTGAGCTACTTGAGTTTATTACGGAAGTCGCAAATATGATCATATGAATCTTATACATAAGGTTTAAAGTATCTCAAGCTTATTTAATTGCTCCTCTGTGAGATCAAGAAAACAACTGGTAGCGGGCAGAGAGCACGGATCGCTCTCCTACAGGTTGGTACAGGTACTTACCAGTCATGGTTGCTTCGGCAAATACCTGTACCAAACTGTTTGCTGTGAGCCGTCGGCCAGATGTCACGAATGTGGTGCCTGGTCAGACACAGTCCACCATAATATGGCAGAATGTCCTGCCTGGAGACTTAACAGACCTCTCACTGGCAGGTATTATAGGAGCGATACTTACCAGTGAGCAAGCCTGGAAGGTGAATGCCGCCAAAACACTAGCTCCGACGAAAGGGTGTAGGAAACAGGAGGCGGAGATTCGTGCAAATCCTCCCCCTGTAGAATATCTGTGAGCTACAACCGAGGGGCCTGAAAGGAATGCCTCAACGAACCTCTGACTCCCCATTCATGGTTGAAGGCGGTTCCGCTGGGTTTTAGTGGGTATAGCGAGTTTGTACCCTCGCTGAGTCCCGTACTCCCGAACCCACTAGTCGGGGTGCGTAAATACATTTCCCCGCGCCAAAAAAAAAAATAGAATATGTATACGTAGATAGCAGATAACTAAATCGTAAATATCAAATGTAAAAGTTATTCATGATTTAAAATAGAAAAGCCTTCTCTACGTTTCTGTTCCGTAACAACAAAAACACTCTCACTAAAGTTTATTTGAACGTAAACCGGTGTGTATTGGAAAGATTTAATTTCCTCTTCAGTCAGCGCTTTTTATTTTATTGCAGCATTAAGAATATTATTGCAGCGCCCTATCAGTGTATTGCAAGACATTTGTATTTGACGCCTGATCGTTTCTAACAGCAATTATGCTTTCATGTAAAATTGCTTTTATTTTAAAACAGTAAAAATGTATTTCAAAAAAGTTTCTATAAATCTAATATTATAAAGTGGAAACATTTGTGTTTTTTTATGTATGCATGTATGTTTATAAAGTTTTCACAGAGTCACTACTTTTTTCCACCATTATAAAGGTGTATTTTCACCAAGTGACATAGCTATATTACTATTGAAGATAGAACAAAAAATTATTCTACAATATTATAGATCGTATTAATATATACAAAAAAGTCTACGATGTTATATATCCAACTACTGTAGTGATGCCACTATAATTACTTTTTTTACATGTTAAAAGTTAATAAAAGTACCGACTATAATTAAACTATATTATTCATAGCTCTGTATTAATCCTTGTCCTATTAAATTATAATAGGTTAAAGACCGTTTCAATACCTGTAAAATATATTTTGAGTTATTACAATCGGAATTCAAAAATATCAATCTAAGAAAATAAGTCAGACTTAGCAGACTTTCCATTGACACAAAATCGATATCTAAGCAGGGGTATTGCTAGTGTTCAATAAATACACTAATCAAGTTAATTATATATATTTTTTATTGATCATACCCTAAATTCACCACGAAGTATAACTTCATTTATAATTATAAGTTAACTGTACAATCAGCGAATTTGTACCTATAAATGTGAATGTAACTATACGTTTGTTGTGTTTTATCCGACGCTGAACCGATTTTGATGTGATATTTTATATATAGAACGACGGTAGTTTGAAGATTATTGCTACTTTGAGTCGTTAATAATATAACTCCAAAGGGAATGACAGTATTTTTTAGAACTAATCATTTTTACAGCAATTAGTAATGTATATATATTTATTTGTTTAAGAGCTACGAATATATATTGGGAAATTTAATTACGTGTAATATTTATTACTTTCTTTAAGTGCTGGGTTGTCTGTTATTTAGCGATAATACCGCTTAATTGTACACTAAATCTACTTAATGTTAAGTTATTGTATTTTTCCTTTGTTTTTTTTTTGGGTGTTCAATAAAATATACATATGTCGATCTAACTACGAAAATTTCGGAATAAAAGTTGATTAATTAAATTTATAACAATTCCTATTCCTATGTGTATTATATACTAGCAAAAATAATAGCATATCGATCTCGTTAACATAAAAGTTTTATTTCATTTACTTTTCATTCATCCTTTCAGATTATTAGATACACACATACATTCATAATCTAATCAATATAAAGATTTTAATATACAACGAATATATATATGTCGGAGAATAAGAGAGAACGGAGCAGCATAAAGCACAGGGGCGTAGGGTTCTCCGCCGACATCGTCATTAATGGGATCCATTATTTAATTTCTTATACTGTGGGCGTTAGTGGGTAATGTTGGTGCAATCAAACACTTTATTAATTAACTCGAATTATAATGTTCAATCACTTGATGTTCCCGATATCAATTTACACAAACTCATTAAAACTAATAGCTAGGAACGCGACAGTTTCAATAGTCGATCACTCCGGCCGACCGCCACTCGAGAACTGCCGAGAGACGGGCCGGACTGCCACTTATTGACTCTGCCCCCACGCTGACACAGATGGCGCCAGCGTTCCACAGACTCTTGCATTCCGACATATATAACTCATACATTTTTAAATTCGTAACATCATTTACGTAGAATATCCGGCATTAGTCAATTTAAAAATCCTCTACAGGTATTGAAAGCATGTTTTAAATCGGTCCAGTAATTTTTAGAATAGACTCGGGATACAGTATTTTCTTTAGATTAAGATTATTAAATTCGTTATATCTTTTGAAAGACAGGTCCGATTTTAATCATTTAAAAAGTATTTTATAGGTATTGAAATGATCTTTAATAAAATAGAATAATGATTAATACAGAGGTATGTATAATATGGTTTGAATATTGTCGGCAGTTTTATTAACTTTTGAAATGCAAAAAAGTAGTTATGGTGGCATAACTACAGTATTTGGACATATGATCTCCTGGACTTTTTTATACATTTTAATACGTTCTATAATATTGTAAAACATTTTTTTGTTCTATCATCAATACTTTTCGCAGCGCACGCAATGATAGATTTTTTATGACCAATTTTTTCATGCCTTTGGTTGAATTAATGCATTTTTATTAGGAGTTTCCATTTTTTTGAGAAGTCATTATAACCTATGTCGTTAAGTGAAAATACAGCTTTGTAATGGTAAAAAAATTTTTGAAATCGGTCCAGTAGTTTTTGTGTGAAAACGTTAAAATCATACATATATACTTACATACAAAATCACAAATGTTACCTCTTTATAATATTAGTTCAGAAAGATTGTTTTGTATATATTTCTGTATGTATATTGTAGAATATAATAAACATTAGTTGTACGTTGTAGTTGTATCTTAACGCGTGATACACGGTTCATCGACTCAAGATGATTCATATTTGGTGAACAAAGGATTAGCACGTGCGACTTGCCAGTTTTTAGAAAATGTATATTGTTAATATTTACCATTCGCACGTATTGTGCAATACGATATTATATGTGTATATATACAATTAATTTGCGTTTTCATTGATTGAAATAGGATATATTACTTTCTCCAAAAAATGTAGGGATCCCTAATAAAAATGCATTAATGTAACCCAAGGTGTGAAAAAAATAATCACGAAAAATCTATCATCGCGTGAGCTGAGGAAACTATTGATGATAGAACAAAAAAATGTTCTACAATATTATAGAACGTATAAATATCTACAAAAAAGTTAATACTACCATATATCCAACTACTCGAGTTATGCCACCATAACTACTTTTTTACATTTTAAAAGTTAATATAAGTGCCGACAATAATCCAACCATATTGTTCATACGTCTGTAATAATCTTTATACGTTATTAAAGATGATTTCAATAGCTATAATATACATTTTAATTCATTAATATCGGCCATTTAATTCAAAAGATATAACGAATTTAAAAATGTCAATCTAAGAAACGAGTCGAGCTAGTCCACTTTCCACTGCCACTACTTAAGTTGGTGAAACCACGGGGCATTAAAAGTAAGGTAAGTAACAGCCCATTAACGTGCCACTGCTGGGCACAGGCCTCCTCGCTCATGTGAGAGAGGGTTTTTAGAGCATAGACCCACCACGCTGCTCCACTGCGGATTGGCAGGCATAGTACACAAGTGCACTCTCTATTCCTTCACTCTCATAGTCCGACATGACGGCAATCCGACACGACCGGAGAGAGAGATCAGGCGCAGGACCGACGGCTTAACGTGCTCTCCGAGGCACGGGGGTGAATCACACCGCCAACTTCCCAACTTCGGGCAAATATTGAGAAAATCTTAATCGAAAGCTCAATATCGATTTCGAACTGGACGGGGCATTGTTAGTTATTAAATAATAGTTCTATGAGCTCTTATAAATCGTATTTTGAATATTAGATTAACAGTATAGTCATGATGGTGAGATGTCGCAGCATCAAATCCACAGCATCTCTACAAAAAGAAACTTAGGTGCTTTATTGTTCATTCCAATTCATAACTGTGCATTTAAATGTAAGAAACCTGTATATCTCTTGGGTTTAGGCTTCTAAAACTCTCTTTTCTCTATATAATGATGTCTAAATAGAAACTAAATGTCGTAGTTTAATGATTGTTCCTTCCAATATATCACTGTTTTTCGGTGAACGAAAACATTGTGAAGAAATCTGCATATCCTGGGAGCAATTTTGGTGTATATATAACGTACCAACTGGAAATGAAGTAGCGTCGTGTGTCTGTACTCTAAACAGCCTTCTTACTATGTGTAAGGAGATCTTTGCCCAGCAGTGGGACGATAATAGGCTACCTCTTACTAATATTCTTTGTTGTGGGCTCTTCTCAGTATAGGGCGCAAAGTAACCCTTGTACCTTTAGATTGTAAGAGAACGTTGTGGTATAAAGAAGAAATAGCGACTAAAGTTGAGAAAGGTATGCTTTGATGGTTTGGCCACGTATAGAGAACGTATGAAAGGAGACTGATAAAAAGGATTTATGAGTCAAGAGGGAATAGGAAAGTTGGAAGGGGAAGACCAAAGCGAAATTTCCTAGTCCAAATCCAGGACATTTGAAATAAGGGTTAGGTCAAGTTTACTCTAAACCGACGAACTTCTATGAAAGGTTTAATGAGAATGAAAGAAGCGAAGGAGATATGCAAGGATCGTGGCAAGTGGAAGGACGTGAACTGTGCCTACCCCTATGTGGGTGAGGCATGATGCTATGTATGTAATAACTTACAACGTCAGAGTCGATCACGCCATCAGCAACATCCGTCCCGCCCTTATCTCGCCAATGTTTCTCACTTGTCACGGAAAAGTTGAAGGATCTCTCTCTCCTCGGGCTTAATAGAACTCCAGCAGGGGTTCTCCCGTATCTGAATATCTCCAAGTTCGTGGTTGAGAATCTGTCATTCCCGGTGTCAGTTCTCGGGAGGAAAACATCGTCTTCTAAGTCGCTGTCGAATGTTAAAGCCAAGGGGGGCGAAGATGCTGATCTTCGGCATTGTTGTGGTGGTGCTTGGGGTCTTTCAATATCAGATTCGGAGTACGGACGATCTGTGGACAAGAGTTTATATATATAGTCTCATAGCTTTGAATTTTAAGACACTATAGTCTATTTTAGATAAACATTCTACTTTGATGACTTCGCTAAAGCATTAGAGAGAGTACCATCTTCTCTAGTACATGTCTATGATTTCTGACTGAGCAAATTTAGGAAATAGCATTTTATAATTAACCAATGTCTGAACTAATTTGGGACCAGTAAAGCCGTTATATCAAGCTAAATTACCTCTTACCAGGTTATAGCGTTTCCATTTGTGACTATATCATCATCTACTATCAGGTGATAGCCAAACGCTAACTTCACAGCAATGAAAAAATTAAAAATATTTTTATTTAGAGGATTCTGAGTTTTCTCTCAAGTCTTTTTATTGCTCACAATTTACCATTTGAGTATGCTATCATCTGATGGTAAGTGATGGCACAGAGTTTGATGAAAGCCTGTTAATTTGATAAAAGGTAATGTATATCTTAAAAGTGTTTACAAAGTTTATTGGGTGTGTCACTCCACACGCTAATTTTTTACGAAAATAGTGGTCGACAGAACAAAGGGTGACAATTTGTTATCAGCGAGACAGATGGTACCACTACCAGGGTACCAGGACGCTAGCAGAGGTAAACAGAGTAATACAAATTAATGAAATCCCGCGAGCGGAACCAGTTCTGTCATAAGTAACACGTGCAGCGAGCGACCGCTGTGCGAAAGAGAAACAAGACACGCTGTCCCACTCCAAAGTGCAATGACTATCGCAAAGTGGATGCGGTCCGATGAGTAACCGCATCCACGTTTTATATTACGTAAGTATTGTTTACTATTGTTTCATAGCACATGTGATTTTACTATTATTAGATGTTGTGTGTGTAACAAAGTATATATACTAGGTGTACTCAGCAGTGTTACCTGTGGGAATATAGGAAAGTCCATAAAAACCGTAGAGAAAGAAATGCGTGACGGATTTCAAATATTGAAATCAAGTACACCTTTATTACACTTTGAATCGTCAAATAATATTTAATACAACAGCAAGGAAAAGTAATTTTATTACAACAATAAGAAGTTTCACAACTCATTTGTCAGGAATACGTTTTTTAATAAAATAACGCAATCAGTATTACATTTTAAGAAATCTGTCAAAAACCTACTTTTATAAAAGGTATATTATAATGCTGAAGATTATGCACACATTGTAACCTAGAAAACTATATTTAAAAAAGTAATTTCTTGCCGGTTCCTTCTCAGCGGATTCGTCTTTCTGAAGCGGTTGCAGATTTGCTTGTAATGGACAGACTACTGATGATTTAAAAGTCCTTTTTGAGCCTAATTGAGTAAAGAATATTTTGATATTTTTAATTAGGTTTATTCAGAACGACTTACCATCTAAAATTACCAGGGTGCCGTCTCCTGAGAAGAACCCGCAAAACACTCAGTCGGTTATCCTTTTTGCCACCATCAACACAATATAGTATTAATTTTTTCTATGTTTACTAAAATCCTTCAAATTATAGTACGATTTTTCAATTTATATTCCTTTCAATCAATTGTTAATTTTATGCATTCTATTAGAATATATAATAAGTTTGTTATTGTTTCTTATGTTGTTTGAGGAGCAATTACTTTTTTATGTTTATATGTTTAACAATTATTATGTATGAGTTCTAATAATAGTAAATCACATATGTTATAAAGCATGAGTATATAACAAACGTGGATACGTTTATTTATTGGATCTTATCCTTTTTGCCATAGCCATTATCATTAAGTGTACGATATATTTTATAATATTATATGTGTTGTAGAATGTTTAATTAAGTAATTAGAGGAACCTACAAATTGTGTGTATGAAAAAAATTTAATATTTATTGAATAGTATGTTGCAGCAAGTAGAGTTCGATCATTCCATGATTAGAAATTTTACATTTACGAATACAAGAGTCAAGGACATTTAGATTATTTTTTAAAACCATCGTTTACTGGGAAATTTTGCATCATTAATTAAGTTATCGAAATATGTTAAGTTCAATGGACAGCAGTTTTATTTAAATTACATATTTTTTGTTTGAAAAAACAAAATGGTAAATTAATAAAACAATGCCTTGACGATCTGTAATTATAGTCTTCTACGTTAATTGGGTTAAAACATTTTTAAAGTGATTCGGTTTAAGTTTGTCTCATTAATGATAAAAAATTAAATAAATTTCTCTATCTTTATATATAGAAATGTATTTACGGCAAGCAAACAACGAATAAGGTTCAACAGGAACATTAAAATCAAATAAATTGTAACCTGGTGTTTGTCTAATAAATAAACTTATAATTTTAATTAATTCGACCATTGGTCGATAACTAGATATTTAGAAATATGTATAATATAACGGTATATATCGCAAATAATATTAAATAATTAATAAATAGTTAAGTAACTCAAAGCAGGTCCATAGTATCCTTATCCACAAGCAGTTTTTATCAGATGCGTAACACAGGTGTTTGTAGTCCCGAGTTGCGTTATTATTTATATATTCAACTATCATTTGTAGTTTTTATTTCAACTACGGATTATATCAAAGTAATTGCACATTGACAATGTGAATATATCTTCTGTAAATTGATATTATATTGTAATGATGATAAATAATGATCTGTATATCGATGGCTCCAACGTATAAACACTCTAGTTGCACCTTAGTTATTTAGACATTATTGTAATTACGATGATTAAATCACTCCATTAATCAACCTAGGTCATCGTTTTTTTAATCATACAGATAATAAAACACTATACTTAAAACAACAGTCATTAGCACAAAAGGTGGTACAGTCATAATATAATTTATGTTTGAAATACTGTCTCACATAATTAGAATTTTATACTTGACTGTTATTGAAACTTTTGCAACATTTCTATAACAAACTCCAAGAAGAGGTTCTAAAGATGATACACGATAAATTCTGTTTTTTTTTCTACTTCGCTTCTTTCATTCTCATTAAAACTTTGATACAAATTCGTCGGTTTAGTGTACTCTTGACCTGGCCCTTATTGTAAATGTAATGGATTTGGTCCAGGTCTTCCCCTTCCAACTTTCCCATTCACTCTTGACTCATAAATCCCTTTAGTCAGTCTCCTTTCCATTATTCTCTCTATGAGTCCAAACCATACATACCTTTCGCAATTTTAGTCACTTCATCTTCTTTTATACCACAACGTTCTCTTATCACACTATTTCTTACTTTGTCACTCAGTTTCAATCCACTTATACGTCTCTCATCTCTAATGCATTTATTTTACTTTTGTGATTCTTCTGCCATACCCAACTTTCACTACCACACATAAGTGCCGGCACCAACACTCCTCCATGCACAGCCAATCAGGTCCTTTAAGAAACCATCTGGCTATTCATACCATTTACCAAGTTTCCTCCATTCACTCTCCCTTAAATGTCACTTTCACATGTTCCATCTCTTGTAAATTTAGATCTCAAGTATACAAATTCACAATATTCACTTAAACAGTAAAAAGAGCGAAAAACACAACGTTATTACAAGAAATAGTAACAAACTTTTAATGTTTATTGTATTTTAGAGTGAAGAAGATTCAGACATCATTTGTCGGATTGAGCAAGCTCATTTTAATACTCTAAATATTTATCTCTAAATAATTTTAGAAATATGTGAAAGACATCTTTTTACAAATTAATTTAGGTGATAAAGATGTTTGGACTGGATTCCAGTTGCACATAAAAGCTAAACACATTGTGACCTACAGAAACTATATTAAAAGGAGTAACCGATGACTTGCCAGTTTTTTCTCATCGGAAACAATTTATCGAACCAGTGAAGATAAAATTACTTTTCGACCCTACTAGAATGGAACATCATCAATCGTATATTGGAAGTAATATAAGGAAAAAACTTTACATGGTTATTCAAAAGTACTCCTGAATTGCATTAGTATCTATATATGTAAATAATAATTCTATAGATATTATTGCAATCACAAGAACATTTGATGTCAACCAATAAACTGTAATAGATATCAAATCGCCAAGATCAATCGCGAACAGTGTAAATAAAATACGTAACGTAAACCATTGTAAGTGGTGCTTCAATAAAATAAAACCCAAATTTAAAACTTCAATAGATACAAAGTCTCAACATAAACAAGGCCATGTCATTAAACACTTGGCCCGCAATAAAACGGTCAGGTTTATGACCCACATAAATCAAGTATCGATGGGAGATAAGCATGTACAATTCTAGCTAAGCGAAGCTGTTATCATAAAGTCCAACCTTTCTTAATCAAGTTTCGGCCAATCTCATACAGAGATTAGCCAACACAGGACATATTACTGTGCTCTAAAGCATATAATATGAAAAGAGGCAGTGGTACTCGTTTTGCCAGCAGAGATCCTTGGTTCATTCTCTGATAGGGCGTGTTTAGGAAATTTGCACAGATGGATACTTCTATTGTAATTTGTATACCATAACAAATATACATACAGAAAATTTAAAAGATAAAGCAGTACAATAAGAAGACCTTATCGCTATGTACCTATAAAATACAGGCTACCTTTAGTTTAGAGAGGTCGCTGAAAGAGAAGGGGAAGAGTGTGATGACTAATTTGTGGAATAAAACAACTACAAATCATTTTCTAATATGGCTGAGGCTTGAGTGGCTAGGGACCAGCTTACCAGCAATGAAATACCACCAAACAAGAGTACGGTGATTTGTAGAAACCACTAAGCGGTAAATTAGGTCATAACAGATTAAAGCGTTTCTATCTTACACTGTGTCATCATTTACCATCAGATGTACTTAAGAATACTCGGCATTTAGCTACATGGAGGCTAGGTTAATGTAAATAAAACTAGTCTTTTTGGCAAAAGTAAAGGTAAGTAGTAGCCTATTAACGTCCTACTGCTAAGCACAAGCCTTTTGGCACATAAGAGAAAGAGTTTTAGAGCATATATCCATCACGCTGCTGCACTGCGGGTTGGGAAACTTCACATACTCAAGGATTACTCCCTGGATATGCAGGCTTCCTCATGATGCTCCCTTTTCGTCGAAAAGCACAATGATTGATTGAAAAGAACGTCTAATTGCTTGGCGTGCTTTTCAGAAATTGCATTCTGTCGTGGATAGTCACCCTACTACCAACAAAGAAGTGCTGCTAACAATAAAAACTGCAGTACTAAATCACTTAGAGGTAAATGTCCTTTTTCCAGGATAGCTTGCTACCAGTTTACCTTATCATCATATGAAATTGAAGTCAATCAATAAAAAGAACTTAGCATTTGCCTAAAAGTACCTGAAACGAATAAAATATAGTGAGCCATTATTTTATTACTCTATCATTGACTTAGACGACTATAGACGGCTTTACTTTATCAAGCGTCATATAACCGAGCGTGACGCTTAAGTACCATTCAATACCCACAATATACACGTGCACTGAGCGCCTAAAGAAAGATTCCATTTAAAAAATAACAGAAATTCCCACAGATCGTGTTCAAAACATCAACTGACCGCCTCTCAATAGAATTAATCACGGAATGATTTGTCAATTCAATCACTTTGTCAAACCCTTAAACTTTTTACGAAAGAGCAATCCGATGATTATACAAAAAATACTTGAACTGGTTAATAGAAAACATGTATCAACCAGTCTTTGAATAGATTACAAGAATCATGATTTTCAAATGTCTTTGCGTAATAAATGAATATATTTATAACTTTCTTATAATGTCCTTTTTAAGTGAAACTTCCCTTGATAAGAAAAATTTGAGACACATTAGAAATACAATATGACAAAATTCTGATATGAAACATGATGAAGAACGATATAAAATTATAGAATTTCATACAATAGAAGTCAAAGAAGTTTCAAACAAGTAAAACAATGATGTAGTTTGATATTGTAATGACTTTTATCTGAAATAAAGTAAGCTTGATCTTTTAAAGACTTGTGAAAGGGTTAATTTTCAATATTCTATTTATTTTCTATATGTTTGGATATATATAGACAAGAGAAAACTTGTATCAATCAGTCTTTGAATGGATTACAAGAATTATATATAATTTTTATTATTGTGCATGAAGAAATTTGATGAAACTTCTGAATTTGGAAGCTTATAAATTCGCAAAGCACATTGACATTGACTATGTTTAATTTCAGTCTGAGAAGTCTATCAGAGACTTCATGACGAAACATTTATAGGGTCTCAGGCGAAGTCACTCGCACCAGGTAGTCATTAATAAAAGCGTAAAATGCTACCTTAAAGCAAAACGAAGGGCTGGCAAGGATTCAAATCACAATAATTGTGCATTCAGAACTGGTTTTAACAGTTATACGGGCGGACAAGATGAGATTAAGTATTTAACAACAATTAAGTTGACGAGCGGGCAACTGGTCTCGATTATAAATAGAATATAGTAGCCCGCTGGATCTAACTCTGGAACCTTTAAATTTAAAGCAGTAAGAGCCATATTGTAAAGAGTTGATTCATCGCACGAGCGACGGTCGTAACTATCTACTGCTAAACGTCTCAGTATAACGAATGGAAAAGAATTATAAATCCATAAGGAATGAACAATTTCAATGATACTTATTTTAAAAATAATGTTCTGATAGTAGTTGTACGCCTTGTACAATGTCAGAGAAATTGTGATGAGCCGGTTAATGAAGCGTATTTTGTTAACATAAATAAATACAATATATAATAGCTCATTATTAAGAAGTGCATGGGAGGTAGTAGTGAATGTTTGGTATGGCAGAAGAAGCATAAAAGTAAAATAAATGCAATAGAGATAAGAGCGTTTAGAAGTATGAGTGAATTGAAACTGAATGACAAATCAAGAAATAGTGTGATAAGAGAACGTTGTGGTATAAAAGAAGATGTAGTGACTAAAATTGAGAAAGGTATCCTTGCATGGTTTGGGCTCGTAGAGTGAATGAATGAAAGGAGACTGACAAAAAGGATTTATGGGTCAAGAGTGAATACAAAGGTTGGAAGGGGAAGGCCAAGGCGAACGTTCCTGAATCAAAAGGTTTAATGAGAATGATAAAAGCAAAGGAGATATGCAAGGATCGTGGCAAGTGGAAGGTGGTATCTCTAGAGGCCCTAAATTAAAAACTTCAACGATCTATATATATAACGGCATATTTTCTTATCACTATCCAGTTTTAAGTTATGTTTATAACTTTATGGAAACCTAGTTTTGTTATTCATTCAGTTAAGTGGTATTACGCTTATAAATAGTAGAACCTTTGTAAGTCAAACTTGAAGGAAGACTACAAAAATACGAGTTATAGAAGTTTCATCTTAAGGAGGATCTAGATATAGATGTAAGGAAAGATTATACTTGTGAGAGTTTAACTAATTTTGAAATAGATTAAATCAGAGCTCACATTGCTCTGTTGGCAATACCGAAAAACAACTTTTTTTTTTAGTAGGAAAATATGTACTAAATTTAAAAAGTCACTAATAGAGTCGGTTTATAAAAAGTTCAGATTATTGTTTTGCTGATACATCGAGTTTCCAAATTTAATAAATTCTATTGTATTTAGATTGTTTGTTCCGAAATCGGTAATGAGGAGATAAATATAGTTAAAATGGCTAAAATAATGATGATGATTTACTAGCGCATAAAAAAGAATCACTAAAGAAAGAAGACTAAAACGTCTTCAGTCATTCAGTGGCTCTTTGAATGACATAAGTTATCATTGTTACTGATTTCACAGTTCATTTTGAAACGCGGTCGCGTTCGTTCGTAGCATTGTATGCAAATACTGAAACCAAACTTATTAATTATTGTAGCTGCAAGCGACAATGAATAATGATTTTCTAGACAGCGTCGGACAAAGCAAGTGTTGGGAATGAAATGTATACAGAATTCTAAATTTTCTTATGTTATATTCCAAACAAACATAGTACATTACAATATGTTTATCTATAAATATGAATATAATTCACAAGTATCGGTTTGTAATATCAAATTAACAACTATATTCTAACTATGTTTCGACGGCTTTTATATGAAAACGATTTATTAGGTCCTCAACTATTCCTTTTATATAAAATATTTGTTGAACTTATTTTAAAAGGTTTAGTATGGTTTCTGATACAAAGATGTATATATAAATGTAATATGTGTATAAATTACACAGTTTAATTGAACTTTACCGAAATTACACAAGATTTACACCTATATGATCTTCATACTGAAAAGGCTAGAAATTGTAATATATATAATTACATTACTTCTAATAAAGATATTTATAATCTGTATATTTAAACTTTGAGCTAAAGGTAGATTTAACAGCAAAACAAAACATGAAGTTGAACTTTAAAACACATAATTCCAGCGTGAAGTAGCAGTATGCATATTGTATTTTGCTGCATTTTGTTGCATGAATGAGCAAACTTAAAACCCAAGGGATTGCAGATGGGAAAAGGCTGGCAATAATCCGCAGAAAGGGTTAGCACTTGGGACACCTACGTAAAATCAAGTCAACAGTATACTCATTAGACTGTTTATTTCTATAGAAAAAAAAAGGTTATTAAAAGCCCCACTCCCATCAATCACAGAGGAGATAACTAACAAAACTATTCAAAAGGGAGACAGGATATAACTTGACCATGAGTTAACGGTAAAATAAAACAAAAGTTGTCCGGCTACCGTACTACGCCTCTTTCAAATGATAATTGCCTCAAAAACCATTACGTCTGACGTGACAGCAACACTCGGTGCATTGTTTTCTTAAGTTTCTTTACTTTTGGTGTATTTCAAAACTCGTTTTTCAATTTTTTTTCTGAAGGCAGCCTCCACGTGTTCCTATTATAAAGACTTTTTTGTTTAGCACGTTTGCTCGCCTGCTTGTTTCTTTTACGTGTTTATTTATATTTTCATAATCTAGTGCGTTAGGTGACGATGTTATTTTATCAAAAAATCAATTTTTAAATAATTGTCTATCTGTATCTTGTTCTACTTGATCTCTGAAAGAGCTGTATTGATTTTCACGGAACTTCAACTGGCCGATAGCTAATTTTATAAGGAGTAACTTAAGCTTAGAAAAAGCATACGAAATTACGCGGATAACGCTACGGGGAATAGTTACTGTATTAATACATAAATACAATAGCATCACGCCTCATTCACATAGGGGTAGGCAGAGACCAGGTCCTTCCACTTGTCACGAGTCGTGCATATCTCCTACTCTTCTTTCACTCTCATTAAACTTTTCATACAATATCTTTGTTTTAGAGTACTCTTGACCTGGCCCTTATTTAAAATGTCCTGAATTTGGTACAGAAACTTTCGCCTTGGTCTTCCTCTTCCAAGTGTCCCATTCTCTCTTGACTCATAAATGCTTTTTGTCAGTCTCCTTTGATTCAGTCTCTCTAAACGCCCACACTATCTAAGTATACCTTTCTCAATTTTAGTTACTACATCTTCCTTATACCACAACGTTATTTTATTGTTAACCTTAAAATATGTATAAGTTGGATGCCAAGTTTTGGCGGTCGAAAGCCTCAGCTACCGGAATTGGAATTCCGATACGGGCCGAAAATATTTTAGTGGCAATAAAATGGCGAAAATTCTTGAAACGGCTATGGCGAATGTGGTGGGACACAATAAATATTCTTTAAGGATACGGGCTCAGTGATTTTGGCAAATCACCTGAATAACTGTCGAGATAAGAAATTCAAAAGCATAAATATATCTAAGTGCGGATTCATGTACAAGGATTTATTTTTTCATTTATATTCTGTTTTAAATCTACTTGTTCCCAATCTTCTGGGTATATGGTGTCAACTAAAATTGGAGATAATTGTAAAAAGTTTTGAAGGTCTCTTGATTGAAGGTTTTGAAGATTTTACAGATTTAATTGCAAAAGAAAGCACCGATAACAGATCTCAGGGGAACCATAGCTGAATTAAAGAACGACTTGGAATCATTAGGTACTAGGGTTCCTTATGCTCTATTCTTTGAAGAAGTTATTACTTTAACCCCCCCCCCCCTTTTATCAAAATTGCTACAATAGTAGATAGAATTTTGTTAAAGGAGTAATAGATAAAAATGGTTTATCAGTAGGTCTATCTTTTACAGATACATACATTCTGTTGCAGACTTTTATATCGAGATTTTTAATATGTACAATGCTGTAGGACATTAATTTGATCTATCTTGTTAGCTTTAGTCAGAGTTTGCGATTTAAGCCCACAAAAATATGTTTGTTACATCGCGTTACAAATCTATGAATTATTCAGCTTTTCTGTAGTACAATATGTAAGTATTATAAATATAAACCTTCCTCTTGAAACACTCTATCTATTGCTAAAATCTATTAAAATTCGTAGAACAGTTTAAAAGATCTAAGCGCACATAATATACTTACTACTTTTCGTTAAGATAATCCTGCTACTGTAAAGTCTACGTATAGATACGACAGTCTAATATGTTGTGTATAGTTTAACAGATTGTTTAACTAGATAATATTAACAGTGATTGCCCCATTGCTATCGCTGTCCGAGTTTTACGGCCAGCATAAAACACAAAAGCGAGACTCCATGTTGTGATTTGTGACGTGTGTCAGACCGTGGGCGGTGTGGCTACCGTACTATAGGGACTAGACCATCGTGCACACGTCATAGATATCGACAAACACTATTTATTTATCTGAAAACTTCTGTAGACATACTGTACACTTTATTTTGTGGATATTTAATATCCATCGATTGATAAAACTGGGTTAAAATAACATAAAGGATGACTTTCATTTGTATAACCTTTAACTATTCTCATGCACTTATTATCATCATCCAATGTGTTTATTACTTTTAAAATGGCTAAAAATGAAACGTTTATCCACGATACCATCCATTTACGATTCAACTTTTTTTTATTTATTTGGGAAACAAACAATTTACTTAAAGACTAACATAGATATTCACTTAAAACTAACACATACATCAGTAAAGTTTCCACTAACAACTACAACATAGTGTTATTGTGTACTTATCTCAACATTTTTTTCATTTTTTTTTTACTTAACAGGTAAGATTTAATATTTCTTTTGATTGAGGACTTTCCATCATTAAATATGTCTATATCATTTAGTGCACTACTGAGTTTTTAGCATAATTAGTCTTACATAAAGGGACTTTAGTTATAGTTAACGTTACTGGTATAATATTCATTATATAATATAAAATTACTGATAATATAATAACTATCAGTATTGTAAATGTTGTAGAAACAAACTAAGTCTGATTCATAACATCCAAATGAAAAATCTCTTTTTCTAATGTCAAAGTGGCAATGTTTTATTAATATATAATGTATTCAACTGAATTTATAGCCAAAATAGAGTTTTATTCTGAATTATATATAGACTTATCACCATATATGATAAAGACAACTCCTGTAGAGTTTTGAGTATCTTTATAAAATGATATTCTTATTTCATTGTAATAAAAACGGACCCAGTAGTTATCAGTTCCTACCTGTATCTTCAAATCAAATATATGGCATTTGTTGACATTAACGAATTGAAACCCATTAAAAAAAAACAATAAAAACCCATCGAGAACATATCAAACGCGCATCACTTCGGCCAGTGACCCGAAAAGGAATAAGATGATATTTTATTTTCGAGATACAAGTACTATCGTGGCATAAATTAAAGGGTTTATATTTTCTCTCTTTCTTGTACCACGTGTTTGAGATGCGAGCGACTTGGCGACTTGGTAGGGCCAGAATAAATCATAGTTTCAACTAATATTATATAGTTGACAAGTTTCGTTTGGTTAAATGCGCTCAACTTCGTCACCATTGATTTGGAAACCCTTTTAATATTAGATAGCGTATTTATCAAGCCAGGCGACCAGCTAAAAAACATCACATTACGGCCCATAGGATTGTAAAAATACACACTAAAACCAAGCAATACCCTTTAGCGGAGCACCAGAGGATTGAACTTTACGATTTTTCCCACCAGAAAGAAGAAGGCAAGAGAAGCGCAAACTTACACTTGCGTTGGAGAAGCATCTACGCCGTCGTCACTCTGCCTGCTCCAAAGTAGTAATAGTTTCGTAGAAGAAGATCACTATTCTCCACTCCTATTCACTGGGTTTTTTTAAAGCAGTAGCATACAAAAGAGTTGACGTATCAACTGATGTTAAGTGATTGACACCGCCTATTGACACCTGCTGTACAATAGGAGCTGTAGATGCGTTGCCGGCTTATTTAATTTCTTTTCACCCAAAGGTTTCCAAGCTGGGCAACTTATCAAAGTGTGTTGCATTGAATTAATAAGTGTATAATGGCTGAAGGGGGTTTCTTTGTAGTCAATAATCTGATGTAGATACTTCTTTGTATAATACCAGAAAACCCTCTAAAATCCAACAGAGCCCCCGTTATTTGTAAGTGGAAGGACCAGAAGTACGTTGACGCATTCCACTCCGGATGAAGCCGGCTCATAAGTGTACAGAGGGTAAACATCTGTTTCCTGTTTCCTTTTCAGAATTCATTCTCTTCCTTTGCCGTGCCTTCTTCAACGAAGCTATAGTTCCCGCAGAAGGTGTCAACAACTTGGCAAGCCTGCTCGCTGACAAGCATTGTACTTATATGCTTGTCAGCGAGAGGTTTGTATCTACAGATGTACACTCGAGGCAGGGGGCCGACTGACAACGATTTAATGCAGGAATTTTTCGAGGCAGAAGCAGCCAAGTGGAGTGTGGGACTCCACGAGAAGAACTTGCAATACCCAATAAAACCCTACTGGGTTTTATAGCAGGGCAATCGTTGGCCTCTGCTGGCTGGCGCAGTGGTACGAGTACTCGCTTTGCTAGCAGAGGCCCCAGGTTTGATCCCCGGTACGGAGAATTTAGAAAATTGTATTTTCTAGTTCCTCTGAGTCTGGTCTGGAGGGAGGCTTTGGCCATGGCTAGTTACCACCCTTCCAGCAAAGACTTGCCGCAAAAACAACGATATTTGTGCTCCGGTACGATGCTGTGTAAAAACCATAAGGGGTATATCACCTCTTACCCAGATTATCGCGCTTCCATCTTGGACTGTATCATCACTTACCATCAGGTGAGATCACAGTTTATCGCTAAACTGTCAGCAATAAAAGTAAAGGATTCGTTGAGGCATTCCTCTCTGGCCACCCGACTGCAGCCTGCTCACAGATCCCCTACAGAGGGAAGAGTTAGATAAACCTCGGACGTCTGTTTTCTACTTTTCTTCGTCGGAGATGCTTCGACTTCATTCGTACACTCCCTTGGCCGTGCTTTCTTCAAATGATAGTTTCGCAAAGGGGATTCCAGGCCCGCTCACTGATGAGTATTGCATCTATAATACTTGTCAGCGAGAGATTTGGTCACCGTCCACAGCCATGTGCCCCAGATCCCCAATTATCTGGCTTGGAACGGATTTGTGGCCAAGAGTCATCTATTTAAAATATAACATGGATTTATCTGAACAAAATATACATTTTTTACGTCAAATATTTTTGCTGTCCGTACACAACAATGCCACGATTATTACCGTTCGGTTACGTATAAACTGGTCGACTGCTGGTCTTACGCGCTACTCGTGTGTGTGTGTGTGCTCACGTATCAGACCTTGTTTCTGTGTTAGTGGACATTAGTATAATATTACAAACATACTGTGACCAGTGGATTCTCCTGTCATAATTATAAATAAAGAACAAATTCGGGTTAGTTACACTCAGATTACTGATTACTTGAGTTTAAATTAACATTCTTTTCGGGTATTACCAAAAGGCCAGGTCTCAAAGGGCCAGACTGGCTGTGCATGCAGGAGTATTGGTGCCAACACTTATGTATGGTAGTGAATGTTGGGTACGGCAGAAGAAGCACGAAAGTAAAATAAACAGTGGATTGAAAGTAAGTGACAAAGTAAGTAATAGTATGATAAGAGAACGTAGTGGTATAAAAGAAGATGTAGTGACTAAAATTGGGAAAGGTATGCTTAGATGGTTTGGGTGCGTAGAGACAATGAATGAAAGGAGACTGACAAAAAGGATTTATGAGTCAAGAGTAAATGGGAAAGTTGGAAAGGGAAGATAAGGCGAATTTTAAATAAGAGCCAGGTCAAGAGGACTCTAAAACAAAGATATTGTATGAAAAGTTTAATGAGAATGAAAGAAGCGAAGGAGAAATGCAAGGATCGTGGCAAGGGGATGGACGTAGTCTCTGCCTACCCCTATGGGAATGAGGCGTGATGCTATGTATGTATTAACACCGTTTCAATAACTGAAAAATACACATTTCTTTTGTATCTAGGTCCGATATAATCTTTAAAACCATTCAATAGCTCGCATTTGAAAGGTAATAAAGTAAGGATAGATTAAGACCACTAAATTCACTGTTTACAAGTACCAGTGACCACTTTTAAAATACAATTAATAATGTAAAAGGCATATACATATATTAATGTGCCCACGACTTCCTCCGCGTAGAATAGAGATCTTTAGACTATCTGTGTATCATATCTCGTTGCAATCAGTTCAGTGGTTTTATCGTGATGTATAATATTAGTAAGGATTGCTATTTTACACCATTGAGGGTAATATTTTTATAAACATTGAATGTCATATTTATTTATATCGATTCATCAGAGTAAAAAATAAGTTTCAGGCGTCTAGCTCTAAAAATGTCTATATTATGAGCCATTGTAACCCTTTAAAAAGTAGCTTATGTCATTTCTCACGCTCTAGACTATCTGTGTACCAAATTTCATTTAAATCGGTTCAATAGTTAATGTTAAAAATTAAAGAACTTTTTACAGAATCTAATTAAGAAAATAAGCTTTGTTTCTTTTCTGTTTTACTTAAGTGCTTTCAAATATACAACTTCCGGTGTTTTAAAGTGAAATAAAAACTGTCATCATTTTTTATTGCGGTCGAGAGCAACCTCTAAAAATGATAATAGAGTCTGAGATTTAAGTAAGTAGCAGCCTATTAATGTCCCACTGCTGGGCACAGGTCTGCTCACTCATCAGAGAGAGGGTTTTTAAAGCAAGGACCAACGCTGTTCCACTAAACATAGTCCACAAGTGCACTCTCTATTCCTTCACTCCCTTACTGGGATGTGACGGCAATATGACACAAGTAGAGAGAGATCAGGCGCAGGACCGACGGCATTAATTGCTCTAACCGACAACTACATAACAAAGGATTAATTACTAATAAAATCTTAATAGAAAACTCAATATCCTATTTTAAATTGGCCCAACACATGACTCGAAGCCTAAACCTCATTTCTGTAGCTGAACATACTAATCACTAGACCAATGAGACAGTCTGAGAGACTACCCAATAATTTGTTAAGAAATAGATAACCAAGCGTCTGAGCACCAGAAAATACTAAAAGAAGTTGAATCCAATACCTTTATGAGAATTGTATTTTATTGCTGACAGGGTAACGTTTGATTATGACCACATCTGATGGTAAGAAATGATACAGTCTAAGGTGGAAGCGTGTTAATCTGGTGAGAGGCAATTTACTAGTTTATACAATGCATCTTACTGAAATACAAATCTATTCCTTGGCGGTAGGGTGGTAACTAGCCACAGCCATAGCCTTCCAGTCCAGACTCAGATAAATTAGGAAATACAATTTACAAGTTTTAATTCGATTCGAGCCCAAGACCTCTTACTAGCAAAGCGAGTACACCAATGCACCATGCCATCAAACTTATATATATTTTAAAAGGGTTCAATATCAAAGATACTAGACCAATTTTATTGAGACTTTCATCAAAACATATCTTAATATTGATAATCTATTTAAGTTGTCCTTTGTAGAAACGTTGAACCAAATATATATAGAGAAAGACAGTCGCTTCTACAGTTTTTTCGCTTAGACCTTTTAAATTAGTCAACAGATTTTAGTGCAGTTTTTAAAATAAATAGGGTGATTCAAGAGGAATGTTTATATTATACATCTGCATAAACTTAAATGTTGGTTAAAGTACGGTGACATCTATTTGAAGCTCAACTTTGCCACAATACCGCATCCGCTGTGTGTCTAATATCTTCTAAAATATCCATTTTAATTATATTCTATTAAGGGCATTTTTGATCTACACAAAATATACAATATATGTCGTTTAATATATTAGATAAAGAATAATACGGTATTCTATAAAATAACTAGGTAAATGACACTTTACTTTGTAATATGTACAAGACAAAAATGCTTAATGTGGGTTATGTTTTAGAGATAAACATATACCGTCGCGGACTTTTTTAAAGGTTTTCGTATGATATACAATTCCGTAGTACATTTATTTTATATATCTCGAAAGGTTTAGCCAGCGTTTGCGATTTAATAAGACATAAATACGTTTGTCATGACATTACAATAATCTTTGAATTGTTCGAGTTTTCTTTACTATAATATGTATGTATGTAATTATACATATAAATTTCCCTCTTGAATCACTCTATCTATTTATGAAATTACATTAAAATCCTTTGTATAGTTTAAAAGATATAAGGTTGCAAAATTATACTTGCTCAAAATTCGAAGGTAACCAATAATTGTAGTAAATCAATAAACTATTATCGATATTCAAAATAAAACCTAAATACAGAATAAAATCCATTCAATTTTATTCTCAAATATAGTTAAATGCAACAGATTAATCCAAAAAGGCGAGGTAACAAAAAGAAAGGAAAAAAACGTCACGAACATAGGCTAGGGAGAGAAAAAAGAACCTGTAAACAAGTTTAACGTTTATTTTGGTTGCGTCCCGCTCCAACACATGCAACTTTGCTATTGGTGTCTCTTTCGCACGGGCCGATCGCTGGACACCTGTGCTTTAGCTTCCCCAAGTACCAACGACCTCTATTTATCTCGAAAGAAAAATGTCGTATGTCGTTAAAGAATTTCATATGATTTTATATCTTAGCACTTCGCAATTAAGTGCAATTTTTATTGCACTATTAATAATTATAGATGCGTTATTTTTCGACGTAAAGCAATCATTGTCGTGTCCCGATTTGATTCCAAAAGCATTTTTTTTTTGCTTTTATAAGTAAACTAATGTCTCGTAATAATGAAAATTGAACACCTGTTCCTTCACTAATACTATTGTTAAATAAATACGAAGTAAATTAGGGCCAGAGGTTTACTGGAGAGCGAAATTGTGTTTTTTTTTTCACTTTTTTATATAAAAATCAGTTTATGCCTCTATGACTGTTATTTGACGGACCCTCGCTGTTTCTTTTTTGTATTTTATATAAAAAAAAACACATTTTCTATAATGAGAATATCCTTCTTTCATTTTGTAGATAAAATTGAAAATATATGTTAAGGGTAGATATTTATTAGTAAAATAAAGTCGAAATATGACAAATAAAACTGTACACATTTACATATATATTTCTATATTAATTAAAAAAAAATTCTTTAATAATGGTTTTTAATGGTTGATGTTATAAGATAACATGGCTACTTTTTAATCCGAGGTTTCCAAGAGAACTGGAAATTCCAAGTAAGTAAGTAGCTGCCCATTAACGTCTGACTGCTGGGCACAGGCCTCCTCACTTCGAGGAGCGAGGGTTTTTAGAGCATAGACCCACCACGTTGCTCTACTGCGGATTGGCAGGCATAGTACACAAGCGTATTCTCTATTCCTCCACTCTCATAGTCCGACGTGACGGTAATCCGACACGACCGGAGAGAGATCAGGCGCAAGACGGCTTAAGGTGCTCTCCAAGGAACGGGGATGTATCACCATAAAATTGTTCCCAACTTCGGGCAAATATTGAGAAAATCTTAATAGAAAACTCAATATCAATTGCGAATTGGCCCCACCCGGGACTCGAACCCAGGGCCTCATGTCTGTAGTCGGACATGTTAACCACTGGACAAATGAGGCAGTCATAATTTGAGAGATGTTTTTTTAACGTCAGTAGATCCTCGTGGATACCGGCAACACCACGGGGAGGCGTTGCAAGTTATGCCAGACTTTTATCAGCTAAAACCTGACGGTGCTCCTCCCTACGATCGCTGGCGAAAGCACGGAATCGGAACACGTCTGCACTCCCGCCTACGATATCCCTTACAAGGCTCCCCCCGATAAAATTCCTCCGCTCCTATGGGGGATGGCACCCGGAGCCCTCGACATGTCACCTGTCTTCCCTCGCTTTCGGGTAACAGGACTCGTACCTGTTGCCACAAGCTAACCTTAAGGGGGTAGACATCGACCATGGGCCGCCCGTCTGCGCCCCGGCCTCCTCTTACGCATGGCGGAAGCGTCTCTAACCACCTTTCTGAGACGTTCCGCCGCCTCCTTCTGCGACATCACATTTTCACAGAAGGAGACCATCGCCTCCCAACAGGGTAGAGAAAGGTCGTTTCCGATTACTGCCACGAGTGCTGCTCGTTGGTCAGCCTCCGTGGACACGCAGCGAGTGTGTGTTCAGCAGAGACTTTTAAGTAATCCAATATTTTTCATTTCATTTCACTTAGGAGAATTCTAAATAAATAAAAATTTTAACACAAAAAACAACCTATTCTTTAATTTTTAATTTTATTGGAATAGTTTGATTCGAAGGCGGCTTTATTTTTTATTTATTTTTGATTTTTACTAAATCTGATAAATTTGT
Organism: Elymnias hypermnestra; assembly: GCA_015832385.1. Taxonomy (NCBI): domain Eukaryota; kingdom Metazoa; phylum Arthropoda; class Insecta; order Lepidoptera; family Nymphalidae; genus Elymnias; species Elymnias hypermnestra. The sequence goes on from JACTOM010000907.1 coordinate 1,361,228, forward strand.
CTGAATATGGGTAGACCTATAAAACGTGTTGCTCATATAAGACAGCACCTTTTAAATGAAGCAACTTTACTTCTTTTATATGGGAATCACTAATAGGCAAAAGTTCC
>JACTOM010000907.1:1366405-1414537 GCA_015832385.1 Elymnias hypermnestra
GGGCACATAGTCCGACGGACCGGATGGATGTTGGGGCCCGAAGGTGCTGGAGTGGCGACCCCGCACCGGGCGGCGCAGTGTAGGGAACCCCCCACAAGGTGGACCGACGACATAAAGAGGGTCGCCGGTAGCCGCTGGAGCCAGGCGGCACAAGACCGGGTCTTGTGGACGTCATTACGTGAGACCTATGTCCAGCAGTGGACGTCCATCGGTTGAAGCGACGACGACGATGACGACGAGATGAAAGTGCACGAGTCAATAATAATTATAGTCACCTGACCGATCTTCCTGACCTTAAGCAAATAATACTGAGAGTTTCTTTAACGAAAAACGCAATTTAATAATTTTTGATTTTGCATTAATTTATTAATTTTAATTTTGACATTCACGACTTTATTCATGAACTTTTATTTTATTTTTGTCTTATTATTAAAAACTAAATTTAATTTGATTTTATTTCATTGTTAAATCTCTCTTGTGTTTATGTGTTTATTATTTTATTTTTATTTTTATATTTTATTATTCCGCCATAGACATGACGTCCTGGCTTCGAGTCCCGGGTGGAGCTAATTCAAAATAAGATATTGAGTTTTCTGTTCAAAAAACACTCAGTATTTACAGCTTGAAGTCAGAAAGATCAGTCTGGTGACGATGATTATTATAGACTCGCGCAATTTCAACTGCGTCGCGTAAGTGACAAATTTGTTTAGCATAAAAAAGGTTATAAGCTTATAAGATAGATATATACTGACAAAAACTTTTATTTAGAACTTTTAAAGAGGAACAATTCTGTCATACATGATTTTTGCGAAAGTTTAACCGTTTACAAAGCGCACGCAGTGAAAGTTTTCAAAAGGAAAAAGCCCCGATTTTGAAATATTTTTCATTGGTACTCGGCTCCTATTAGTCTTACCAATATTGTATATAGCTTAAAATATTCCTGGATTAATGGGCTATCTAACACTAAAAGAATTTTTCAAATCGAACCAGAAATTTCTGAGATTAGCGCGTTCAAGCAAACAAACTCTTCAGCTTCTATGTAAGTAAAGATATCGATATTTAAGAAGCAGTTTTGAACTTCCACTGCTGGTTACAGGCCCTCTTACATGTAGGAGAGAAGGTTTTTAGAGCATAAACCCACCACACTACACCTTGTACGCCTTATATGTATATATAATAAAAATTGTATAGTTTAAAGACAAGTTTTGTGTAGTCCCGTGTTATATTTATCATCAGTCATTAATATTCAATAATGTATGGGATTACGTGGACATAATCGAACCCACTAACCACAATATAGTTCCTGCAGCTACTGGACAAAGTTGATTGACCTCGGTCGGTCGGTGAGCAGGCGCGGGCGCATCTCACTTGTCTTTTTGTATTGGTACAGTATACGTTCAACCTACATTGTTATATCTCGTTAACAGAGGCCCTGGGTCGATTCCTGGATTTATATATAGTCCGTTGAAATGTTACCATTTAAACGAATGAAATAGAGGTAAAAGACGATGTAGTGACTAAAATTGAGAATGGTATGCTTAGATGGTTTGGTCCCGTAGAGAGAATGAATGAAAGGAGACTGACAAAAAGGATTTATGAGTCAAGAGTGAATGGGAAAGTTGAAAGGGGAAGGTCATGGCGAATATTCCTGGACCAAATCCAGGACATTTTTAATAAAGGCTAGGTCAAGAGTACTCTTAACCGACGAACCTGTATAAAAGGTTTAATGAGAATGAAAGAAGCGAAAGGTAAGTGGAAGGATGTGGTCTCTGCCTATTGCCTATTGGAATGAGGCGTGATGCTATGAATGTTTGTATGCATAAATTTTCTTCCAAAGACAATCTACAAGACTGATTGGAGATATTTTTATTTGAGCAAAACGGAAATATTTATAGAAATAGTCTTAATTTTTTGCTTATAACTTCTTTAATATGAAACCTAAGGCAAATAGTTATATGAACATATTTGTAGGCAAAGCGATCTGGTACAAATTATGTCTTTACGATTTTTTTGTAGGACGCATAGTTTTCGAGATATCACGAAAAACGTGTTGCACCCCTTTTTCTGAGATGGCGGCCGGGGGACAAGGGCGGCAACCCCACAAACGTGGGGTTCAGCTTCTATTGACCCCACTAACACATGGCCCAAAAATAAAATTGCGTTCTCTAAAAAATGCTAAGCTTATGTAAACCTTCCAATGGACTATTTACCCTTCCTTATGACCTAACTATGATCACTGATTTTAACCCCTTTTCCTAACGATGAACTCAAACAATACGTGTTAATGCAAATACATAGACTAAATTACATATATAAGCTAGGTTTAATAGATAAAATAAGTTAGCAATAATTTCTCAATCGTCAGTTAAATAAGGCCAACATTCATCTCATTGTTACCCTCAGGTTAAGAATCCAGGCTCTGCCAAACCGCAGCTGAGTAGCGTGGTGAATATATGCACTAAAAACCCTTTCTCTTCTCTTTCCCTTATGAGTGAGAAGGCTTAGCCCAGCTGTGGGACTTTAACAGGCTGCTATTTATCTATCTTACTCTGTAACAGTACTGTAGTGATACTATTAAACTCGCTGATAACAAATTGCAACCATTTTCTCTGCTGCCATTAGTTTTTTATCATGGATAGATAAAAAATACTTTATTGTACACCAAAAAATAAACAAATATAAGATAAAGGATAAAAAATTTAATTTGTCATGTTCTTAAGCTCTTCTTTTTAAAATTAAGAAATTTAATGTAAGTTGTAGTTAAGTTTTTTATATGGCAAATAATGTTACAATTATAAAAAGTATAAAAGTAATGCTGAGATCAGCGCAAATTTAATAATCTGATAATATAGGAAAAAACTAAAAAGTAGCAAGTATTCGCTTTGCTAGCAGAGGTCCCCAATTGGACGGCAGCAACGCTCCTGGCGGGTGACCCTCCATGGGAGCTCCGGGTGGAAGTCCTCGCCGCTACGTATCAATGTAGATGAGACGCGAGGACTAGAGGCGGACCGCCTAGTAACGACGAGGTCCGAAGGATCAGAGTCTTAGCCGAAAGGACTCTGATAACAAAATGGAGGGAGTATCTCGAGGCCCCCATAGCAGGTGTGGCGACGGTGGAGGCCTTCCGCCCTCTGCTGTAGTGTTTAGGCTCATGGAGTGCTCTCGTATAGACTGGTTACCGAACACGGTTGTTTCGGGAAGTACCTGCATTATATTGTTGGGCGGGAGGAATCCCCGTCGACACGGCGCACCATGCTATGGCAGAATGCTCTGCGTGGGCATCACAGCGGCATCTGTTGGAGTCGTTGATTGGTGGAGACCTCTCACGGACTAGCATTGCCCGTGTAATGGTCGCTAGCGAAGCATGGTGGGGAGCCGTGGCCTCCTTTTGGGAAAATGTTATCCCGCTAAAGGAGAAGGCGTGGATTTGCGTGCCTCGTCCCACAGCGTTGAGTCTTGATTCGGCTTCATCCGGGATACCATATTGTATAGCGCAAGCGAGCCGCTGGTGTCCCACATTAGGAAGACGTGGGACCGCTGGGTTTTAGTGGGTATTTTGCCTCATCAGTGAGTCCCGCACTTCCGACTTTTTAGTCGGGGTGCGTAAAAGTATATTTTTCAGGTTGCATCTATTGTCGTGTATAATTTATAATATATTTAATTGCATATCTCATAATTTCTTTGAAGATCCAAAGCATCTGCAGCACATTAGTCAAAAGTTTACCCCCAAAAGTTTTTAAGATCCATATTTATATTTATTTATAAAATAATACATAGTACACTGACGGCTTGCGCCAAATCGTTTAAAAGCTTTATTACAATTTTATGCTTATATAATATGCTTATATAATTATTTAATCAAATAAAATTAAACGTTCTTTATAAATGACTTTATTATATTTACACAGACGAAGCTGTGCGGGTCAGCTAGTATATGTATGTATTGGTACAGACCATTCTTTATAAATCGTACCCTTTACCGTATATGAAAGGTGAAAGCAGAGCGCTTCCGATTTAGTGAAAGTTCAATGACATTAAAGTCCTCCCAAAGCCTTTACGGAGATGAATTAGTCCATAATACTGACACATGATTATATTGACACTACGGTTTGAAGACAGACCTTTGAGCGATACCTTTGATGATGGTATGGAAAAAAATCGATGCTGATAAAAAAAACATAATTTTAAAATGTTTTATTAGCATGCAACGATAGTCTCGTAAAAAAAACCAACAATGAAATACAAAATTAATAACAGTTTACGTCTAGATCGGGTCAATGACCTCTAGTTGCGGGCGCGCTGGCAAATATAATGTGTCCCATTATCAAAGGTGTCATTACTAACGTCTCTCTTCGTTTTCGGGAGTGGTATCCTAACACCTTGTACATATATTTTTCTTATAATTATAACAGGCAAACGAGCTGGCGGGTCACTTGATGGTAAGTGATCACCGCCGCCCATGGACTCCTGCAGCACTAGGGGAGCTGCCGATGCGTTGCCGGCCGAGGAGGTGGAAGTTCTATTGTCACTTAAACGTTTACATGTGAAAATCTTGGGGGAACACTGGTGCTGGAAGTAGGTTCCACATTTACTGAAAGTTGGTTCCACATTTAAATCTAAAGATAATTCAACAAAACGACTATTTCCTTAAAGAGTAAGCTTAATCACTTTTGTACTTCAATTTCAGATAAATGTTAGATTAAGGTGTCGTTTTATGTATAAAACTAGCTGATCCAGCAAAATTCCTACCGCTCCAGAATCAATAAATAAAAACGCCGAATGATAATTGCAAAATGTTTCAACTTTAGTAACAAATGTGGTCAAAACTTAACGTGACGTGAACAAAAAGATTTCGTTATCAAAAACCGCGATCTTTAGACCCAGGACCCATGAACGTCCGTAAAATATTATAGTTGCAATTAGAAATTGTGGAAGCTACGGGCGGAAGCTTTAGTGGTGCGGATGTAAGGGCGGATGGCCTGCGGCCTGATCCCAACGAGGTCCGAAGGGTCAGAGTCCTGGGCGACCAGGCTCTGGTCCAAATGGAGCCATAATCTCGGATCCCCAGTAGCGGGTATGGCCACTGTGGCGGTGATCCGTCCTCACCTGGAACAATGACTTTTCAGGGAGCACGGGACGCTTTCCTACAGATTGGTGCAGGTTCTGACCGGACATGTGTGCTTCGGAAACTTTCTGCACCAAATTGGCCGGGAGGAATCACCCGGTTGTCATCAGTGTGGCACAGCTACTGATTCAGGATGCACACTGTGGCAATTTGTGCGGCCTGGGGACCTCAGAGTCACCTCCTAGTGGTGGTGATCGGCGGCGACCTCTTGTTGGAGAGCAATGTAGGCTCGATGCTGTCCAGTAAGAGATGGTGGGTGGAAGTGGTCTTCTTTTGCGATACGATAGTCTCGCTGAAGGAAGCCCACGAGAGAGATAGGGAGAATGCATTAGATCCTCCCCCTCACCGCCAAAGGAGGCGGAATATAAGGTGGCGCATGTTTGCGCATCTCCTCCCGCCTTCGTGAATCCTCCGTCGGACTCACCAGGGACGCCGGAGTAGAATGCGAAAGCTGAACACCTGGCGCTTCACTAATGGATGAAGAGGGTTCTGCTGGGTTTTATAGGATATTGAGAGACCTTCCATCACCGAGTCCCACACTCGTGACTGGTCTTTAGTGGGGGTTAGTGTGTGAATTGCAATTTCGAGCGACAAAAAAAGCATTCTTTTCATATTTATTCACCTTTTAAACGTTCTATGGACTTCCACAAATAAAGCAAACCAAAATCAGCCAAATCAGTCCAGGTGTTCTCGAGTTTTAGCGAGTCTAAAGAACAGCATTTGATTTATAATATATATGTAGATATTCCTTGATATCGATTGATTATCACAATTCAATTAAAATTACACCTATTTGCGTAAAACTAAAGCTTATATTCCAATGAAAGGTGGGTCAAAAGGCATCCGTGTTGTACACCGTCAAACTTCTTTAATAACTGTGAAATAACAAACAGAAGTTTCAATTTGCGGCGAACTCAAAGCCGAAGAGAACAAAACAATAATGTTGAATAGTAAACAGTTTCTGTTTACTATTTCTGTTATTTCCAGTATAAATGGACGATTTGAACGGCGCTAAATTGTTTACGTAAAGGTTGGTTCAAGTTAAACGTTTGAGAGTAGAAAGAAAGTATAATAAGCATATTTATTATACGGCTAATGGCTGGACCACACTTTAAAAGCTAGCTTGATGTGTTTTCTATCTTATTTTTTGCTGTGGAATGAATTTACACACAAACCCCGTCCATGGGTGTGAAGTGTGGGATTCGGAGTTGGAGGAGGCCCAATACCCAATACCCAATAAAACCCAGTGGAACCACAAGGGAGACAACAGAGTATTAGCTTGCGAATAGGGTCCTAGATTACTCCGACTGGGTAATAAGGCGTAGGTAATTATGCTGGTAGCCGCTGGAGCCAGGCGGCGCAAGATCGGGCCTTGTGGACGTCATTACGTGAGACCTATGTCCAGCAGTGGACGTCCATCGGTTGAAGCGACGACGACGACGACGACGAATTATGCTGTTATGCTTTGCCTCGTATCCCGGAGGAAAGCCTAGGTCATGAGGAATAGCCTCGTTAATTAAAATAAGTAAAAGCTAGCTTGATGTGTTTCTTCTTTCTTCCAATCTCTTTTTAGCACAAATGCCGTGCCATCGGAGCCGCGAGGGAGACATGGAGGATCAGCTTGCACATGGCGCCCCAGATGAGTCCGACTGGGTAATGAGGGGTGAACAGTTACGCAATTATGCGTTACCTAGTATCCCGCCTCCTTTTGCGGTGAGATAAAGTATCTTATGCATTCTCACTCTCTTTTCCATAGAACGTCCTTAAGCAAAACGTGATGTCCCCAGACTTATTTTTATATAAGCTGGGAAATGCCTTTACACACCCTACTCAGACAAAATCTAAATGGATGTGTGAGACACGCTGGCATTAAGCTAGAATACACCACAAAAACCCAACGAAACCCTCCTCATCCTAAAGTGGAGCACCAGAGGATCGGTTGACACTGTCTACCCTGGTACTACGGGATTTGGTACTCTTGGTACATCCATTAACTTTGCTCGTAACGTCCTGTGTAGAAAAAGATATATCTATGACCATCGTTGTGACGCACACAGGTATGGATCTCTCTATTAAGTAGGGACCAGTTGTCCATCAGAGATCAAATTTAGACTATCCTACCTCTTCCATTTGTGGCAGGGCTCCCCCACATTTGAGATTTTGCGTTAAAGTCACCCAGGATAATAATGTGTCCAGGTGACCTTGCCCGAATTGGATCAGAGCTTGGTCTGCCTAGTTATGCCAGTGCTGGCTCTACCTAGGTTCTTCCACAACACAGAATATTAAAGCACCTTTAGTACTTTTAAGAAGTTTTCACTTGAACAAAGTGAATATTGTTTACGCCAGCGTGTCCGTAACTTTACCATAACACCGCGCCAACGTTGTGCAGGTCAGGGCAGGCACATCTGGCGCGCGCCTGTTTTTGTATTAATTTTTTGTACAGAATATTTTCAACGCCTGCACTGACTTTTACGGAATAATCTACCCACCTTTTCAATAATCTTTCTTAATTTATCCACCTATCTAAACCAATATTATAAAGAAGAACCATTTGTGCCTCGTACGCATGTAAGTATGTTTGTAAAATTTTCACACAAAAATTACTGGACCGATTTCAAAAATTTTTTCACCATTAGAAAGCGGCATTTTTACTAAGCGACAAAGGCTATATTACTTTCTCAAAATAAATAGGGATCCCTAATAAAAATGCATTAATGTAACCCAAGTTGTGAAAAAATTTATAACATAAGTCATCACGTGTGCTGAGGAAAATATTGATGATAGAACATAAAAATGGTCTACAGTATTATAGCACGTATTAATATCTACAAAATAGTTAGTGATACCATATGTCCAACTACTGTAGTTATGCCACTATAACTACTTTCGACATTTTAAAAGTTAATAAAAGTGCCGACAATAATCAAACCATATTATTCATACCTTTGTATTAATCCTTATACTATTAAATACTTTATTAAATATCGTTTCAATATCTGTAAAACACTTTTTACATTATTAAAATCGGAGATCTCATTTAAAAGTTATAATGGATTCAAAAATGTACGCCTGCGAATGGTAAGTTACCTCATATTCCAAGGATACCAATGCTTTATTTTGTTTATTATATTCAGGACATTTACTGCTTTGTTATATCAATCCGTTGGTAATGACACTACCAATAACTGAATGTACCATCTGTATAGACGATTCTTTCGAGGAGACACCAGAAGAAAGACACCGATAAGTAACCGAGTTACTTTTATGATCATTTTTATAACATTAATAATGGTTTACGTTATAAATTGTTTGAAACTGTATAATATATTAGTCAAAATTAGTACATCTCTTGTATCACTGATGAAGAAAATTAAGCTAATCGAATAAACAAACTGTGAAGACGAAGACCTACTTAATTTGTACATTTTGATGCTGTGATAAGTTTTTAATGGGGTCAAGCTGTATTACTTTTCAATCTCACTCTTTTGTTTATATATTTTTCAGCGAATATCTAATACTATAGTGTACAATGAAATATAACAGTTAAGCTACATTAATTTACACTACTTAAGGTATATATTGTAATATATTAAACAGTATGATATTGTTTCTAGAAGGAATATAATGTTAAGTGTGATATATCTACGCCAGAGAACCTATAAATGATATTGTTTATGAAAAATCATCAATAAAAATAGAGATTCAATTTATACAAATATTAAAAGCTGAAGAGTTTGGTTGGACGCGTTTATCTCAGGAACTATTAGTTAGAATTGAAAAATTCTTTCAGTGTTAAATAGCCAATTTATCGAGTAAGAGTATAGGCTACACTACATTACATTACGACAAATAGAAGCGAAGCAACAATGAAAAATGCTGCAAAAACGGGGGTAACTCACTCCTTTTGAGAGCATCCACTGCGTTAATGGCTTCAGTTACGTAAAAATCATGTATGAAGGAATTATTGCCTTTAAAATGTTCTAAATAAAGTTACTATTTATCTTTTAAAGACAACTCACTATCGCCTTTCTTATGGTATTCAAACAAAAATTTGCGTGGGTAATCTAATCTATACTAATATTACAAAGCTGAAGATTATGTTTGCTTAAACAGGCTTATCTCAGGAATTACTTGTCCGATTTAAAAAAATTGTTTCAGTATTAGACAGCTTATTTATTGAGGCAGGCTATAGACTATATATCATCACGCTAAGACCGATAAAAACGGTGCACCAATGAAGAATGTTTCTAAATAGGCATTTTTTCCTTTTGACAGATTCCGCTGTACTGCTTTGTAAACAGTTAAAGTTTCGCAAAAATCATGTATGACAGAATTGTTCCCCTTTAAAAGTTCTAAATAAAAGTCTAAAACAGCATGTATCTATCTTTTAAGGTTGGCTCACTATAACCTTTTTTATGCAAAACAAATTTGTTCCTTCTGTCCCACATGTGAGTTGTAGACAGATTTACGCGGATCAGCTTATTTTAATATAAATATTATTATTACATGCAATTGTTATATATTCTTGTAGGCTATTCAAAATAACAATTAAAATTTATATAACTAGTAAAATAAAGGTAACTGTTTACGTATAATTAACTCACGGAAGATATATCTTAATTTTGAAAATAAGTTATTAAAAAAAGCTAATTGAAAATTGATTTCAATCGTATTACAATTTTTATACAAAGCAGAAAATTTTTTATTGTTCTAACTTGAGTTTTATGAGAAACAATTGTTTCTTACGTCAGTACATAAGTATATACTTACTAAATAGATATAAATCTGTTTTTCTTAAGTAACTACAATTAAATCTATTTAATTTTCATTTAAGGACACAAAGATTCCAGAAAGAATTATATTGTGTTAAAAATGTACATTGAAATAGACTGAAACGACATAAGAAATGAGCGTTTCGACGTGAATACGTCTTTAAAATCGCATCCAATCCAAAAAAACGAATAATAACAAAATTGGATGATAAAATTTGGTGTTGTAGCTGCATATCTATCATCTCCATCCGAAATACAATTACACCACTGGATAGCTAAAAGATCAAAGAGTTTATTAGACTAAGTAAGGACTGTAACACATAGCGTGCGGTGCAGGGGAATCCCTACCAATTTGAAGGTTATTCTGTTGAATATCGAGATTCCATTTAGTATCACTTTCGATTCAAAGAAGCTACGACGTTCATATTCATGATTAACATAGATAATAATATTTAATATGTTATTAAGTAAGTAAGTAGCAGCCCATTAACGTCCCACTACTGGGCACAGGCCTCCTCACTCCGAGGGGCGAGGGTTTAGCATAGCACCAACACTGCCACTGCGGATTGGCAGAACTAGTACGCAAGTGCACTCTCTATTCCTTCACTCTCATAGTCCGATGTGACCGGAGAGAGATCAGGCGCAGGACCGACGGCTTAACGTGCTCTCCGAGGCACGGGGGTGGGTCACACCGCCAACTTCCCAACTTCCGACAAATATTGAGAAAATCTTAATAGAAAACTCAATATTTATTTTTGAATTGGCCCGACCTGGGACTCGAACCCAGGACCTCATGTCTGTAGTCGAACATGCCAACCACTAGACCAATAAGGCAGTTTAATATGTTAACTATAACCCATTACAAGACTGATTCACGTACAACAAACGTACATGTCGATAACACAGCTACATAACGTTTTATTTCAATTGTATCACTATTTATACAAAGCAGCGATATGTCTATATAGTAATAGCGTTAAAATATTGTAACTAATGTAAGGATATAGTTATTAAAAGATTTTTACTTATAAAGAAGTTAAAAGTTCATACAAAGCTTTATAGATTTTGTTCACGTATGTCAATCGGTCGATCGCCCTGTCCATAGATGGCAGTGTGAGCTTGCGCATACAAAATAGCGCGGCGACGAGAAAGGCCGTGTTTGTTTTGATCAAAATATCAAATGACAAATGTGTTTATGCACTTGAAAATCAAAATTTAATACCTGCTAACTTATACAGATGAATTGTGGCAAAGATCTCCAGACCCAAATAGCTTTAATCAATCAATTTAAAGACGACACGCACAAAAGACCGCGATGAGAATGGCCGTGTGTATTTTAATCAAATTTTTAATTGACAAGTGTGTTTATATTCATGATAAACAATTTTTTGAGTCTATCTGTCTACATAGATAAATAGTGGCAAAGATATCCTGTCAGAAGTAGTTTTAATCAATCGATTTAAAGAGAGGACGCATTAAAGATCGCGACAAGAAAGGCCGTGTTTATTTTTATCAATATATGTTAAATTTTTTGTTTTTATGTACGTGAAAATCAAAGTTTTGTAACTGTCGATCCATATAGATGAATTGTGGCAGAGATATAATGATATAAGTAGCTTATATTAAACAATATAAAGTGGGCACTTAAAAAAGATCGCGATGAGAGACGCTGTGTTTTTTTTTTATCAAAATATAAAATAATAAATGTGTTTATGTGCGTAACCGTTTATCTACATGGATTGAATCTAATATAAACTGATGCATGTAGTCGTAATGAGACAATTTTAAAAGAAGCCTTCTGATATATTTGTAATGGGTACATGGAAAATATTACGACGAGAATGGAGGGAAAGAGAGAATACACTTTATTGTACACCATAAACAATACCTACAACATATACCATAACTTAATCATAGGGTACAAAAAGGCGGTCTTATCGCTAAGCGATTTCTGCCAGGCAACCTTAGGGTTAGACAAATTTATTACGGAAATGGGTAGGTGGTGTACAAAAGGTGTAGTTTATAGATACATACTAATAAATAGATATTTACATACGAACCCAAAAATACATATTATAATAAACTAATATATATAATTATATAGAAATATAGTCGCCGTCTAAGTGCATAGGGAGAGTGAGTGAACCTTGACGAGGTTTTTAAAAACATTGAAAGAATTGGCCTCTCTGATGGTCAGAGGTAGCTCATTCCATAATTCGATCCCCTGTACCGCAAAGGATTGCCCAAAGAACATAGTTTTATGGGGAATAATATTTAGTTTAAGGCTCCGGGATGGCCTTAAACATCTTCTGTCCGAATCATTATAATTAAAATGTTCCTTGAGATAAGCTGAAACACCAGGATTAAACACACAGTACAGAAGGGAAACAATATGCAAATTCCGACGAAAACGTATAGGCAACCACTTGAGCTTCGCACGAAATTCTGATACATGGTCATATTTGCGTAATCCAAATATGAACCGAATAGAGAGATTTTGTAATCGCTCAAGGTTGTTCAATTGGTCCTCGGTCAGATTAGGATAGCAGCGTAATCAAGAACGGAAAGAAGTAGAGACTGTCCAAGCAGAGAATGGCTTTATTAAAACTAAATATCAAATGACAATTGTATTTATTTACGTGAAAATATATTATAAATACAAACCTGACTATATATATCTATATATGTGACTGAACTGCTCTTAAAGGGCTGGGCTAATTTTGTTGAACGTTTTTGTATGTCTACAGGTGGATTCGAGAATGGTTTAGATATTTACTCATATTTCCACGGGATCATGAACTACACGAGTAATACCGATCGGAACAACTAGTAATATAGTTTTAATTTAATTTAAATCAAAACTCTGTTCCTTGATATTGCTATATGTATCTTACCAATGTCTTTTTTAATTGGTAACTTGGCACGACCGAAGCCACCCAGCAGACCTAACTAAGACATATTATAAAATGTAATTATGTTAATTGGAAACCAGATTTTCTGCTAGCGAAGCAAGCACTGGTATCATTACCTCAGTAAAACATCTTACTTAGTCTGTTATCTTTTAAAAGAACGTGTAAGATAACATAGACAGTATAAAGATAAAATAACAATAATAAAATAAAATATGATTAAAAATAAAACGTAAACAAATCATAAAGTCTGCGAACATCGAAAGCCTGTTTTATATAAGTACAGTTTCAAGTTACAAGCGGATTGCTTACAATAGGGTTGCCAAGAAAATTGTTATCGAATATTATTATATGATTTTTATTAATTGTTTTTCTTTTTAAAATTAGAAGAATAAGATTCTGTTGGAATATGGGGAACTCCGTTCTTTGTGGATCATTCTCCCTATATAAACACATCAAAGTTGGTAAACAAACACATAGTAACCCACAAATCAAAAATTGTTCATCAGAACAGGAAACTTATAATAAAAATAACCACTACTCAGGCTGTCTTCACACTGTCGATTAGTGCCCCTTTACCCAGTCCGTGTCTCTCTTGCATTTACATGGTCCAGGTAATTTATTTAGGATCTTGTCCTGGGTCACTGATTTAGCCTTTGCTTACCAGTTATGGTTGCTTTAGCAAATATCTGTACCAAAGTCGTAGGTCGTGAGCAGTCGGCGATCTATCATGAATGTGGGACCACAACGACATATTATAACATTGCTGATCTGCACCGACCTTTCGCTAGCAGGTATTATACTCGTAGTTGTAATACTCATCAGATAGCCTGGAAAGCAGTTGTTTCCTTTTGCAAGATTGTAATCTTGCTAAAGGAAGCACGGCAGAGGAAGAAAAGGGGAGAACGCTGTGGACGCTCCTTTTCTACGGCGCAGGAGGTTGGAAGGGCTAGATAGACACTTCTGCCCCCTCATAAGTTTTCCAAAGGAATCTTCCGGAGTAGAAGGGTAGATTGCGTCTGTCAATCCTCTAGTACTACAAAAAAAATTGGAGGGTATCTCTGGGTATTAGTGGATATTGTGTTCTGGACGTAAATGTACATCCCAGAAAAAAACCTCTGTTGGGCACTATTGAGCCGGCTTCATTCGGACGGGCTAGGGTGGAATGTCCCAACGAACCTCTGGTCCTACCATTCATGAATGACGAAGGCTTCGCTGGGTTTTAGTGGATATTCTGGTACTACCGGTGAGTCCTATACTCCCGTCTGTTTCCTTGGATATGGTAAATGCATTTCCCAGCGACAAAAAAAAACTAAACCAATCCGATCTTGTGGTGATGGAGCAGCATCTTTTGCTATTAATATTTTAATTAATTCAACATTTTCTTTGTAATCGCTTCCACTTGTTGTTTACATAAACCCATCGATTGCGCAGCCCGTCGGAGGTCCCGTTAATGTAAGTACAATATCAACATTAGGATTCAACTCGGGTCAGTCAATTCGATGGGTCCGTAAATGGACCCATCGGATGTACTCGCAATAATGAATGTTAGCAACTTGTTTTTTATAGTAGAGCTTTGTTGCTGATAGGTTAGTGCTCGACTGTGATCACACCGGATGGTTAGTGATAAAGGCCAAGATGGAAGAACACTAATCTGGTAAGAGACAATTTAACTCTTATGGTTTCTAAATGGAATTCATATCGGAATACAAATCTCTTTGTTTGGCGGTATACCTTCGCTGGTGGGGTGGTAACTAACCACGGCCAAAGCCTTCCAGTCCATAAATACATACATAGCATCACGCCTCATTCCCATAAGGGTAGGCAGAGACCAGGTCCTTCCACTTGCCACGATCTCAGCATAGCTCCTTCGCTTCTTTCATTCTCATTAAACCATTCATAGTCCTCAATTTTTTTTATGGCTGACAGTTTAACGCTTAACGGTGCTTTCACCAGATAATACAGTCGTAAGATGGAAGCGCGCTAATCTGGTAGGAGACATACCCCTTACGGTTTCTACACAGCATCGTACTGGAACACAAATCTTTTTGTTTTGGCGGTACGTCTTTTACTGGTAGGGTGGTAACTAGAGTACGGCCGAAGCCACCCACCAGACCAGACTCAGACAAATTAGAAAATACAATTTCCTAAATTCATCCTACTGGGCATCGAACCCGGGATCTCTGCTAGCAAGGCGAGTATTCTTGACCTGGTCCTTATTTAAAATGTCCTGGAACGTTCGCCTTAGTTTTCCCCTTCCAATTTTCCCATCCACTTTTGGCTCATAACTCCTTTTTCTCTCAGTCAGTCTCCTTTAATTCATTCTCTCCACGTGCCCAAATCATTTAACCAGTCCAGACTTAGACAAATTAGAAAATACTAGTTTCTATGTTCTTATCCTTTGGAATTTCTTATATCACAGTCAAGAACAAACTTGTACGCAATAAAAAGTCAATAAAGGCTTGCGAAAAAAAATAAAAATAAACACTACTACGCCGTACAATTTATATGCAAAACCTGTACTTACAAACGTATATTAATTTCTCAATGCATATAACTTGTATCAAGTAATGCCAAGGACATTGGGCTAAGCGATTTTCCAGTTTCCATTTTCAGCAAAAACACGTTTCGATATGCGTACACAGACTTCACTATAATATATTGTAATAAATTCTATACAACACAATGCAAATTGATATCTATGTCCCAGAAATAAAGCACAATTTAGCTTAAAACTAACTTCATATATATTACTATTTTACTAAGCTACATGCGTACGCTACATCTAGCCTTATTACTTCTATAACGTAACAAAAAATCTATATGATAGATTGTGAAATGAAACTTAATTTATATACATAAAGCACAATTTAATTCAAGACAAGTTTTACACATGTTACAAAAACTGCTTTATAGCATAGTATTCTATAAGGCAATATAAAATAAAACTTATTATAATACTCATAAAGCACAATTTAGTTCGGCAATAACTTTACATATATTATTAACACATTGATTTGAAATGCGTACACTACTTGCGGACTCACTAGTTCTATAACGTAACATATGCCTATGCTTTACATAAAATATTTAACCTTAAGTCATTCGAATAAAGTACAATGTGGCTCAACAATTTTTTACACATATTACTATTATACAAAGCCAGTATGCGTATGACTCGAGTAATACCGTATAGTATTAACTGATTTAAATGTGTTGAAAGATATTGAACTTTAACTTTATTAGCGTAAGGTCAAGTTTAAAATATTAAGCACAGTTATATATGTTGTTATTGACGTAAGTAATCAAACGTAAGACTATAGTAATCAAGGTCTTCTAGTCTCAAGAGTTGAATGTCAACGTTTTGTTTATATTTATATAAAAAATATCATTAATAATGCATTATTGCTTGTTTCTCTATTTTTTTCAATTAAGCCCGATTAGATTGTGGCTCAAACTGTTATTACTAGAATTTTCCTGTCCGAAAAAACTGAAAGCTTTTGTCCGTTTGTTTTGCTAATGAATAATGGATAAACGGTTTTTTATGAAATATTGACTCGTAGATTGTAGAGAATAACGTATGATTAGCTATTTAAACCGAAATCAGTATGAAGGATGTAACATTACAAGCTGGCTGGAGCAATTTTCTCTTCGTCACATATGAGGCTATACTGAGTTACTCTTTAAAGATAGACATACGCTGCCTTAGACTTTCTTTTAGATTTATTTAAGGAGAACACTTCCTTCATATAAGATTATAGTGTAAGTTTAATAGATCACTCAGTGCACTCAAAGAAAGATATCAATAAGAACAAACTGTCCCCATTTTTACAACATTTTTCATTGATGCTCCGACATTATTGATGGTTATGTGATGTTATACAGCTTAAAGCCTTCCTTGGTCAATAGGCTATTTAACAATAAAATAATTTTTCAAATCGAAGCAGTAGTTCCTGAGATAAGCGAAATAAAACTATTCCGCCTTTAGACATCAGTATAAATTAATTGTATAACATTTTTTCTATCTTAAATATATTATTTAATTTGCACGAATAAGACAGAATATAAATTCTTCGCGGTCAGCTGATGCAAGCCATGGGCGACGCCATTTTGGTCTTGCAGCGTCCGAGCGCCTTTCACTTTACCCCGACTCACGCTGTAAAGAAACATGTGATAGATGGACGCAAAATAAGAGGTACAATAAAGGGTTTTTTATGGTAAAACTATCCACAAGTATTTATTTTTAATGGTAAGTATAAAAGATACTATTTGCAAAGGCCGAGGCAAGTCCTTGAGGTCAAAGTGTTTGCGCGTTTGAGCTTGTTGCCGACACAAACAAAGAAAATAATAAGAACTTTGAATAAAATGGAACCTACAATGTTTGTAATGTTTTCACACAAAAGTTACTGGACCGATTTCAAAAATTTTTTCACCATTAGAAAGCTACATTTTCACTGAGCGATATAGGCTATATTAGTCTCAAAAAAAAAATAGGGATCCCTAATAAAACCGCAATAATGAAACCCAAAGCGTGAAAAATCTGTTATCGTGTGCGCTGCGGAAACTATTGATGATAGAATAAAATAATGTTCTACAATATTATAGAACGTATTAATATCTACAAAAAAGTTTGTGATACCATATGTCCAACTACTGTAGTTATGCCACTATAACTACTTCTTTACATTTTAAAAGTTTATAAAGGTACCGACTATAATCAAACCATATTATTCATACCTCTGTATTAATCCTCATACTATTATAAATATTTTATTAAAGACTGTTTCAATACCTGTAAAATACTTTTTAAATTATTAAAATTGGACATTAAATTCAAAAGATATGTTGTATTTTCTTTTATGTTTATCACCTCATAACTTTCAACTGGGCGTGACACTGCCTTTGAACAATAATAATAATAAGTGCATTATATTATCGTAATAATTTGATAGACTTATAAGTAGTCCGATATTTTTAATTTTATTTAACTTAGGAGAACTCTACAAAATTTTTATTTGTATTCAAATATCATCACTCGATTTTGAAATATTATTAATTGGTGTTCCGCTACTATTGATCTTAGTGTGATGATTTAGACTATAGCCTTCTAAGATAAATGGGCTATCCAAAACTGAAAGAATTTTTCAAATCGGTCCAGTAGTTACAGAGATATACACGTATTAGCAAACATAATCGTTTACAGAATCAAGTATAACTTTCTAATTTTCTAAGACAGTGTTTTGTTGTAGGATTAAAAAAAACTATGACCTAGGTTTTTGAATGGAGTGATATCATCGAAATTACAAAAAACACCAGTGAAAAACATCAAAGTTACCCATTGAACTGTTACATTTAGCGTCTCTCAGACAGTATGGTGCCTGTAACCAGAGTCTTTGTTTGGTCCACGGGCACGTACACGTGCAAACATACAAACCCTTTGTCCTCAAGGACTAAGGCTGGCCTTTGCAAATATTGTATAGCACCTTACGCGTGAAATATGCATTTGTGTACATAATAAGGGAAACGACACACAGTTGTTTTAAAGAGGGGAGGGGGGATGAACTTTTATGAAACCTGTCATAGTGTCTAATGTGAGTAAAGACGCGAGTAAAGTATATTTATTACTCCCCAGCATAGTGGACGCTGTGCTTGGTGATGAGTGAGATCAAACAACAACGCCTTCATTCTGTGAGGCTGACATACTGCAGAAGAAGCGACTACATGCATAGATAGCATCACACCTCATTCCCTTCGAGGTTGGCAGAGACCACGTCCTTCTACTTGCCACGACCCTTGCATATCTCCTTCGCTTCTTTTATTCTCATTAAACCTTTCATCCAAGTTCATCAGTTTAGAGTACTCTTTACCTGGCCCTTATTTAAAATGTCCTGGATTTGGTCCAGGAACTTTCACCTTGGTCTTTCTCTTCCAACATTCCATTCATTCTTGACTCATAAATCATTTTTGTTAGTCTCCTTTCATTCATTCTCTCTACGTGCCCAAACCATCTAAACATACCTTTCTCAATTTTAGTTATTACATCTTCTTTTATACCACAACGTTCTCTTATCACACTATTTCTTACTTTGTCACTCGGTTTTAATCCAAACATACTTCTCAACGCTCTCATCTCCGCACCGCATTTATTTTACTTTTGTGATTCTTCTTCCATACCCAACTTTCACTACCATGCATAAGTGTTGGCACCAACACTACAGCATGCAATGTTCGCTTTGGCCTTCAAAGCGAACGTTCCTGGACCAAATTTAGGACATTTTAAATAACGGTCAAGAGTACTCTAAACCGACGAACTTGTATGAAAGGATTAATGAAAATGAAAGAAGCGAAGGAGATATGCAAGGATCGTGGCAAGTGGAAGGATGTTGTCTCTGCCTACCCCTATGGGAATGAGGCGTGATGCTATGTATGTATGTATGTAAAAAGGTTTAACAGCTTCATGCTTGAAGATCTACATTCTAAAATATTAATGTTAAGGTCTCCACATACTACTAACTTTTTGTTTGTTTTCGGCGTTATGAATAGTACCTGGTCCATTAATTTTTCAAAAACGTCAAAATTGGACAAAGGGGGCCTATACACCGTTACTATAACAAACTGCTCTAATTCAATAGATGCCAGCTCTATCGTCCGTTCAACAGACAGGCTCACTATGTCTGTACGTTCCTTATATTTAATTTTTTTATTTACTAAAATTAACGAGTATGGATGATATTCTGTTGAACGAACCACCAACCTGGTAGTTACCGAAACTAAATACATATTCATTACTTTTTAGCCAATGTTCTGTAATATATAACACATTAATGTTAAAATTATTAAAAAAAAGTTCAATTTTAAGCACTTTATCTTTAATACATTGGATAAAATGCAATTTTGGCCATTTGTGTTCCATTTAAGCCAGATTCAACTGGGGGTGCCACATTCTAATACAACAGCGATCATGTGGCCCTCACTACCCGGATGAAGACGATTTCACTTGGTTGTAGTGGGTACCCTGGTACAACCAACGAGTCCCAACCTACCGTGTTGAGGTTTTTACTTCATCCGATAAACAGTAAGTAAAAAGTAAGTAACAGCCCATTAACGTCCCACTGCTGGGCACAGGCCTCCTCACTCATATGAGAGAGGGTTTTTAGAGCATAGACCCACCACGCTGCTCATCTGCGGATTGGCAGGCATAGTACACAAGTGCACTCTCTATTCCTTCACTCTCATAGTCCGATGTGACGGTAATCCGACACAACAGGAGAGAGATCGGTCGCAGGACCGACGGCTTAACGTGCTCTCCGAGGCACGGGGGTGGATCACACCGCCAACTTCCCAACTTCGGGCAAATATTGAGAAAATCTTAATAGAAAACTCAATATTGATTTTTGAATTGGCCCGACCCGGGACTCGAACCCAGGACCTCATGTCTGTAGTCGAACATGCTAACCACTAGACCAATGAGGCAGTCTTCATCCGATATGCATAAAAAAACTTACTCGAATACCCAATTTTTCTAAAACAAAAGTAGCCTTAATTATGCCTTATAACTTCAGCTATTTACCAGTGATTTGCGGGAAAAAGCATTCAGAGAGTGTGTTGTCTCTGTGACTTATACGTTCGTATACATTTAGCGAAGACCTTAATTTGAAATTACAATGAAAGATTCTAATGTTATTTATCCGTATAAACAATTCAACCTTAAAGACAATTATACTAAGTAAATAAATAAGAATGTCAAAGTCAATCAATCAATATCAGTAGACTATTTAAAGAAAGTCAAAGATAAAGGTATTTCACCCCAAAATTAAATACAAAAAAATGTCGGATGCCAACGTGATGCATTGCCGCTGCCTTCTGTCGAAGTGACAGGAACATTGATTTTCGACATCTTAATTTCAGGTCAAACGGTCTCCCCTTAAAGTATTTCTGTTTTAAGTAAACTTAAAATTGCTCTTGTCTTGTTGGATTGAAATGCGAGGAATTTGTCAGAAGATAAACTGACAGTAGAGGAAATTTTAATTTGGCTGACTTTAATGGATTTCCCCATTCAGGATTTACAGGATTGAAATGTATTGTTATTTATAGAACGTTATTTTTTACCCTGAACTGTAAAGAGATGAGAGCGTTGAGAAGTATGAGTGGATTGAAACTGAGTGACAAAGTAAGAAATAGTATGATAAGAGAACATTATGGTATAAAAGAAGATGTAGTGACTAAAATTAAAGAAGGTATGCTTAGATGGCTTGGGCACCTAGAGAGAATGAATAAAAGGTAGTAAGTCACATTTGACTGACAAAAAGGATTTATCGGTCAAGAGGGAATGGGAAAGTTGGAAGGGGAAGACCTGGACCAAATCCAGGACACTTTAGATAAGGGCCAGGTCAAGAGTACTTTAAACCGATGAACTCGTATGAAAGGTTTAATGAGAATGAAGGAAGCAAAGGAGATATGCAAGAATCGTGGCAAGTGGAGGGACTTGGTCTCTACCGGTAACTGAAAAGTATATAAGAAAGGATTTACTGGCTGTTCCATTGCCACCAAATATGTTGAAAGCCGTGGATTGTTTACTTTGCAAAAGGAGTATGACAAATTTCAGTCCATCAGCAAGGATTTCAGAGAGTGAGGAGGATTTCAGAGGCCTCGCTAACAGATTTCATCGGGTCAATTCCCTGCATGACAAATTGACTGGGCTGGTGGGAAGCTTTGTTGGAATACGATGTTGTTTATAAACTATATGAGGTGATTTTCCTTTTAGACCATCGCTACCATCTTGTACTATGTAGCATCATGTGAGTTTACAGCCCAACGCTAACCCTCCAGTACCATAAGATCTTCGCATTATTGAGTTTCTAATATATCCGGATAGAGTTAGGTTGATAAATAGTTTTAAAGTCTATAACGAACATAATCACAAACAGTTTTTATATTTAATGTATAAAGCATTTTTAATTTTTTTACAGTTATAAATAAGCTTATAAAAATACAGCACCTGTTAGCATTAATGTCTGTGACGAGGTGTCAGTCACGTAGACGGATGGTTCAATAGCATCATTATACACCAGAGCAAGCTTTTTGCAATTAAATATACTTCATATATCCGCTGATTAAGTGTGGAGTTAGTGTTGCAAAAACAATTAAGCACTCCGGGAAAAGAAGTGAAGATTGTTAAGTTTTTAATCAACAATCTGATAGCAATTACAATAATTATTTGATTGAATTGTTATGGGATCTTATCTGAAGAAGATCCCTACTAAGTTTAGATTTAACCTAAGCTAAACCTAGTTTAGTTTAGTAAGCCTAACCATCATCTTTAGACTATAATCAGTTTTACATTTTAAATCTGTAAATTGTAAAATGTAAATGTACACAAAGCTTACCTTAGCTAAGCTAGCAGAGACTTTATGATTTGATTTGACTTCATGAGTTTTAAATATGTTTTGATTTTATAATCTATACGATCTCATGATCGCCTTCGAAATAATCCACTTGTCCACTTCAATACGTGATTTTTTTCAAAAGGATTTGCTTATGTCAAACCTTTTAATATTTATAAGAAAGCTACAGTAAAACAAAACTTAAAAAATAATAGCATGAACAAAATTTAAGTAGGCATTGCGACAATTCCCGAGTGCTTGTTAACATCAAAAATAAAATGATGTCAAGTGATTAAAATAGTTTAAATAAAACCCATTACGTAACAGTAATTAATAACAACAATATTTCAAACGCATTCAACAAAACAAAACGTTTCTATGATGAATGAGATTCGAGTGTCCCCGAAAATAGCACAATGGCCCAACTTAATCTCAACTAAAAATCTTCTAAACGTAAATGAATATTAATAAAGTGGGGACAAAAAGAACCCCAATTTAGGGTAGTCGAATAAGTCACAAGACAAAATGCTACTAGTGAAGTCGACACGTCGGGATTAATGGGTCTTTTTTTGTTTTGGTTTTTTGGGAAGCTTCCGAGACAGTCTATAAATTTGGGTGTAATTATACTTAGAGGGAATTTGTTGAGAGGTAATTTGAGTTAAGACTTTCAAACTATGATATTTATTTAAGAAACAGTCAGATAGTAATTATCTGTTACAATAATTTGGGATATTTATGATGTAATTGATATAGATACACTTAATTGTAATGGTGACGTAAGTGTATTGGTAAGATTTCTTGATTCTCTAGCAGAAGAACTGGGTTGTGAGAACTTCAGGAAATTGTTTTGTCTAATATGTTCAGATCTGGTATTCGGTAGATAAGAAACCTCTGCGGCGTTTATACTTTTCCTTTTTGTTTTTTGGGAAGCTTTCGATACAGTCTATAAATTAGATATAATTGTACTAAGAGGGAATTTGTTGAGAGGTAATTTGAGGTGAGATTTTTCAAACTGTGAGTTTTATTTATGAAACAGTCATTTAGTTATCTGTTACAATAA
The DNA here is from genome assembly GCA_015832385.1 of Elymnias hypermnestra. Classification (NCBI taxonomy): domain Eukaryota; kingdom Metazoa; phylum Arthropoda; class Insecta; order Lepidoptera; family Nymphalidae; genus Elymnias; species Elymnias hypermnestra. The sequence continues at coordinate 1,389,655 of JACTOM010000907.1, forward strand.
TTTGGGTTATTATGATGTAATGAAATAGATTCAGTTAATTGAAAGTGTAACGGTCACTTAGCGTATTGGTAAGGGTTCTTAATTCTCTAGCAGAGGAACTGGGTTCTGAGAACTTCAGGAAAATGTTTAGTCTCATATGTTTAGATCTGTGTTGGGACTAATGGACAACTTCTACAGCGTCTGTATCTTTCGTTTTGGTTTTTTTGGGAAGCTTCAGGTATAAAATATAAATTTGGACGTAATTATACTCAGAATTGAGTTGAGTACCTCTCAAATCAATTCTGAATTCTGAATTTCTTTCTTTGAACGAAAGATTCTGAATTTGAGTTAAGATTTTTGAAACTGTTATTTATTTATGAAACAGTCAGTGAGTATCTGTAACAATATTTTGGGATATTAATGATGTAATTGATATAGATACAGTTAATTGAAATTGTAATGGTCAAATAAGTATATTTGTGAGAGTTCTTGACTCTCTAGCAGAGGAACTGGGTTCTGAGAAATTCCGAAAATTGTTTAGTTTATTAAGTTTAGGACTAATGGACAACCTCGACGGCGTCTGTACCTTTCGTTTTGGTTTTTTGGGAAGCTTCCGATATAGAATAGGTAATTTGAGTTTTAACTTTCAAAATTGCGAGATTCATTTATGTTAGTGAATTATTAACTATCTGTTACAATAATTTGGGATATTTAAGATGTAATTGATTGTAATTGTTGGTCAAGTAAGTGTACTATTACTAGTCCTCGCTTCGTTAGCACAAGTAGTGGGTTTGTATATTCGTAGGTTAAATGTAGAAAGAGTTTTTTGTTATTTTGGCTAGGTCTTGATTTGTGTGAAGCTTTGGACTTGGCTACTCTTTTAATTTTACAAAACTTTTCCGTATAGCCTTTAAATTTGAATGAATTTGAGTTAATTTTATTCAAACTGTGAGATTTATTCACGAAACAGTGTTTTAGGAAATTTGTATTTAATTCAAAGTCTGATATAGAGGCTACCATTATGGTTCCAATACAATGATTCAATATCTGGAGTAGCAAATTTGGGATGTAATATTTTACCAATTGATTCCAGTTAACACATACCTGTAAAATCTATTGTTAAACAAAGTTTTGTTGGTGTTTTATATGTTTTACTATCTTTACCTCTATCTGATGTCACAGTTAAGTTCTTACCTGCAATCAATAAAAAAGTATATATTATTTAGTGATTCAGTTAAATTATATTCTATAAATAAAACTTCTCACATCAACAATACAAATTTGAAATACGATTCTTTTAAATCAAAACATTTCCTGCATTGTCAATACGAAGAAAATATCATTGTCAATAGCAGCGTGGTTTTTATATCCAATATTAGCACAACCAAAAGAATTAATTACATTAAAAATTCAACTCGCTCCTCTAACGATATCATAAGCTCCATGCAGAAGCATTATCGTTCAAACCAAAGACAATTTAAGGAATTAATGGTGTTTAAAAAGAAGTTCCGAGTCTATCGGAGCTTCGGTGGCTTTACTGAGCCACTCTGGAGCAAACTTCACTCATATTGATGTCAATTTACTTGAATAGCCATCGTTACATAAAAAGTAATGTTTGTAGTTAAGATACGTGCAGATGGTCGACAATGACTTTGGATCTGATTTTGATAAAAATTTACTATTTTACTTATTCTATTGGATCTTAATGATAAAGTTAATGTATTCAAAAAGTTTATGCATATTGAAACCCTTATGTATAAAGAGGCAACTTGCATTTAAGAGAATTTGAAGATTGTAATTTTAATGATTATATCACCAAATAATTTATTTGATGGTTTGATACATGACTCTTTATACGTAGTTGTCGTCGATATATATGTATATATGTCAGATAATAAGATAGAAAGAAGCATAAAGCATAGAGGCGTAGGGTTCTCCACGGACATTGTCATTAATGGCATCCTTAATTCAATTTTCCGCACTGTGGGCTTTTGTGGATAATGTTGGTGCAATCAAACACCTTTATTGATTAACTCAGATTATAATTTTCAATCACTTAATGTTGCCGATATCAATTTACACAAGCTCATTAACAATAATACCTAGGAACCCGACAATAAATTTCAATAGTCGACCGCTCTGGCGGACCGTCGCACGAGAACTAACTAGGGGCGTGCGCCGGACTGCCAATATTGACTCTGTCCCACGCCGATAGACTACCGCTACTCCGACATATATATGTTTATGGAAAATAATATATTTAGAAAGATAGTACAATTTAAACATGATATAAATGTTACCTGTTTGCATTTTTAAATTTGTTTAAATGTTTTGTACACGTTTTGAATATTTTAATCTTCTTTATTGCTGAAATGGACAATTTTTAGTTATTGTAAGTGATGATATAGTTAAAGTTGGTGGCGATATAACCTGCAAAAGTGATTTAAGTCTTAATAGTATCCACAAAGCATTGCATCAGAACGCAAATTTCTTATTTGTCACGTCTTTGTTTGTAGATCGAGGCTTTCCAATCACAAAATAAAATTTCTTAAATTTGCTATTCTGTTGATCAAATCCAAGACCTGATATTATGATAGAGGTATATCCACAATTAGGTCAACGGTCAAGCATTATTGGTAAGTTGAAGACTTTATTTGTTTGAACACGCCAATCTCAGGAACTACTAGCTCGATTTAAAAAATTGTTTCAGTGTTTGAAAGTCCATTTATCGGGAAAGGCTAAAGGCTATATATCATCACGCTAAGACAAATAGGAGTGGTACACCAATGAAGAATGTTTTAAAATCGGGCTTTACTTTCGTTTGAGAACTTCCGCTGCATAAACTGTAAAAGTTTCACAAAAATTATGTATTACAGAATTGTTCCCCTTTAAAAGCTCTAAAAAAATGTGTACTACAACATATGTCTATCTATTAAGGTTGACTCAGTATAACCTTTCCAATCAAATATGGCTGGGCCGATTTTTATGGGTACCTACGTTTAGAATACATAAATTATAACCTGATTTAAAGTATTAAATTGGAAAATATATTGATGGAATAAGTCGCAAACCTATTCTAGTATGTGATAAAGTAGAAAATAACTTTATATCCGTCGCTGTTGTGTTCACATCTTAAGTAGAATAGCTCAATAATTCGTAAGTTATGACTTACTTTGTTTATCCCGAGGTAGTTCAGGCCAATGGACAGTGGTTAAGCGCTAACAGTTATTTATCGACATTTTTATGGACGATGAGGATTTTAAGACCGCCTTTTTATGATTCAATGTCAAATAATAAAATGTCTTGCTCAAATAAAAGTCATCTTATTAGTCCTTTTTGTAGAAGGGGAGAATATATATTTTAAAAGCTGTAAAGACCAAAGATTAAACATTGTTGTAAAAATCTGTGCTTTCTGATATAAGCCATTAACTACTGACTCATTTATCAAGAAATCTCTGAAACTATAAATTCTATTGACTAGATATTTGGCACAGTTTTTCCTTTTGCAATGAGGACGCTCACTAATAACGATTTTCTCCATAATCCCTCTAGATCTTGTATAAACAACAGTAGTTCATCACAAAATCTCCAAAACTATCCGACCAATTGACTCAAAATTCACTATAGGTATACCTTTCGCAACGTAGACGCTCACTAAAAACATGGGTTTGGAATATATAAGTGAAAATTTATCACATACTGAAATGTATTTGGAACTACTTACTTAATTGAATTTAAATTCGATATGTATATTTATTTCGCGAGGTACTCGCTCACTAAGAATGCTCCTCCCAATATTACCACGGGATCTGCGGATATATGGCAAAAAAACTATCACTACTGAGAGATCTCCAAAATTTTTCACCCGATTCATTTCAAATTCGATATGTGTATTTCTTTCGCGACGTAGAGGCTCACTATGAACAAATTTATCCATACTCCCACGGTATCAAGAACTACACAACCAGTGTAAATTTTCTTGTGTCAAAACTCATTGAATTCGTATAAATCAAGATGTGACACCACAAGAGGTCAATATGTCATACTTTTTGCTAAGGAATTTTATATTGTTTATTTGTATTAAAATAATATTAGATTTACATAAGAAATGTATCAATTTGATTTATATAGAACAAGAGGACAGTTAAATGGTTAAAGACAAAACAAATTCTAAAGAATAATATTAGATTGAATAACAAAGACGCCCTTAACGCGCTTACTTGCTAAAACACTAACGTTTGTCAGTCGCATTGTAAGTACGCGTCAGCGTTCGAAGAAGTCACAAAGTCTGTTATTCTTTAGACTGATAGATGTATAGTCAGTTGTGAGTCGTCGATGTTTTTGAATTGTGTCACTATTCCTTCAAAGCAATATGTTATAATTTTCTATTTCAGTCGACATGGGAATCAAACCTATGCACTCAAACAAAATGATTGTATCGGGCACTTCTGATTCTAATTGTAGAAAATAACGTCTTGACTACTCAATGTTTAACGACGGCCCTCCAATCTTATTATTAGAAAATATTGTATTAACATCATGAATTAATGCATAGGATTTTGATCTTTATGAGTTTTTAATTTAAGGGCTATATTATAACGAATTTAAATAATAATAGCGACGTATCTTGAGTTATAGTTTGTGTATAAAATTCGTGAGATGTAATTACAAGTAAGCCGATTTATTTTTACACTGTGGGAAAGTTTTTGATGATATTATATATCTTTACTAATGTTATAGATGCAAAAGTGTATGTTAGTTTAGAGAGAGAGACATAACACACTATTATCGTTCGTTATATAATATTTACCCCAAAAATTGGTGTTTTTAAAGCATAGTATAGAAGTAAACATTTCATCTAAACGAGGTGAAAAATAATTACAATAATTCTAGGTCATTTGTCAAAAGGCACTTCGTGCTTTTAAGGATACAATGACCTTGAAAAGGGACAGTTAACACTATCCATTTTTCCAATATTCTCAAAATTGCAGGTGATTTTCTAGACGACCCCTAAAAGCCCTAATTTTCATGTTTTTCAAAGTAATGTTAAAACTTTCATTTTTGTAAAAAAAACCATTCCAGTCTTTGAAGAACATTAATTCAGGGTTGTAAAACTCATTGTTGCTTTTTCGTGCAACTATTGGTTTCTGACATATAGATGATCAAAGAGAAAATAATCCATTTTCATTTTCAAAGTCTGATAGATCAGCGAGAAATGGTCCTATCGTTGGCATAAATAGGAAACCAATTCAATTCATATAATGGTTAAATTGGATAGCTTTTTCAGCTCACATCCACAACATCCACCTCCAGCGGTTCGCCCCTATCAGTGACTGGGATTTCCCAACCAAGAAAGCTCCTTATAACACCATCAAATCAAAGCAAAGAAGATGGCGTAGTAGAGGACGACGCAACTACCGGACACCATACTTACCAGACATTACAACTAAAAACTTAATTAGACATCCAGAAGATACACCACAAGGCCCATGGACTAAAAAAGAACACTGTAAGAAGGAAGGTACCAACAGATACCACTGTAAAACAGGGACGATCCCACACACCAAAAATAACTTGGCGTGCCTTTTTAGGAGCAACCTATATCTATAAAATTGCACCCATAGGTCTGTCACCTTCTTCTATGAGGCTGTTATCTTGCAAAAGGAGGCACTAGAGAGGCAAAGAGAGAGAAAGAGTAGTTTATACTTCTTTCGCCTGCAGCAGGAGAGTGGGTGCAAGAGCTAAATGCTTCGGCAAACACCTGTCACCCACCACTCAGGTTTTTCTGGGTTTTAATGGGTATTATAGTGAAAGAGCTAATCCCGTACTCCTGGATAAAGCTGAATACTCCATCCATGACAAAAACTACAATATAAATTGGATGGTTGCAAGCGTTTATACAATTTAATATTTCACAATAGCAAATGCAATTCACAAATATCTAAAACGATTCAAATTTCAATATAACAAATGCCTATTAAATTATAACAACAATCAAAACATGATTACCTTTTTAGGTAGGTATAAAGACAATGCGGTTGATAGGAAATAATGCATAAATTTGTATCTCGACAGCTTAATTAATACAACGAAACAATGGGACCAATTTGTCTATTATATTAATACTAGCTGGCCCGTGTAACTTCGTCTGAGAACGAGGTATGGCAAGATCTAAGTAAAAAGGTAAGTAGCAGCCCATTAACGTCCCATTGCTGGACACAGGTCTCCTCATTCATAGAAGTGAGGGCTTTTAGAGAATAGTCCCACTACGTTGGCAATGTTTTTCTATTCCTTCACTCTCATATTGGGATGTGACGGCAATCCGTCACTCGCGGAGAGAGATCAGGCGCAGGACTGAAGGCTTAACGTGTTCTCCGAGGCATGGAGGTGGAGCACACTGCCAATTTTCCAACTTCAGGTAAATATTGAGACTAACGAATATTTAACGTCCTTTTGACCTTCAAATGACACCTATCCTTTGTTCTGAGCCAGAAAAATTCTAGCAGAATTATAATAACTTGGTAGGTTGATTTAATAAGCCAATTTCAGGAACTGCTGGTTTAAATTACACTAGTATTGCATAGCCTTTTTATCGAGGAAGCTAACATCACGTTACAACCAATAGGAGCTGAGCATCAATGGAAAATGTTGCAAAAATTGAGAGATTGCTTGTATTACGTAAACGGTTAAAGTTACGCAAAAATGATATATGGAGGAACTGTCCCTCTTTAGTATATCTATAAAAAGTTCCACCATACCAAATTGCTATCTTTTAAGACTGACTCGCTATAGTCTTTTTTATGTTTACCAAATTTGGTTTCTTTCTTATGTGACGTGCACAAACTTACGCGGGTGATATAGTAATTTAGTGACTAAAAACAGTTTCTACATACCCTGAGATTTTGATATATAGTCTAAAAACTATCACTCACTGACTCATTACGGTATCTCCAAAACTATTCGCCCGATTAACTTCAAATTTGGTATGAATATTTCTTTCACCACGCAAATTAACTTTAGGCCGACGAAAAATGATGACTCACTGCATTCTCACCGAGAACGAACTATAGGAAGGAGCTTTCGCATTGCCAAAGTATGGTGACATATGATTATTTATTTATGCATTTGTGTATTTATTCTTTTACAAGGAAAACTATGCGATATCCCAGGATATGGTCGTGTAACCCCTCTAACATGAATATATAAAAAACTATAAAAAATAATAACATCAAAATAAAAACCAACTAGATCCAATGTCAAAACAAAGTATTTTATATAATGTAATACATTGTAAAGGCGAATGCAATCGAGGGACGTCACAATTTACAAGGTTATAGCAAATTATAAGACGATTAGCGGACACTGCGATTGTCAGAGGTTGTCAAAGTTTAATATTATAGATTAAATAACTGATCCATACAATTTCCTATCAGCTTGTACCCAAAATGTGTCAAGCAGTTTCGGAGGAGATCGACAATAAACTCTGTGTCTCGCTATTATATCGAATACCGATACCGAAATACCGATCTCAGAGGAAGGTAGAGACAGAGGCAGAGGAAACTCTACTATATCAGGCTATAAAATTATTTTTGTTAACATAAAAGTTTTATTTCACTTTGTTTTTAATTATTTCATGACGGATAAACAAATATGTGTACTGAATATTCCAGAAGAGTTTTGCTAACTTATAAAAACAGTCATTGGGGTATACATAAAGTCTGTTCTGACTATATATCACTGCAAAAAAAATATGAATATACACTATATAACATACTAATACATTATATTATAATATAAATTACTTTAGATTAACAATTTTAAAACGTTTGAATGGAATGTCCGATTGAGATAATTTAAAAAGTTTTTTACACTAATCTTTAATATAATATTATTACATTTACATTTAATAAGATAAGGATTAATACGGAAGTATAAATAGTATGGGTTTGATTAATGACGGCACTTTTATTAGCTTTTAAGTAAAAAAGTAGTTACAGTGGCACAACCACAGAATTTGGACATATGGTATCGCGGACTTTATTGTAGATCGAGTGGTGAGGAAAGAAAGTGTCTCTATGAGGGTTCTAGTGCTTGTGTCAGAATAAACGGGGCCTACACGGAGTGGTTTCCTGTCGAATGTGTTAATGTGATCAAAACGAAAGTATTGCTTTTTAAAAGAGATGAATCTATGATGAACGGTAATATTTTGGTAGATGGAAAACAAATGGAAGTGATATTGAAAGGAGAGTGAATGCAGGAAATGTGGTAAATTGTGCTCTGCGCACCTTTACGAATAGCCTGAATAGATGGTGTCTCAATGGGCCAGACTGGCTGTGCATGCAGGAGTGTTGGTGCCAACACTTATGTATGGTAGTGAAAGTTGAGTATGGCAGAAGAATCATAAAAGTAAAATAAATGCGTTAGAGATGAGAGCGTTGAGAAGTATGTGTGGATTGAAACTAAGTGACAAAGTAAGAAATAGTGTGATAAGAGAACGTTGTGGTATAAAAGAAGACTTACTAACTAAACTTGAGAAAGGCATGCTTAGATGGTTTGGGCACGTAAAGAGAATGAATGAAAAGAGACTGACAAAAAAATTTATGAGGCAAGAATGAATGGGAAAGTTGGAAGGGGAAGTCCAAAGCGAACGTTCCTGGACCAAATCCAGGACATTTTAAATAAGGTACTCTAAACCGACGAACAAAGCGAAGGAGATATGCAAGAATCGTGGCAAGTGGAAGGACGTGGTCTCTGCCTATCCCTATGGGAATGAGGCGTGATGCTATGTATGTATGTTGTTTGAATAAAATAGGCAAATTAACAGGATAGCCTTGACGAAAAATACAGAAATAGTGTTTAACAACAGAATTTTTATAATTTACATACTCATAATTTAAATTAATGATGGTCGAATTTTGACCATTTGGTGACCGCTAGTACATATTAACAGTATATAGTAATTTCTAAAAGCGCAACAATATGAAAATATTTAAATTTTATTAGTAAATAAAGAACTTTGAGGACAACTGTTGCAAAGCCGCTATACGATCTATGTCACGACTCAACAAAGGGTTCAAAGTGATTAGTAGGTATAAATTGTTGTGACGAATGTCATTATATGATTATGTTTATATAAGCCGATGTACTTGACTGCGACTTTGTTTAAAAAAAAACACACACACTTATTCAAGGGCTATTGTATATGCCAATCGTAGTTCCCCAATCCAATGGGAATATGACGAAATTCGATTTTCTTTTTGCTTTTTGACAGCGCTTGATTATAATATCATCTGGTAGTAAGTGATGATACAGTCCAAATTAAAAGCACTTCAATATTGTAAGCTGTAATTTACCTCTTATGCTTTCTATTATAATTACAATCATGTAACGGTATAAGTCACATCAAACTTTAACTCCCACGTCTAAGTTTGTAATGTTTAAACACAAAAACTACTGAACCGATTAAAAAAAAATCACCAATACAAAGCTGCATTTTCACTGATCGACATAGGCTATATTACTTTCTCAAAAATAATAGAGATCCCTAATAAAAATGCATTAATGTAACCCAAGGTGTGAAAAAAATTGTCATAAAAAATCATCTCATGCCCTGCGGAAACTATTGATGATAGAACAAAAAAATGTTCTACAGTACTATAGAAGGTATAAATATGTACAAAAAAATCTAAGATACCATGTATACAACTACTGTAGTTACACTTGAAAAGTTAATAAAATTGCCGACAGTAATCAAACCATATAATTCACATCTCTATATTAATCCTTATCGTATTAAATACTTCATTAAAGAGAGTTTCCATACCTGTCAAATACCTTTTTAAATCGGATATTTCTTTCTAAAACGAATAAAATTGTAGCGACTTTTGTAACTGGGCCTGCAATTGATGAGTTACTTCATATTTCAAAGATACCAATGATACCCACGGATATACCTATACCTTTTAACGAGATTAGTATCTACGTGGTTGAAGCCACAGGGCATTGCTAGGGAATATATAATCTTATATATTTTCTTACTCTACCAGTATATGGAAGCCATTGTACCCATACTGCCCTCAGGCGAAGTTGCACAATCCTCAGGAAACATAACAATGGTTAAAATAGGTCCAATATAAAGGCTAAACATAGCTAGCTTTATTACCCAAGTCGGTCACAGGTGTGCAGTCAATTATTGTCTACCATTATCTTGACATGTCAAGGGCTCTCAGCAAAATGTGCTTTACGTTAACTTAAAAACTTGTGCCGGAGACTATTCTAAAATGTATGTCAGACCGAAAATAAGTAAGAGGAGGTCGGCAGAAAAACTATAGAGATGAATTAGTAAAACGACGAGTCGCTTTAAAAGTGCTGTAAAAGCCTATAAAGATAGATTAGTGAAACGACGAGTCGATTAAATAGTGCTGTAAAAGCCAAAGAATAGAAATACAGCAATTAAACGACAAGTCGATTTAAAGGTGCTGTAAAAGCCAAAGTCTATAGAGAAAGATTTATGAAACAAGGAGTCAATTTTAAAGTACTATAATTTATTATGATAGATTAGCGAAATAACGAGTCAATATAAAAGTGCTCCAAAAGCCAAAGACTATAGATACACACTGATGTAACGACGAGTCGATATAAGAGTGATGTTAAAACAAATGCCTATAAAGACATTAGTGAAACAAGGTGTCGATTTAAAAGTACTATAAAAACCAAAGATTATAGACATGCACTATTGAAATGACGAGTCGGTTTAAAGGTGCTGTAAAAGCCAAAGCCTATAGAGATAGATTAGTGAAAAAAAGAGTTGATTTAAAAGTGCCCCAAAAGCCAAAGACTACAGATAGACACTAGTGTAACGACGAGTCGACTTAAAAGGGCTATAATACCCCGTAAAGATAGATTAATGAAATGACGAGTCGATATAAGAGTGATGTAAAATCCAAAGCCGATAGAGATAGATTTGTGAAACAAGGAATCAATTTGAAAGTACTATAATTTATTAAGATAGATTAGCGAAATAACGAGTCAATATGAAAGTGCTCCAAATGCCAAAGACTATAGATACACACTGGTTTAACGACGAGTCGACTTAAAAGAGCTATAATAGTCCGTAAAGATAGATTAATGCAATGACGAGTCGATATAAAAGTGATGTAAAAACCAATGCCTGTAAAGATACATTAGTGAAACAAGGAGTCGATTTAAAAGTACTATAAAAGCCAAAGATTATAGAGATGCACTATTGAAACGACGAGTGGGTTTACAGGTGCTGTAAAAGCCAAAGCCTATAGAGATAGATTTGTGAAACAAGAAGTCAATTTAAAAGTGCTGTAAAAGCCTATTAAGATAGATTAGTGTAATGATAAGTAGATATGATAGTAGGAGCTCCGAGGTACGTCAGAAATGACGTCATCCACTGTGACACCAGGACGCCCACCGTGGAGGTATTCGTCTTAAAACTTCGCGAGGAGTATGTTCCGCCACGCGGACAACTCCCCACATGTACACCTCCACGGTATTGCCAGACAGCACCCAAGAGCAGGAAACATTGGGCGTCCTCTGCCTCGTGAGCTTCTGCTGTCACCGCCTCCTAATGTAGGCGAAGACGACGCAATATCAGTGGAAATATCCGGACTTGACCATTGAATTAATTGACCTGGACGGACCCCCTTTTTTTTTGGTAAGACGTGGACGTGAGGAAACGCTGAAATCCACGTATCTGTGGTCCGACAGCGTCTCCACGCGATCCAGGACGCGCCAATGGCGCACATCGCGCGCGAGCACGGGATCAGCGAAAGTGACATCCACGATCGATCCCCCGTTGGCTCGCACGCACGTCTGCACGGATCCCCGATTCACTACAACCAGACTGACCCCCACCAGCCATTCGTCCACCGCCGTCCCTCGAGCGCTCGTAGCCGGGCATCCCCACGCCGTCGACTTGGTGTTGAGATCCCCGGCCACGATCACCCTCCAGAGGCGGCTGCGACCAATGACGGTACCGACCTCGTCCAGAAACGACTCGAATTCCGCGAGACTGCGGTTTAGCATAGCCAGCGGGAACCAGCCCGTATGTTTTGCGGGCAAAACAAAATACCAGGCATCAAATTGATGTTCAACTCAACTAAAGCTGAGAAGAACCCAGGAAGTAGATTTAAAAGTGATGTAAAAGTTAATAGATTTGATTTGAAATTAACGTCTGGTGCAAGAGAAGTTAACAAAATCCAGAAAGTTCTCTCAAACCCCAAGTTAAGGGCGTGTTTACGTAAAACATAGTAAAAAGTGATATTTATTTACATTGTAAAATAATGCACGGACCGACGGCACGTGTTCGAGTGTCATAAAAATGTTGGAATTTGTACGCATCTGGACTCTGGATTGGTGGGCGCTAAGCTACATATAGCTGCTGCTTTAAATAGCTTATCTTGTATTGTAAATAAAATTTTACGTATATTATGTTATAATGTTTACATTTTGCCTATAGGTTTTATAATAAATAGCTATGCTTAGAATAAACCCTTGTCACATCACTTGTTAAAATAAGCTCAGGAAGCTCTTTTGAAGCTTCATTAGTCTGTCTATTGGTAAAAAATTTACCATCGGATAGGAAAATTAATATACTACTATTGATATATTGAATAGAAACTCAGTATTCACTCCCTTAAAAAGGTTACTTTTCTAGATTATAATATATATAGACACGTCTAAACATTTCTTTCTAATATGTTCTTCTACATAGCAATATGCCTTTTGTAAAAGGATGTTTTTGGCATATTTCTTAAAATTATGTAGTGGCAATTATAAAATTGATTGCGGTATCTTATTAAAAACGCTCTGATTAAAATATAGTTATAACTGTTGTATTTTAAAAAGTCTAACACTGATGTCCAAAAAATTGGCGCAAACATATTTTGGCAGAAGTTTTGATAGATTAAAAACGTTATGTTGAGCCAAACTTAAAAGTTAGACATATGCTGCTGTAGACCTTTTTTTTTAGAACTTTTAAAGGGGAATAAATCTGTCATACATGATTTTTGTGAAACTTTAACTATTTACGCAGCAGAAGCTCGCAAAAGAAAAGAAACCGATTTTGAAAGAATCAAAATTTGTTCATCGTTTCTTTTGGTATTTACGTGATTATATATAGCCTGATAAATGTGATATTTAAATATTAAAAGAATTTTTCAAATAACATTAAGCGTTTCTGAAGTAAGCACGTTCCAGCAAACAAAACTATTCAGCTTTGTAATATAAGTATAGATTGGGAGAGTGTGAGCTAATGTTAGGAATTGAAAAAAATCATAACATCGTGGCACACAGTAATTATCGTTAAGAGCAAGTTTATAACCCAGTGTTATCATTTCACTTTACAACTTCAGGCGTTCGCTAAGCGGTGTCAAATTCCAGGGGTAGTATCAAAGAGCCAGTCTGTTTTAACAACAACATCAGTGTGGCACAAGTCACAATCATATTGATGTAATAAATCGACAGCCCCTAAATTTTGTGAAACAGTGTTTCAAAGATATATACTAAACCCCATCATCCGGGGTTCTTCACAACCAAGTTGTGGGGTACGGGCCTCGAGGAAATGCCTCATTACCCGGGCTTATTTTCTCAAGCATCGTCGATACCCGGTATTTGTGTCTGCCCGTCATTCTAACGGGCTGGTTCCCATCTGCTTACACCGGCGGAACCATCCAGGTCAATCCGAATTCTGTCACTGCCGTCGAGTCGTCGAAGCTGTCTTCTTCACCCACACCTGGTGGTGGTGACAGCAGGCTCACGAGGTAGTGGGCGCCCAGTGCTTTCAGATCTAGGATGCTGGCTGGCAATAAATAATAAACCTTGGGTCACAAATATCTAATGCCGAAGCTGTTGACTTGAAGAAAGCTTAAAAAGTGTTAGCAGCTTCATACAAATGACGTACACTTACGGGTATCTTGGTAAAACCAAGGCAAGGCTTATAATGCAGCGTTTAGACCATGGGTAAAATCCAAGAAGGCGGGTTGGCAGGAGGGAAACATCCTCGCTGCAAAACATCAGGGATTGGACGAGCATCGGGATTGCAGAGGAGTTGTTGTACCTCGTAAAAGACAGGGTAACATAAACGCAAAGATCGGCAAAAGTTACACTAGCAGAAAAGACACCTCAGACGCAGCTTTAAAGTTGTGCCTATTACAAGTAAATTGTCTGGATCCCGACTTAGATGGTATGGTTTCATATTACCCAGATCTGAAGACCACTTTGTAAAAAATGCCTTTCCATGGATGTGAAGAAGAGATAACACGGTAGACCATTTACCAAGTGGATAACGAGTGACCATAACATGAAAGACCACAAATAAATAAGACTCCTTGAACAGAACTCCCTGGAAAGCCAATATTAATAAAGCCCACCTCGTAAAGCGAAAAAAGGCAAGGGAACTCCGCATTGCCTTAGTAATGTTTCAAAGATAATTCATTTATTACTTTGAGCAGCACGTCATAAATGATAGCAAATTGGATGAGATCATTCCCCTGCATGAGTAGTTAAAGCTATTCTGACGTATGTAGGAGGATGGAGAGTGGTGATCTCCATCTGCGAAACCGTAATGGTTAAAAAGGAGACTGCTGAAAGAAAGCGACAAAAAAGGTAAACCCTAGATACATGGGATATCTGGGTTGCAAGCAGTGAGAATAGAGGACTTTGAATGACACTAGCGATCCTGGAAAGTCCATCTTATATCTTATAGCTTCGGTGAATTTCATCAGAGAACCCGGAGCTATCTTACATGTGCAGAGGCAGATAGCCGACGGGTACAACCCCCCTTAACCCGATAGCCTGATCCAAGTTGTTGGGTATCTTTTTTAAGATTTGGAGTGTTTGAAAATAGAGTATTATAATCAAAATTATAAAAACATCAAGTTGTTTTGAATACAAGTTGAATGTTAATACGTAGAGTTGGGTGGAACTGGCCTTCTTCTGCGAGACCAATTTTTTGCTAAAGGAGAGCCAAGAACAGCTCGTTCTTGGAGAGTAGTAGATGCTTTCTCTCACGGCCAAAGGAGGTGGAGCCTTTTTTGTGCGGGGAAATCTCAAGACTCGGCGAGGAAGAAGACTTCGCAATACCCACTAAAACCCAGCGGAACCCTCTTCATCCGTAGATGAGACAACAGAGTTTCAGCTTGCGCATTTTTCCCTGGTGCTCTAGCTAAGTCCGAATGAGGGTTTATGTCTATTATCCCGCCTCTTTCGGCGATGAGAGGGATACTGTATGAAGACACCTCTGGTGTCTTACTAACAGATGAAGAGGCTTCCCTTCGTCAAATTCAACACTCCTGACCCGTGGGGCTGGTTTTGTCGATAAAAGTATTGAAAAAAGGGTCTGTTGATACATTATCAAATTAAAAATAGGTGAAAGCTTATATCTTACGCCGTCCCGTTAACAGAGTTGGCTGTAAACGTTCAATTTGTCCTTAATTAACCGACGAAGAAACCCCAGGTTTGTTCTCTGTTGATGTTATCTGTAACACGATACGTATAACTGGTGTATTGAAATAGAATTTGTTTAATATTTGTGAGTCTGTACACACGTATTGTTGTTTTCAGTCAGTTACATATAATATACTAGTGAAACCCAGGGTTTTCATGGGTAGTAGAACATATTATGTCTGCCGTAGGACCGCACAACTTTATGCGTCGATTTAAATGTGAAATAATGCCATCACTACTTGTATTATTAACATAATCATCAACTAAAATGTTTCCTTATACATAGCATTGAAAACTGTCTCTCTGATTACGATCTGCTTTATAGAAACATTATGTAATATAGAGGGTAGAAAAAGCAAGTAAAATTATTCTCGTGTGCACAATATTTTTGTGATATCTTCTAATATTTACTTTGAAATAAAATGTAATATAATGTTTACGCTATATTAAGGGTCTCATTGTAAATATATTATAAATATAAACCCAATCTGAAATGCTTCTTTTCATACAACCTTTATAACTTCTGCCTGATTGCAATCTCCTAACGTAACATTGAATTGATGAAGTTGATTAAGATTAATACTGTATCCGTATGTATAACTTTCCAATTACCACATTATCTTAGATGATACAATGGATATAGTAAGTTATCCTTAAAAGATAGTTGTACACTATCGTGGGCTTTTTATAGATCAATATAAATATAAATTTTAACAAAAAAAGAACGGCCTTCAAAACAAAGTTACAAATATATTAATATGATCTAAAAAGTAAGAAATAATTGCGTATTCTTTTATAGTGTTCTTCGTATTCTTATATTTGGAGTCGGTGTCTTATATTCTTATATTTGAAAGTTTGTTTTGAAGGCGGTTCTTTTTTTGTTAAAATTTCTAATTATTTTTTTATTTTTAGGTAATCCGAAGTAAACTAACAATGCAAGCAATGCAGCAACAAACGTAACCTCATTGCTATTTGATTACAGACACTTATATTTTCTGCCATAAACCGCACCCTTACTGTAAGCCGTTGAGGAGATCCATTGATCTTCATATTTAACTACGACTAGCACTTGACCATACCGAAGTTACGGTAGGCAACTCAAATAACTGGATAGCCTATAGAGGATTCTGCCGATTATCGTTCATTTGCTCCTAAGAATTGAAGAGTTCCGTCACTTTGCCATGGATTCCATCATCAGAACCTAACCAAACTATTACAAAACAACCCTTGAAGTATATTCTTTCCAATAAAAAAAGAATCATCAAAATCGGTTGGCGTGATCTTGAGTTATTCATCCATTTGTCGCGCACATGCTAAACGCAAATTTAACACTTATCCAGTTTTCTCATGGATGCCATCGTCAAAACTGGATTAAAAAAAAATGGGACCCTATGCCGAGTACCACCTTTCATTTAAAAAATAATCATCAAGATTGGTTTACCCAGTCGGGAGATGTGAGGTAACAAACAAGTCGGTTTTTTTGAAGTCGGTTAAAAAGAGGAATGTATCAGTATTGATTGTTTGGATATATCTCAAAGAAATTAGGCAGCTTTTTTGTAGACAGCTCCAAAGAGGTTTGAGTTTTCCGACACCTCGAACAATTATGGTTATATTTGGAAAAAAAATAATAAATACAAAATCCTAACTTATTATATACTTAAACCTTCACTATTAGTCATTCTGTCTAGTGGTGTATACCATATGAAAATTTGTTTAGTAGTTTTAAAGAGTAACGCCAACAAACATATATGTAAGGAAGTGTAAAAATTCACTGTCGCAGTGTTTGATGTTGGTACGCGATGCACTTGGAAAATACTTAACCGGTTTTGATGATTAATATGGCATTTTTACTGCAGTTAAATACGTTTTCGAAACATCAAATAGGAAACCTTTCTTGTCATATTTGAAATGAGAGCTTTTCTAGTGTTCTTTATTTTGTAGGTATTGAAGAAGATTCATTTAAAGTTTACTCTAAAAAAATAGCCTTTCCATCGTATTTAAAACGAAAGCTTTTCTAGTTTACTTTTTTTTGTGGGCATTGAAATAGATCCAGGTGACAGTTCCTCAAGAATAAAGCTTTTCTCTCATTTTTAAAACGAGAGCTATTCTAGTGCTTTTTATTTTGTACTTATTGAAGAAGATCCATTTGGAGTTTTCTCAAGAAGAAAGCTTTCCTGTCGAATTGGAAATTGGAAGAACATTAATTTACAAAAGGTTTACTCAACAAGAAAGCTTTTCTGTCATATTTAAAACGAGAGCTTTTCTAGTGCACTTTACTTTGTGGCTATTCAAACAATACCGTCGCCAAAGTCGGCTCTTGCCGTTAGTATTAGCTTTCTATAAGTCATGATTGCAATCAAGATTTAACCGTTCAAAATTTGATAATTTGTTAAACAAAGTAATTTATAGTCGAGCCCAATTTATAATCGAATATGAAACAAACTGGAAGGCAGCCCGGAGGCGATGCATAGTAATAATTTAAGCAACACGTTCACTATCAACTATATCTTCAATCGTGACTTGCTTTACAACCGCACGGTAGCTGACGATTAGGGTTGCCACTAGATAACAAAATATTTCCATATTAAATCAACTTCGGAAGTGATAGTAGTATATTACCTAGGATCAAAAATATGACATCGTCACCTGCGTGATAATTGATAAAAACTCTGGTGGCAATGCCATACTTTCGCGCCGTAGTGCGTGTACAGTTTTTCGTCAGACCGGTATCGAAAATTCGATAAAAATGTTAATAACAAAGTGTAAAATAACAAGCGCACATGCGTCGAAATTTGAGGCATGCGCACTAAGTTACGCATTTATTTAATCGGTAAGCAACGTGGCACTTTGGTCACTGAATATAGCGCCGAAAGTACGACCTTTCGATACAGATATGATGAAAAACTTATTACATCGCGGTAAGGAAATATTACGTTATACGTTTACTGTACTTAGTTACACTTAAATTAAGAATAATTACCACATAATAAATACCACATGAACGTTTATCCTGGGATCGACACATAAATAGCCTTACACCCCGTATTAGAAAATTAATTTATATTTTTAAAAATATACGTAATATTGCTGACCAGGCCCTTATTAAACAAGTATATTACGGATTAGTACATTCTATTATCTCTTATTGTATATCAATTTGGGGTGGTTCCAGGAAAATTAATCTGTTAAAAATTGAACGAGCACAACGGGCAGTTTTGAAAGTCGCATATTATAAAAACTATCGCTATCCTACAACTTCGTTATACAAAGAGTGCCAAATTCCAACCGTCCGACAAATTTTCTTATGTAGCATTATCTTAAAACAACACGTTAAATTAGACTTCATAACTATATCACAAACATTGCAAGGTAAAAGAAGAACAAATAAAGTTTGCAACATTCCAAATTGTAAACTAAGTTCAACTAGACATCAATTAATATTCCTTGGTCCTTTTGTATATAATAAAATAAATAGCATATTAAATATATTTGGAAAAACGAAAAAAATAGCTAAGAAAATGATAATTACGTATTTATTGACATTGAACTATGAACAAACGGAAAGTATTTTAAGTATCTTACAATAGTAAATGGTCCACATTCATTGAATAAATTTATATATATGTATGTATGTGTGTGTGTATGTGTATATATGTGTATCTGTATGTATTTCTTTATTTATTAAAATTATATGTATATTTTAAAATATATTATAATCCTCAAGTATGTTTAAATCATATCTTAACTTATATATAATAGCCTCTTAGAATTGTAAATTATAATAAGACATTCACATGGTAAGTACGCTTACGCTTATGTCTCTTTTAGTATGCTCAAAAATCTAAATCTTTGTGTTGTTTACTTGGGCTCGAACATTTTGTTCGCGTACCGACATCTCAAAAATGTGTAGTTACACAATAATCGGTTATAAATGCATGGGTGTAAAACTTAGTTTATTGTGGCATGGCGGTGTGATGTTAAAATTATTGCTCATAGTTTTAAGTTCTTTCAAATAACTTAGCTTGTTTACGAAATTATGGAATAAATGGCAAAGACATTGAACTAAGGTGCATAAACTCCGCATGTGAAGCATATGTGATATCCTAAACACAGGAAACTAGTTAGGAGTCAGATACTCACTCACTTGACGTGTGCCGAAATTCAAACTTTGTAAATTCTAAAATTATGTAATATGTGAGTGTACTGTGTGTTACTGTAAATAAATAAATAAATAAATAAATAAATAAAAAAAAACATAAATAAAAATTATAACAAAAAGAGAACCGCCTTCAAAACTGCTCCAAATATATTAAGATGCTCTAAAAAGTAAAAAATAATTGGTATTCTTTTTTAGCGTTTTTCGTATTCTTATATTCGGAGTCGGCGTCAGCGAAGGTAGGTGTGTCCCGCGTGTCCACATGGAAGCTCCAGCGCCATCCCCACCTATAGCTTGTATATGTACGTATCTTGGCTGACACCGACTCCAAATATATAAATACGAAGAACTCTAAAAGAACTCTAAAGAATACCAACAAATTTGTCTCAATATGTGTATACCTAAAAACTTGTTGCTCATATAAGATATCACCGTTAAATTTAACAACTTTACAAAGTTAAATTTACAGTGATATCATCACACCCGGGATCGAACCCGCAATCTAATACTCGTACGTTACAGGTTAGTTCTTTTGCACCCCGCCATCATCGGTCTTTTATATGTTAATCACAACAACAACATAATAACAGTGCAACACTAATACGCAAAAGTCCCCCCCCCCCCCCGCTACTACCGCTTTATACACAATACACCTTTGCAGCAACAAACGTAAGCTCATTGCAATTTGATAATAGAGAGTTACATATTCTCCAAGCATCGCACCCTTACTGTTGCCGTTGAGAAGCCGTTGAGAAGTAATTTATTCGTTCATATGTCGCGCACATCTTCTTCTTCAAAGTGCCTCTTCATTTTTCTTGAAGGTTGGTCGCTAACTTTTTGAATTTGTTTCTATCTTTTGCAAGATAGAAAAGCTCGGCTGCGGACTTTATTCCTCTTCATTCGCGTATGTTCCGCAGCCAAGACTTCTTTCTGCGTCCAGCAGGCCTTTTACCCTCAACCTTGCCCATCATAATAAGTTGGTGTAACCCGTACCTATCGTGCCTAAGTACGTGGCCGAGATATACTCAACTTTCCGCCGCGCACATGCTTAATGCATTTAAGACTTATTTGGTTTTCTCATGGATGCCATCATCAGAACTGGATTTTAAAAAAGTAGGACCCTACGACAAGCACCACCTTTCATATAAAAAAATATATGATTTTATCGTGATTGTACTGTCGTAACCTAAATCGACTATCTAAAATGCTAGTGGACTGTTTATATCTAGGGGATCGATGTGAGTAGCAATTCAATTGGCAACTATATCAAATGCAGCTGGCAAACGTTCGCTAATCTGAGAGTCCTTCCCGGACGTTGTGATCGCTCCTTTACTCCAGAGCAGGTGGTTGGGTGGAAGGCGGCGTAAATTTCCGTCTCTCCTGCCTCTTCTTTCGCTGGGAAATACCTTGATGCACAAACTCCACCATGGGTCAAGTGTGTGGGACTTGGCGATCAAGAAGACTTTACAATACCCACTAAAAACCAGCGTAACCCTCTTTATCCTTAAATAAGGCGTCCTGCATCCTTCTTAAGTTTCCCAGAGGAATCTTACGGGGTACCATGGTAGATCTATCGATCTTCTGGTTCTTCACTAAAGGATGCGGAGGATATCGCTGGGTTTTGTAGATTCCTGATAAGATTTCAGGTCTGATCAGCGTGCGTAAAGACATTTCCCAGCGTGAAATAAAATATATTTGTTATTATTCATGTTTTTAAGACAGTAAAAGTTAGATTTAAGTGCTATAACCACAATGGTGTTAAAGAAGTTTCACTTTAAAAGGCAAAGGAACAACTAGTAAACTATGAATATTAAATAGTATTGATCGGTGTCAACCCTAGGAGTCGAATCTAACACTTTTTGCCTCCGATGTCTAATGACAAAGGCATCATTATCTAATCATGGCTTCTCGATTTTTTAAACAAGTAACGAACAAAAAGTATTAAAAGAAATAACGAAAAGAAAGGGAACTTTTTGAAGCGTGCTTATAAGAGTCACGTGCTTTATTATGTACTAGGTCTTTGGTTATTCACGCCATCTAAATCGCGATCCCGTGGGAATATGGGGAAATCCATAGTAAGATAGCCACATTGGCGTATTATTGCTAGTATTTACTTCATTAACAGAGTTCATGGGTTCGATTCTCCCGAAGCAAATATAGGAGGTTGTATTTTCTTATTTGGCCGAGTATCAATAAAAAAATCTTGCTTTTGAGAGCTTTTATAAACGGTTAAAGTTGTTTAAAAAAATCTAAGGTATCATGTGCCTTTTTTGTAAGGTTAACTTACTATAACCTTCATTCCATGTGAAATAATAGTTCTTGGGTAGCATTTTTAATAATTTACGTCAATTATTTTACAAATAAAAAGCATTATTCCTATGCTATGTAATATTTTAATGAGTTTTGGAATGTTTCACTTCAAAGCTCGTTAGTGTACGGCGCGCTGATTAGCAAGTTTCTTACTCATGTTTCCATCCCTTACAACCCTTTTATCGTATTTAAAAGTAGCCTATATCCTTTTTACGCCACTAGACTATCTGTAACCTTCTTAATGCTTTTCTATTGTAACTTAAATAAAATGTATAATATCTAGTAAAATTTAAAAAGACTTTTTATCTCAGGTTATAGATAATAGTTGACCCAGGAATCTCACACAAGAGATGGAGATATCTACTACTACTCGTACTACTAAAAACACTAAAAAGTTTATATTAGAAAAGTTTATTTTAAAAAGCACTAAGAAGGTTACATTAGAAAAGTTATTACGATGGTTAAGTTTCCTTAAAATTTTGGACGTTCTACGTAACATTGTTAATTTAGTAAAGTTTAAATATAAAAGTTTCAGGAAGCATTACCCACGTGCTCATATTATTTTAAAAAACGCTAATAATTGCCGTGATTACGCACGCAGCGGTAAGTGGTCATCATTACTGGAATTGATAAATAATTGTGCATGTACCAGTAGGAATATATTACAAGTCACGATGCATACAATTGTGATATTACATTGAATTAGTGTCCAATAGGCAATTTAGATACTGTAATTATTCAATGTTTTATACAAATTGGAGTCTCTATATCCATATCTATTCTGTTATGAAAAGATTTACATATCTTTGCGGTAATAAGAATATCTAAACTAATATTATAAAGAGGATACATTTGTGTTTTCGTACAAAACCTACTGGATCGATTTCAAAAATTATTTCACCATTAGAGAGCAGTATTTTAAAATACGGATCCCTAAGCAAAATGCATTAATAACCTAAGATGTGAAAAATTAGTCACTAAAAATCTTTTATCACCTGCGCTGAGAAAACTATTGATGATAGAACAAAAACATGTTCTACAATATTATAGAACGTATTAAAATAAATAAAAAATATGTTTATTTTTAATTTAATTTAATTTTTAATTTTGTTTGACATTTTATATTAATTTAATCTGACTTCATATATAATACTTATCGCATGCTGTGATAGCCTATTATTAGTTGGACATATTCAATGTATCTTAGTTTTTTTATCATATTTAAATGTATATTATGTACCTGCTGTTGGCTGTCTAAAATAAATAAAAAAATTGTACCAACATTACCCACGAACGCCCACAGTATAAGAAATTAATAACAATGTTGGCGGAGAACCCTACGCCCCTGTGCTGTATGCATCTCCGTTCTCTCTTATTCTCCGACAGATATAATGAATTGGAAAATGTCAATCTAAGAAGATAAGTCCGATTTAATACACTTTTCATTGCCACGAGATCGGTATCTACGTAGGTGAAACCGCGGGGCATTGCTAGTAACAGTATCGTTTATTATTGCAGTCTCAGACGCCTTAAAATACGCCGCTTCTACAGAATCATCACCTACTGTAATATTCTCGGACTGTAAAAGTGCTCCAACATCTGACTCTATGCACCTCTGCTTACAGAGGGCTACCGATAGGTTATGACATTCTGCAGCAAATTCATGTAATCTGCCGGAATGGCAGATTGCTGAGGCTGCAATGGGTTCCAGCACATATAGGTATAAAGGGAAATGAAGAGGCGGACAGACTTGCTAAACTGGGTGGTATCGGACCCTTTTATTCTGAGATTCCTCCCAAAAGAAAATATTTGGTTCGCAGTGTATGGAAATCCGGGCATTATCCCTCAAATAAATATGCCTATTTGATGAATAAAATGAGTACACCGAACTGCATTTAATGCGATCAATTAGAAGACGTACAGCATCTTCTTCTGGAGTGAACGAACAACGAACGAAAGACAATCGCTGATAAACCGCTATGGTCTAAATTGTTTTGATGTTGACCTACTGCAGAGCATTCTGAGTAGTCCAACGTCAGAAGTAGCTGTACAATTTTACAATAAGATACTAGCGGGTTATCATTGATTTTTATTAAAGCTAAGATACGATGGGGCTGACGTGTCTTGTGGACGTAATTAAAAATTTTAACAAAAAAAGAACCGCCTTCAAAACAGACTTAAAAATATGTCGGACTGCAAGAGTCTATGGATCGCTGGTGCGTGTGTAATAGTCTGTGGAACGCTGGTGCCATCTTTGTATCGGCGTGGGGGCAGAGTTAATAAGTGGCAGTCCGGCCCGTCTCTCGGCAGTTCTCGAGCGGCGGTGGGCCAGAGTGGTCGACTATTGAAACTGTCGCGTTCCTTTGTGTAAATTGATATCGGGAACATTAAGTGATTGAACATTATAAACCGAGTTAATTAATAAAGTGTTTGGTTGCACCAACATTACAATAAGAAATTAAATAATGGATTTAATTAATAAATACTTCTGATGTCGGCGGAGAACCCTACGCCCCTGTGCTTGGTGCTACTCCGTTTTCTCTCTTATTCTCCGACAAATATATTAATATGCTCTAAAAAGTAAGAAATAATAGCGTATTCTTTAATAGGTTTCTTCGTATTTTTATATTCTGAGTCGGTGTCAGCCAAGGTGGATGTTCCCCGCGTGTCCACTTGGCAGCTCCCGCGTCTCTCCCACCTATAGCTATATATGAAGGTACCTCGGCTGACACCGACTCCAAATATAAGAATAGGAAGAACACTATAAAAGAATACGCAATTATTTCTTACTTTTTAGAGCATATTAATATATTTGTAAGTCTGTTTTGAAGGCGGTTCATTTTTTGTTAAAATTTTTATTTATTTTTTGATTTTTAGTGAATCTACAGTAAACGTGTGCAGTGTAGCAACAAACGTAAGCTCATTGCTATTTGATTACAGAAACTTATATTTTCTGCCATAAAC
>JACTOM010000907.1:1415022-1580636 GCA_015832385.1 Elymnias hypermnestra
TAAAAAATCCGTTCCTCAAATAGTTATTTTGCTATACGTTAAAGTTATTGTTCTGACAATCGTCGTCGTCGTCGTCGTCGTCGCTTCAACCGATGGACGTCCACTGCTGGACATAGGTCTCACGTAATGACTTCCACAAGGCCCGATCTTGCGCCGCCTGGCTCCAGCGGCTACCGGCGACCCTCTTTATGTCGTCGGTCCACCTTGTGGGGGGTCTCCCTACACTGCGCCGCCCGGTGCGGGGTCGCCACTCCAGCACCTTCGGGCCCCAACGTCCATCGGTCCGTCGGACTATGTGCCCCGCCCATTGCCACTTCAGGTTCGCGATTCGTAGGGCTATGTCGATGACTTTGGTTCTGCTACGGATCTCCTCATTTCTGATTTGATCACGTAGAGAAATTCCGAGCATAGCCCTCTCCATCGCACGCTGAGCGACTCTGAGCTTTCGTATGAGGCCCATAGTCAGCGACCACGTTTCGGAGCCGTAGGTCATCACTGGCAACACGGGTGTGAATAGGTTAGTCAAATCATCCTTACGAATATTATAAATACGAATATTATAAATAAAATTACTAAACCGATTTCAATGAAATTTGGTACGCAGATAGTCTAGAGCCT
This sequence comes from Elymnias hypermnestra, assembly GCA_015832385.1. Taxonomy (NCBI): domain Eukaryota; kingdom Metazoa; phylum Arthropoda; class Insecta; order Lepidoptera; family Nymphalidae; genus Elymnias; species Elymnias hypermnestra. The sequence goes on from JACTOM010000907.1 coordinate 1,415,641, forward strand.
CATCAACGATATAGGCTCGTTTTGAATGCGAATAAACATTTGTAAGTAATGGAAATATCGTCGTTATTAGAGCTAGAAGTTTGAAACCTATTTTCTATGCTGTTGATTCGATATAGATAAATATGACATTCAAAGTCTGCAAAAGTTTTACCCTCAAGGGTGTATAATAAGAATCTTTACTAATATTATAAATGGGAAAGTTACTGTCTGTTTATCCCGCTTTGACGACAAAACTACTGAAGAGGTTCTTTGAAGTATTATCTGTAATGAGTGTAAGTTATTCAAAATGCAACCCAAAAACACTATTCCATACAGACGAAGTCACAAGTACAGGTTTGTCTCCAAGTAACTTGGAAATACATGAAAAAAAAACTATATTCGACGATGCAAAAGCGCAGTAAAAGTCTACTCGAATAAAGATTTCATTAATTTGAATATCAATTAACAGTTAAACGCTACATTAACATCACGACGTGTAACGGTACGCATTGCTATTCAATGTTCAAGCCTAGATTCGGACCTGAAACACGGCCTAGGCACAGACGTGTCTAGATTACACATTACAGGAATTGCTGATTAAGTCACGACTGGTGGGAATCTGTCCTATATATTACAAGTATTAATGCAAATTTACAATGAAAGAGCCTATGGCATATGAATGATCAAAACATAAGAAAAGCTCTTTGTTCTATTTGTAACCCAGGCGAAAGGATTTTGCAGTAATTTTACTTCCTGGCAATAGGAGGAGGAGGGGTAGATGTAGCAATACCCACTATAACCCAGCGGAACCCTCTTCATCATTGAGTTAGGCACGAGGTACTCAGCTCTCGCATTCTACCCTCGAGATGTGCAAACATGCGCTGCCTTGTACTCTGCCTCCTTCTGCAGTAATAGTGAGCACCCGTTTGCAGTCTCCCTCTCTCACGCGCTTCCTTTATAAAGACTACTATCTCGGAAAAGAAGACCACTGCTGTCTACCATATTTCACTGGGGAGCAGTGCACTACAAGGCTCTCCAACGAGCACCATGAGGAGGTGACGCTGAGGTCTAAGGGATATATAATCTGCCACAGTGTGATGCGCTAATTCGATAGTATCCCTATACTGATGACCAGCAGTTGACTTCTCCCGGCCGATTTGATGCAGAAAATTTCCGAAGCATCTATGTTCGTCCAGCACCACCACCAGCCTGTAGGAAAGCATCCTGTGCTCCCTGAAAAGCTGGGGTTAAAACTTTTTTTTGCTCGGAAATGCTTTTAGGTAAGAACTTTGACCTAAGGTCACGATTGTCGAATTCAGCAAAGGAGGCTACCATATAACCCAGCGGTACCCTTTTCATCATTGAGTTTGACACCATGGAATCAGCTCTCGCATTCTGGTGACCCCAATAAGTCCGTCGAAGGATCTACAATCTCGCAAAAGAAAGACACTTCTGCCCACCATCTCTCACTGGGCAGCAGTGTTATGTCCATACGCTATCGCCTCCAGCCTTTAAGAAAGCGTCCTGTGTTCCCTGGAAAGCCAGGATTGAAACTGCTTTTTATTTTCGCTGGGATTTGCTTTTAGAGATAAGCTCCGATCTAGTGTCAGGATTGTAGGACGCAACAAGGGAGGAGACTTGGCAATACCCACTATAACCCAGCGGACCCCTTCATCTTTGAGTTAGGCACCAGGAGTTCAACTCTCGCATTCTATCCTGGTATCCCTAATGATTCACGGGCACAGTTTTGGTCCGTATAATTTTTTTCTAAGGTCGATATTTCTGGATGAAAAACCTCTTCCTCTTTCTTTTTTAATTCGAATAATATCATCAATTGGGATCGAAGTTGTAGTTAATTTAATTCTCAAAAAGAGATTGAAATCGAACCCAGTACCTTTAAAAGCCGAGGCCGTCACGTAATAAACAATAATTTATTAACAACGTATAGATTTTAATATGCTTGATGCCGTATATATTACGTAAACATGGCGTTGATATGATAAATGCACTTCAGAGCAAAAAATTCCATATTATTATACATATATAACAACGACACTGCAATTATACACATGAATATGTATGATAAGATTCAATTAATTGCATAACAACCAATTAACATATCCCCTATGTATAAAGTTGTTTCAAAGATCAGTTACTTATCTAAAGTAAGAAGCATCTGTGTTTTGTATGTATGTATGTTTGTAACGTTTTCACACAAAAAGTACTGGACCAATTTCAAAATTTTTTTCACTACTAGAAAGCTATGTTTTCACTTATTGACATAAGCTATACTCATTTTTCAAAAAAAATAGGGATCCCTAAGAAAAATACATTAATGTAACCCAGGGTGTGAAGAAATTGGTCACAAAAAACCTTTTATCACGTGATCTATGGAAACTATTAATGATATACCAAAAATATGTTCTACAATATTATAGAACGTATAAATATCTACAAAAATGTCTGTAATACCATATGTCCATCTACTGTAGTTATGCCACTATAACTGCTTTTCTACATTTTAAAATTAATAAAAGTGCCGACAATAATAAAACCATTTTATTCATACCTCTATATTACTTCTTATCCTAAGTAAAGTAAAAGTAAGTAGCAGCCCATTAACGTCCCACTGCTGGGCACAGGCCTCCTCACTCATACGAGAGAGGGTTATATATATAGGGTTTAAAGATTTTATTAAAAATCGTTTTAATAGCTATAAAATACTTTTTAAATATACGAATTTAAAAATGTCAATCTTAAGAAAATAATCTTATTTTGATATTTCCATACGTACTGGTCTGATGGTCTTGAATTTCAGACTTCATTTGATATTTCTTTAAGAAGTAGACGTCCACTAAGAAGATTACGTATATTACCATAGGATCGGGATGTATAAGAGAAAACGAATACTTATTTTCACATTGCGATTTCTTCAAAACCAATAGTCAGATTGTCTTTAATTTCAACATATTTCTTTAGGGATGTAAAAACCTTGATGTGTGAGCGAAAAAGTTCAATTTTATTTCCACATATATAGTCCTTATGTGACGTAGACGCTCATTAAGAGCGGATTTATCCCTTATTCCTACAAGATCCGAATATATGAGCCAAAAATGGTCACTTATTGATACCTTACGATTTCTCCAAAATCATTTGTCCGATTGTCTTTAATTTCGACATACATATTCTTTATGCGATGTAGACGCTCCATAAGAACGGATTTGGTGCTTCTTCTTGAGAGATAGAAATATATAAGCGTAAAACCATCACGCACAGACTTATCACGACACCTGCAACATTATTCACTCGATTGCCTTGAATTTTTGTATACATATTCCTTATGTGATGTGGATGCTCATTAAGAACTGCTTTGCCTCTTATTTCTACAACATAGGAATATATAAGCCAAAAATGATCACTAACTGATACCTTACGATTTCACCAAAAACATTTATACGATTTTCTTTAATTCAGGCATATATATTCCTTATACGATGTAGACGCTCAATAAGAACGGATTTCTTGAGAGATAGGTAAGCCATAACTGGTCACTTATTGATACATTACCATATTAACAAAACTATACGCCCTATTGTTTTGTACTTCAGCATATATATTCCTTATGCGACGCAGGTCAACCACCGAATCCAACTCGGTTGGGCTGCGTTCGGGAAGTTACGCCAGATATTTTCGTCTGATAACCCTCAGTGCCTGAAGACCAAAGTCTTCGAACAGTGCGTGTTGCCAGTGATGACCTACGGTTCTGAGACATGGTCGCTGACTATGGGCCTCATGCGGAAGCTCAGAGTCACTCAGCGTGCGATGGAGAGGGCTATGCTCGGAGTTTCTCTACGTGATCGAATCAGAAATGAAGAGATCCGTAGTAGAACCAGAGTCACCGACATAGTCCTGCGAATCGCGAACCTGAAGTGGCAATGGGCGGGGCACATAGTCCGAAGGACCGATGGACGTTGGGGGCCAAAGGTGCTGGAGTGGCGACCCCGCACCGGACGGCGCAGTGTAGGGAGACCCCCCACAAGGTGGACCGACGACATAAAGAGGGTCGCCGGTAGCCGCTGGAGCCAGGCGGCGCAAGATCGGGCCTTGTGGACGTCATTACGTGAGACCTATGTCCAGCAGTGGACGTCCATCGGTTGAAGCGACGACGACGACGACGATGCGACGCAGACGGTCACTAATAACGGAATTTATCTCTTAATCCCATGGAATCGGAATACATAAGGCTATATTGATTGCTCACTATTACAATTTCAGTTAAATATAGAGTTATGTTTGTAAATGTAAGCGTAAATGTGTAAAAGAAAACTTGCTATATGTCTTTCCAGGTTTTCCCAAAGAATTGGTGATCGTATCAACACAAGAGGGTAAGGAATACAGTTAAAATTAAACCTTATTTGGCTGAGTTAAGATCTTATTCTTGTACAGAGTTAAACTACTTTTTTTGCGTGCAATTTTACATTTGGGTCAAGTACGAACGGCTTATGAATAATTTTCTGCAATCCTCGCCATTATATTTACGCAAGCAAGGAAGTAATGTGGCTTTATTTCTGAGTTTAGTTTACAATTTGTACGCATTATGTTGTTTGAAACTGAAATCCTAGTTATCAAATTAATAACCAGCTTTGTGTATACATAAAAAGAAGAAGAAGCAAGCTAGAATACTGCTCAGTAATTTGTAATCCCCACTATCATATTCAGAATGACAGAATAGAAAGGTTGCAAAAAAAGTTCTTCCAAAATTTAGCATATAAGGACAAAATATTAAAGACACACAAAAATTACAACGACCTACTGCAATCCTATAAGTGTATGTCATTATTAAATCGTAGAAAATTATTTGATCTTTGTTTTTTCACTACAATGATACTGAATCCTTATTAAATTCAAACGCTTAATATTGCGATTATATAATTAGCTTACAGATAATCAGATACACACAAACGCACGCACACTCACTCATACACACTCACCCACGCACGCACACACACACACCGCACACACGCACGCACGCACACATACACACACACCCAGATAAGCTTGCAAGTTTTTATTTCTTAATTTTAAGTTTAAATCTTTTATTTTTATAACTGTGTGACAGTGATACTTTAGGGAGGGCAAGATTATCTGACACAGGTATCTCAATACCTACTAGATAATCTCAACCCAGTATGTGTGATATAACAAATTGTTATGGAAATAAACTATTTTTTTTTTTGCATAAAATTGTTAATGGGGACATTGACAACCAAAATTTGTTAAAAAGGGTAAGACTGGCTGTACCAAAATTTAATGCAAGATCCCATATAAAGAAAAAAGAAACATTTAGGCCACGACTCTCCAAAACCAACATAGGAGTAAATGCTACACTAAATAGAGTATTGGTTAACTATAATGAAATATTTAAAAAAGCAAAAATAGATATCTTTAGCGACTCCTCCACATCGTTCAAACATAAACTAAAAACATTTTTGATGCACAGATTTTATGAGTGTTTTCTTTCTTTTGCACCACTTTTTTGGTATTTTTTTATCAATATAAGTAAGTTTTTAGATTAAATAATATTTTAGTTTTGTTGTATAATATAATATAATTGTAGACGTAACGTGTACATATTTGTATTGCATGCCAAGTTAGCCTGTAAGTGGGATATACAATGTATAACTTTAGTATATAAATAATAAAATTTAGCATAAGTATAAGCATTGTATATAACGTTGGCTTCCTAATAAATAAATAAATAAAAAATAAAAGTTATTTAAAATATGCAAACTGTGAAAATTCGATGTTTATGAAAAATTGGGACACATTTTTGTAATGGAAACTTTGAACTCGATTTTGAAGCACTCCAAAGTGTCGAATTCACTTAAAATTTAGTACAATTATCAAGGATCGATTACAATTCAATAATTTAAAAAGAGAGAGGGAAAAAGGAAGATGTGTTAGGAATTGAATTGTCATTAGAATATTAAAAGTGTCTAAGAATACAAATAATTTATTGAAATCTCAAACGACGAATTGTAAATAAAAATGCCAAGTGTTTTTTATCAAGATTAGAATTTATTAATGAAACTTTGTCTTTGCATTTCATATTTTATGACAAATACTAAATTGAATTATTAAACGAGTGGCAAAATGAAATGCCATATAAAAAAAGTAGCAGCCCATTAACGTCCCACAACAGGGCACAGGCCTCCTCACTCCGAGGAGTTTTTAGAGCCATCACGCTGTTCCACTCCGGATTGGCAGGCATAGTACACAAGTGTACTCTCTATTCCTTCACTCTCGTAGTCCAATGTGACGGGAATCCGTCACGACCGGAGCGAGATCAGGCGCAGGACCGACGGGTTAACGTGCTCTCCGAGGCACGGGGGTGGAACTCACCGCCGACTTCCCGACTTCGGGCAAATATTGAGAAAATCTTAAATAGAAAACTCAATATTGATTTTTGAATTGGCCCAACCCGGGAATCTAACCCAGTAGCTTATGTCTGTAGTCGAACATGCTACCCACTAAACCAATGAGGCAGTTATTTGTAAATATTGAAAGTAATTAACCTTGAAACGAATTAGCATAAAAACGCTGCAGTCACCGTGACGCTAATCAAGCGTTTCATCTGTTAAAAACTAATGCTCATGCGCCTAAATAAGTTTCATTTCAAAAACGATGAAAGTTCAATGAGTAAAAAATATTGGAACATAATTTTGTATCGTTAGTAATGGAAACTTTGAAGCTCGATTTTAAAGCACTTCAAAATGTCGGATTTACTTGAAATTTTGCACAATTGTCAAGGATTGATTAAAATTTGATAATTTGAGAAAATATTTAGACAATATTCTTTGAAACTTTACCAGGGCCTTCGGGATTGCCGCTCCACGATGATAGTGGGTTATGTGAATGTCTGCTGCCGCATTTGATTATAACAGCCCTTTTTTATAAATAACGGATAATTAAACTCTAAATCAAGCCTGTCTAAAGTGTTACTACGATATATTACAACAAATCATTAGTGCAAAGATAAGTGAGATGTGAGAAATTAGTCAGGTTTTAGTTTGAAAGTTATTTAAACAGTATAACTTTAATAGTTTTATGTTTTATTAATCTGTTGATATAATTTGACTATAACTTGTTCTTAATATCTACTATGTTATTACAAATATAATTTGTGTAATCCGTAATTGGCCTTATTCTAAGTATATTAAGTATTATATGTAACAACTTGTTAAAACGCTGTTGGATTACCAATATATAAACAATAGCCCTTTTTACAAATATTGATAATTATGCTCCAAATCAAGAGTGTCTAAAGAAGTTTTACTTCTATAATACATTTGAAAAGCGGGTAGTCTTATTATAACGTTATAATAAATACAAAGAATGATGCTTTGTAATTAGATGTGACAAATAACAATAAGACAGGTTTTAGTTTGAAAGATACGTAGATATTGTTCTCGTGGCAGTGGAAAGTTTACTAAATCGGACTATAGATCTATTTTCGGTAACATATAAGGTTCATTTCACTTACTTTTAAATTACTTTACGACATGTTCATTTCACTTACTTTTAAATTACTTTAGGACAAATTTGTGTACAGAATATTCAAGAAGAACTGTGCTAACAAATAAAAACAGATATTCTGAAATACGTAGTCTTTTCTGTCGATGCAATGTGAATTAATTAAATTCGTTTTATCTTTTGAATGGAATATCCGATTTTAATAATTTAAATAGTATTTTACAGGGATTGAAACGGTCTTTAATAACATATAGTTTGATTATCGTCGGTGCTTTTATTAAGTTTTCAAATGTAAATAAGTAGTTATATTGGCATAACTATAGTAGTTGGACATATAGTATTATGGAGTTTTTTATAGACATTATTACGTTCTATAATATTGTAGAATATTGTTTTGTTGTATCTTCAATAGTTTCTGCAGCGCACGTTGGGTTACATTAATGCATTTTTCTTAGGGATCCCTATTTTTTTGAGAAAGTAATATAGCCTATGTCGTTCAGTGAAAACACAGTTTTCACAAATCGATCCAGTAGTTTTTATGTGAAAGCTCTTTATAATCGTCGTCGTCGCTTCAACCGATGGACGTCCACTGCTGGACATAGGACATAGGTCTGCTGGTAATGATGTCCACAAGGCCCGATCTTGCGCCGCCAGACTCCAGCGGCTACCGGCGACCCTCTTAATGTCATCGGTCCACCTTGTGTGGGGTTCTTTCTACACTGCGTCGTCCGGTGTGGGATCACCATTCCAGAACCTTCCGGCCCCAACGTCCATCCGTTCGTCGGACTATGTGCCCCGCCCATTACCACTTCAGGTTCGCGATTCGTAGGGCTATGTCGGTGACTTAGGTTCTGCTACAGATCTCCTCATTTCTAATTTGATCGCGTAGAGAAACTCCGAGCATAGCCCTCTCCATCGCACGCTGAGTGACTCTGAGCTTCCGCATGAGGTCCATAGTCAGCGACCACGTTTCCGATCCGTAGGTAAGCACTGGCAACACGCACTGTTCGAAGACTTTAGTCTTCAGGCACTGAGGGATTCCTCTTTATAATATTAGTTTGTTATTGATTTTTAAAATGGCAACAATTCGCAAATGTAAACAAAAACACGTTTAATATTCAGTGATAGTAATTACACTTAAATTATTCACAAATCGAGAACAGAACTAGCAACCTGTGCAACGTGTCCTCCCACTTGTCGTTGTGGGTGTGTTATTAAGCAGCTGCCCTGAAATATTACTTTTATCCTATTAAATGTTAGCACTGTTATTTATATAAAGCAGTTTTTAAATTCCATATATTAGCGATCATTATTTGTAGATTGCTATTAAATTGCCATATTTGTTTATTATACTGAGGTCTTTGTAATTATATCAGTGAAACGTACACGCACTACATCCGGTTTAACGCTGTTCCGCAAATTCTCAAATTTATTAAACTCGGTTAAGTCGTCGTTTTTACGACGACTGTGATTGGTGGACTTATTATTTTTGAATGGGGCGTTTGGTATGAGGGGTAGCACAGAGGAATGAAGCAATATTTGCCTAGTGACAGTTCTTAGTTTGTATCAACGATAGTATTGTGTTTAAGTCATTCAAAGTATGTAATATAATAATGAAGAATATGAGAATAGTACTCGTATTACTTAACATGCAAATTAGTGAGCGACTCTAAAGATTAAAAATAACCCGCTCTCCTATGAGAGCAGGCCTGTGCACAGCAGTGGGACATTAATGGGTTGCTATTTATCTTTTTTTTTGGTAAACTTAGTGATCAAGTGAAGCTTCTTTCGCAAACTATTTTTTAAGTCTTATTTATATAATACAAATAATATTTACAAATGTAAAAATTTAGATTTTCCAGAGGGAGAGTAAAAAGGAGATATGTCAGGCATTTAATTTTCATTAAAATTTGAAAACTACCTATCCTTCAAACGAATTAGCATAGAAAACGCCGCACATCTTCGTGACGCTAATCAAGCATTCCATCCGTAAAATTTTACCCTCATGCGCCTAAAGAAGTTTCACTTCTAAAATACATTAGGTACTGTTTGAAAAAGCATCAACTGTTAAATGAAGAGATACTAGATTTTCTATATGCATACCGTTAACGATTTTGTTGAAAATTTTGTGCTTTTTTAAGTGGATTTGAAAATGGTTTGCATTGACAATACGATCTGGATTTCCCCATATTTCCACGAGATCAAAAATAACGCGGATGAAACCGCCAGGTGTAATTATATCTATAGTTAAGTACTAAGTCCTCATTAGGTTAATAGCTTTAAGAACGTTCAACATGGGCTTCTGTAAAAGTGTTTATAAGTATTTGTATATATTTTTAAATCACCTTCTCTTTCCTTTTTTTAGTTACACACTAATATTAGCTTATATTTAAGTTATTGTATCTTTCCTTTCATGGTAATTAATAAAGTTTACATCTATCTATCTTTATTTATATTCATTTAAGGCAAGATAAAAGTAGAAACTTCATCAAGACATGGTTAATGTTGTAACACGTAACAATACTATTATTTTTGTTCTATATTCATAGAGTACGATACAGTATATATAATTACAATCAAATAATTAATTAAAATTTATCTATGACGAATTAATAACAACTAATTAGCTGTTTTAGTCGAAGAGAGCTGACTACTCATTCAACTGTAGCCCATAGTGACGGCGTAATCACATTCAATACCCACTAAATCTAAAATCCAGAGTCTTGGTTAAATAGTTCTCGAAGTATTACACTAGAGACTGGCAACAGTACTTCTAATTAACCCAAAAAGGCATAGCTTTGATTTATGCCAAAATTATACGAGTGCTTTAATGAATGCAATATCAAAACAGTCCTACGCATGTTCGGTGTTTATAATTTGCGACATTGCAACACCTGCTTGATGTGAGACCTCACCGTGACCTATTTGAGAAATAGACTTCAATTATTTTAAGAAATCTATATATTCTAATACTCGCTTCGATGGCATAGGTCCTGGATTCAATTCCTCAAATGAATAATTTAAGACATGTTTGTTTAAGTCTTGATTGGTGGGAGACTACAATCTTAGCTAATATAAACCCTACCAGGAAAGACATAAAAAGATAAAAGGTAAGTAACAGCCAACAAAAGTCCCACTTTGGACACAGGCCTTTTCACACATAGGAGAGACGGTTTGGAAGAGAGAGAGAAAGACGTGCAGTTGAGATTCACGCTAGCAGTGACACTGGATTCGATTACTGGCATGGCAAAATTTGGCAAACGAGCCTATCTGAGCCTGGACTGGTGAGAGGCTTCAGCTATTTATATACCAAAAAATTTGCGAATACTAAGATGCTGTATATAAACTATAATAAGTAATTTGCATACCTATTATGATTTTAACGCGTTTCCATCTACGGCTACATTATCATTAACATCAGGTAAGATTACAGACAAACGCAACCTGTCACAAATTCAAACATATTATTAACTAAATTCCTCTTCACTGTCTGTCTTCGACTTTCTGTCGATCGCGATATCAAATTAAGAGCAGCCTGTTAAAGTATCACTGCTGGACCTTCTGGCTCACCCGAGAGAGAGTTGGCAAGCTAACCACAACCCAGGATTGCTCCAAAGGTAAGCACGTTTCGTCACTGTTTTCCTTCATCGAAAATCACAATGACGTTTAACAGCCATTCGAAACAGTGATTTTTTTTCAAGATTCCAGGTCTTAGCCTGTACTATCAATTGCCATCAGATGTAATTTTATCAGTATTGCATAAAACGTTATTAATCTTGAATACAGGCACAGACATGCTATTGGGCTAGATTTTCAACGTTAATTTGCATAAAATTAACAAAAAGCTCCACAATCATAAAGCGACACAAACAATCAACAAATAAACAGCAGATCAAGGTCCGATACAATATGCAAAAGCCATAGAAATTTGCCTTCTAATATCACTACGTGTTTCAATAACACAAACGCTACACGTTTTAAATACAAAATAGTACATCAACCGGCTCGTGCTGCTATTGCACAAACCAAAGGCGAACACGACAAATTTAATAATACATCTGATAATAAACAAAATAATACTAATTTCCATGTAAATAAAGTTCAATTTGAAGAAGAGAATGGTGTCGATTGACTGGTAAGCTCAGAACAGCTTTATGTCAATGCAATAGCTTCGAAGCTGATATTTAACGACTGGCCTATAATTTATGTTTGAGGGATTAAAACTATAATGTTTGAACGCTGTGTCGAAAGATAGTGGATTTTAGTGATTTTATATGTATTTAAGATTAAGATAAGGGTCTGATCGTAATCAGATTAGACGACTTGATGCTGACACGTCAAGCTACAATAAATTAAAGTTGTAAAACAGTCATTAATAATACTATTTCATTATATAGAAAGTAAATATATTATGAAGCCTTGATGACGACAAAGTTATTTGGAATATGGCACCTTTTTCAATCTTAATACTTAATTCATTGATTACAGTAAATCTTCTTTGTGAAACAATTCTACAAAGATTTCCACTGAAAACTCACTAAAAAGGTTTAAAATTATATGTAATGAGTTTAAGAATCTCGTGTTTTTTATATTACTTGTGTGTGTAGAGAGAATTACTTGATTTTGGACAGTTTATTTTTATGAATTCTTTTGCAAATTAATCTTTTATATTTACATTTTACTAAGACTTGGTTCAAATTCGGTAATATTTTCTTCGTAATCTCTTTCATTATATTTATAAGGAACTATTTTCCTGAATATAATGTTTCTTGATTCATTTAGATTAAATTGTGGGCAGTCTATCAATCAATCAATGTTTAGACTTTTATTGATTAGATATATTAATCTTAACTTTGCTATATTTGTCTCGAGGGTTAACTTCTGTAACCTAACATTATGGAAGTGAAAATACTTTGCATTTATCTTCGACTTCGTGTTAAATTATTGCAATCAATATTGTCATTGAATTATTGGTTTCTATATCTCCTTTAAATGCCTTAGGCTTCCATATTTACTACACCAAGGTTCAACATTTCAAATCGATGTTTGTAAGATGGAACTTTGCAGTATTAATTCTTCCTTACCCATATTTTATTGGCTTACATCTATATTTTTGAAATCGTCTACAAAAAGCTGTGCGATTTTTTATATAGGAAATAAAATCCAAAAACGAAGTAATAATATACTGAATTGAACAAAATTGTGTATTTTGAAAAATTTAATTTTAATTTTGAAGCTTTATGTCCATTTTAGGATATATCAGTTGTATTTGATGTTGTTTATAATATCGAGCTTAACAGGTGCCCTCTCCAATGTATTACATACGATACATAGATCAGTTATTGTTACAACCTTTGGAAATTCATGATAGACATTTGAGTAATTTACCATTTCAGGTACTTTTATAATAGCCAATGCTAAGTTTGTGTTTATTGTTAGAGAATGTACTTTATCATGATAAGAACAAAATCCTGTACTAATGTATCATTATCTCGTTTAAAAGGGCACTTATGGATTTTTATTAAAAGTAAATGGATCGGAATTATCAATAATTATTGTAATTGTCAGGAAAGGCAAATTTCTCGAAGAAACCTGGATATCCCTGGAGCAGTTCTGGCATATGTGTTACTTATATTCCCGTAGAGTGGTAAGAATATAATGTAAAAGCCCTCTCCTATGGTCCCAGCCTTTGGGCATTAATAGGCTTCTAATTACAAATGCCCTAAAAGAAACAGCCATAATTGAAACTGTTCTTTCGTTTTTCATTTAAGGTTATATAAAGTTGAGAGAACAGGTAATCTATTAAATACAGCGCAACCTAAATATAACGTAACTAAAGGGGGATTACTAAAGCTTCGTTGGAAAGACATTTAGTAAATCCATTCGTAATGTAGATTTAAATTTTGCATTAGCACTTATGGGCAGTGCTCGGTGATTTCGAAAAACATACATACATTCATACCATCACCCCTCATTCCCATAGGGATAGGAAGAGACCAAGTCCTTCCACTTGCATATCTGCTTTATTTCTTTCATTCTTGACTTGGCCCCTATATAGAATGTCCTAGATTTGGTCCATGAACGTTCGCCTCGGTCTTACCCTTCCAACTTTCCCATTTACTCCTGATTCATAAATCCTTTTGTTAGTCTCCTTTCATTCAGTTTCTTTACCTGCCCAAACCATCTAAGCATACCTTTCTCAATTTTAGTCACTACATCTTGTTTTATATCACAACGTTCTATAATAATATTTTGATAAATAAAGGAATTAGTTACATTAGCATTCGTTATATTTATTTTTGTAAGGTGTTGTCATTATATGATTATGGTAGAGGATTGTTCATAAAAAAGCTTCAGAGTTAAAAAATGTGATGTATAATGAAAGGCGTATTAAACATCAGTCAATGATACAAACAAATCTCCTTTTAAAACAAATGGCTTGAAATAATAGTGATAAAACAATACCGGTAGAATGAACCAATGGCCTTTAATGGCCTATTGTATGAACAAGAGGAAGGCGTGGTAAATACTATGGCGACACACGTGTCTCACTGCAGCTACAAGATTTTGTTTTTGATTATTAATTTTTAAACCTCCTGCTACATTGGATTCATTTATCTTATAGGGAATCTTGGGTTTGATAGTAATAGTTTTATGTGTATGTTCTAATGTATCTTTAATATAACATGCCTCAATTTGCCTGTAAAAGCTAATGCAAAATGTGCTCTTTTAAAATGAATACATTAATCAAAATTTCGAATAAATTTTCCATCCTTTGCATTTTATTTCAATTGGTAACCTTAATCAAAACATGTACATACCCTATCATTTAGTGCCACTTAATTCTACAAAGTCATCCCTTGATTTCATAGCAATTCATGTCTCAACAAGTTGAAACACGTTGAAATATCCATTCATTGTTGTTACGTTGGAGGGCTGTGTTCTTCGTTTGTGAGTCTGTTATCTTGCAGAAGAAGGCATTAGAGAGGGAAAAGAAGATTGCAGTTAGTGCTCCTCCCGGCCGCCGGAGGAGAAAGGGTGCCAGAAGGCGCAGTTTTGTACGTTAGCTTCCCATTCCTTGAACCCTTGAGTCGGATTGATCCATATTGTCAGAGCTGAATGCGTCAGCGTAAATCTGGCCCCCAGCATACGGATAAAGAGGGTTCCGCTGGGTTATAGTGGGTATTCTAGTGCAGCCAGCGAGTCTCACACTGCCGCATGGAGGTTAACTTCATCAGACGTGCGCAAAAGCATTCCCAAGCGAAAAAAAATCCATTCATTGTTGTTTCATGCTAAGTATTAAGTTTTTTTTTACTGTGTTATAACGAGTTGTAGTCCAATCTCCTTCTTTTTTTGTCAAAACCTAATTTTTACAAATTATTTGGTATAATGACCAGTCCCTTAAAGCTTAGTATAAGTCATGCTGCATCATATAGTATTTGTCTTACTTCGGCCACAAGATTTTGTTTTTGATTATTTGTTTCTAAAGCTTCTGATAATTTGGATTCATTTGTCCTTTAAGTCTTTGGTATGATATAATTTTTTTGAAAGGAACAATAATTTATTAAAGAAATACCACAATACAATGTAGCCTTTCTGTAATTCCCTAGGACATCCCGAAAAATTATCATGTCATGGATCAAAAACGTCTTTGCAACTAGTTTTTAATCACTGCAGTAGATGTATACTCTCACTAACAACGGATTAATATTACTAACAGACATCTGGAAATAGAAAAATCTAAAGAAGTTCCTATTGTGCTAAAAGATTTTAATGTATCCATTTTCCAAAAGCATAAACAATAAATAAATAAGAAATCTTATAAGTACATGAAAATGAAGTGCATAGAATAATTTGACCGATAAAGAACTGGATTTTACTTAAACTAGGAAACAAAGTAGATATAAAATACCGTGGAAGAGATTGTACGGTGGGTATACAAGGTTTATATTGTATCATATTACATTTACAACTTTATTTCAATGCATTAAGAGCTTAATTTGCATGTTAAGTGAATGTTGTTTACTGTAAACGTATAGATAGAATCTGTACGAGGGTAATAAAGACGCCTCATAGATTCTAGCCTTTCGAATAAGAAAACCAAAGAGTGGTTCGATTTAAATATTTATCTATAGTCCAACCTCGACATAACGCAACTGATGGGACTTTAAAAGTCATCATTGTGTTTTGATTTTAAGGAAGACTTTGTGAAGAACGCTTCATATCTCGGAAGCAATTTTGGAGTAATTTTTATTGCTGAAAAGTTAGAGCTTGACTGTGATCACATCTGATGGTATCACATTAGTATCCTGGCAAGAGGTAAAATACCTCTTATGGCATCTACAAAGCAATCAGAGCGAAAGGCAGATCTCTTTCCTTGGCAAGTACGTCTTTGTTGATAGCATGGTAACTAGCCACGGACGAAGCCTTTCACCAGTTCAAGGTATGGTAACTTATTAACCACAATTTGTTGCAATAGACAGAAATAATCCTTCGAGTTACTAATGGTAAGGCTGATATAACCCTATATTTTTCATTGGATTTTTTTTGCTCGAAAATACATTTACGCTGAAAGTTATGCCTTAAACTAGGTGGGTCTCGCTGAAGAACAGAAAATCCACTAAAACACAGTGGGACTCTTAGCATCCTGGACAGGAGTACTAGAGATTCAGTGGGAATATTACTCTCTAGGACCTCGGACAACGTCTGTTACGACCATTCAAATTGGCTTCCGGTCTTCTCCTACGGAGAGGTGGCTTCAGCAGCAGCTTCCCTCTCCCTATCTAATGCCTTCTGTGAGATGACATTGAAAATACCATCCGCCAACTACTTTCACTGTTGAGTGAATTTTTTAGGGTAGTCTTTATAACTTAATTGTAGTCGATTTTTATTGCTGATAAGTTAGCGGTTTACTGTTATCGCACTTGATGGTGATACGGTCTAAGATAGAAGCTGGTAATAGTAAATATATCTTTTTTAGCCTCGTACCGGAGCACCAATCTCTTGCTTGAGGGTACCTAGTATGTAGCGTATATCCATACCAACACCTACTACCAACGAGCACTTCTCTATTTCAGTCATATCACAGGACAGCCAGACAACCTAGATAACTGGTTGTGGTAGGAAGCGTTGAAGAAAAGACCAAGGGGTCGATCACCTACCCCTTCTTCTGACCAAATAAAGAATGTAACAAAACATGCGCTTCTAACAACCCTAAAAGAAACTAAGGATAGATAGAGATGGTGGCAGCTTGTCCACGCAGCTACTAAGGCATATCAGAGCAGGCACGACCTTCACCAATGAAGTAAACGGAAAGGGTGATGAGCATACATCTACTTTTTAAGGTTATAACCTTTTTTATAGTAATAGAATTTGTTTGTCCCTCTTTACTACCTTTTGTGAAGATGGGGTTGTGTGGTTCAACTAGTATCTCCTTCTTTAAGCCGTTTCCTCATGTCTGAGGGTCATGACCAACCATGATGGTCCTCTCTCTCTTATTATGAAACGCCATCTGGATCTGTTTTCGTTGAAGTGTATCGCACCGTAAATAGAATTCTTCAACTAGTGTCTTTGGTTATCCAAAAAATTAATAAAAAAATTGACTATGCTATTTCCTACATTCTTTCTCTCTGTAAGCTTGGGTCTTCTGGTGGCAAATTGAGTACTCATAGCACTGTATTGCTGCCTAATTGGTCTAGTGGTTAGCATCTTCGGTCAATGATGTGAGGTCCTGGGTTCGAATCCCTGGTCGGACCAATTAAAAAACCGATATTGAGTTTTCTATTAAGATTTTCTCAATATTTGCCTGAAATTGGGAAGTTGGCGGTTTGCTCCAGCCCCGTGCCCCAGAAAGCACCTTAAACCATCGGTTCTGCAATTGATTCGGTTGTGTTGGATTGCCGTCACATCGGGTTATGAGAGTGAAGGAATAGAGAGTGCATTTGTGTACTATGCTTGCCAACTCACAGTGGACCAGCGTGGTAGCTCTAAAAACCCTCTCTCCTTCGAGTGAAGAGGTCTGTGCCCAGCAGTGGGACGTTAATGGGCTTCTATTTACCTTTTTACAACAGCAACATCGAGGCCGTTGATGTATGATCTATCAAACATCAACTTTTCTTATAATATATGGTAAGAGTGTAAAACTAACAATAAGAATTGAAGTCACAAGTGAAAGGATTGATTAAAGTGATACTTATCCCGAAGCAAGGCTACTAATAAGGGCTCAGTAAGCAAAAAACAATTAAACAATAACTTTTGTACGCTATTTTAATACTATAATGTACATGTATTTGCGTACATTGAATACTAAATGAGCAATAACCCGTGGAGGCAACTATGTTCCAGTCGACGTGCGCGATCCAAACCGGTTCCATGTCGCTTCTGCTCTTCTCTGCAAAAGTTCATATAATTATACTATGTTCTTTGGTATATTTTAGTTCGTAATACTATAGTTTAGGTGTGGTACAATGCATAAGCTTTAAAGCCTTAGTATTACAAAAAATGGTATACAAACAAGTTCCAAATGACGTTACCTACCTTACGATACTATTAAAAACATATTAAGTAATAATATTTTTTAATAATTAAATATAAGAAATATCTTGTATAAACATCTACTTAGTAGATGCAAATATATTATAATAGTAATTGAAAGATTGTGTCATTGATCTACTTTCTTATTAGATAATTTTCTTTCCATTTATTAAAATATTCGTACAAAATTTGTAGTTTATATAAACTTATTAGATTCATATTAGATTATATTTGTGTAGAAAGAACATATAAGTGTACAAAATAGATAAGAGTTATGTTAGTAATAATAAGAATAATTTGAATATCAATAAACAGTAGCCAACGGGACGCTTACTCGTTGACTACCGAACGTTTGTCAGGCGCATTTGACATTGTAGTACGTGAAATAAAATTTTCACAATGTATATATTTACAATTGTGTCGAAATTATCGACGACAATACAATTTATTGTCCGTTCAAGTTCTAAGAGGAACTCACAACAAACTTCTCTGAAATTATTATATTAAATAGTGGATTTAAATACAGTAGTGATGAAATGATTGTAACTTTTCCGCTCACCTGGTTAACGAAAGACGACTTTAATAAAACGAGCATTACATAGCCAAACGTGACGGCTAAATATAATTCAATACCAACAAAATAAACGTACAAAGATTATCCAAATTAACTATTCATTCCGCTGTATCTTATAAATGGCGTACAAAAGGACAGTAGCTGTTATCCTCAAGCTAGACATTTCTTAAGTTTCCTAGTCGCTTGGTTATATGTTTATTTCTGTTAAGTTCAACGTAACTCAGGTTTTTAGTGTTAGAATATACGAGAGTCCGTTTATTCTGAATCCTTTTGGGATGAAAATAAACTCACTTGTAAATTTTAACAACAAAGGGATGAACGTAAAAATATTGCGAGTACTTTTCAGTCGTAAAACTGAATTGCTATACAAATATTATGCAAGTTTCACTATTTACAAATGGAGTTTTAGTAATAAAACTATCTGATATATTTGTTAGAAATGTAACTATTTTTAAGTTGACTAATGTTAAAGGAATTAAAAAAGAACTATAGGATTGTATACGATTAGCGGCACGTCCCGGCTTAGCACGGGTAGACATAAATAGGTACAGATATTTAAGTTATAAGCATGATAATTAAAACCACCATGAATTGACAAATATTATGAAAAAGTGTGATTCCTAATACTAAAACTAAGTAGCTCTGAAAAGAACTTTTTAAGTGAAGCATAAAAATGTGTTAAAAAAACTCAAAATATTCAATGTCGCTTGCGTCCCCTGCGTAAGGTAACCTAGTTCATAATGGTGCACCCCCTTCTCCCGCACTGCCCCTCTCTCGTCAAGTTAGCTACTCGATGCATTANAACAAAATGACATCTAGATTTTGAAAATTACTATTTATATCGTAGTTATATTGTTCTAGGTTATCAATTGAAACATTCGACATTATCAATTGAAGTATTCAGTGTTACTAATTGTAACTTGCGTGCTTTACGTCTTGAACGGAATGGATGGATGGATGGGATAAGACTGTATTTTATGTGAAAATTGCCCCAGCCACACAAACGTTACGACTGGAGCGCGTACTGTGTGATGTATTAGAAAGAATCATCAAGCATATAAATTTCTACGACTTCTCCGAATGAGAATCCTCTCGTCTCACCAGTCAATAATGGTTTATAAATGCACGGTACTTATAAATAATATATTATTAATTCCTGTCGTGTTATGAACAAGGATAAAGAATTTTGTTCAATCCGCGGATACTGTTACGTAGTATTATTTCATATACAGACGGGACAAACAAAAAGCGTGAACATAAATATACATTATTCATCAACACATCCGCCCGTGTGTCTCCGCTAACGGTCTGACTACAACGCTAAAAGCCCTATAACTGGCAGGAATCTTGATATAATAACAAGCTATGGAGTTTTTACAGGCATTCGTTGAAGTCACTCGAAGAATTTATCAGGATTTTAAAATGAAAATTACAATTATTACAGCAAATGTAATTTATAATTACTTACTTTTTACTGGATGCCATTGAACTTTTTCACATTATCATAATATATACATTAAATTGAGGTCTTCACGTATCTATCATATATATATAAATATACATACAGTTAGAAATAATAAACAGAATAAAGCCACTTAGGATTAAGAATTAAGAAAGGAAGAAATAAGAATTAAAAATTCACAACTGAAATTCGTGTGGGTGATGTGCGTGCGTGCGTGTGTGTGTGCGAGAGAGAGATAAAGAGAGAGTAGGCGCGGTGGTGGGAGGTTTTTTTTTTGACGCTGGGAAATGCATTTACGCACCCCGACTATGGAGTCGGGAGTGTGGGACTCCGCGAGGGGGAAGAACTCGCATTACCCACTAAAACCCAGCGGGACCGTCGTCAACCATGAGTGGGGAGCCAGAGGTTCGTTGAGACATTCCTCTCTGTTGTAGCCGGCGTACAGATTTTCTACAGGGGGAGGAGTTGTATGAACCTCCTCCTCCTCCTGTTTCCTACTCCCCTTCGTCGGGGCCTGTCGTGCCTCCTTAAGCGAGATGATAGTCTCGCAAAAGGAGGCAACCGCTCTCCAGGCCTGCTCACTGATGAGTATTGCACCTATAATGCTGGCCAATGAGAGGTCTGTGCCGATTCGCAGCGACTCAACATGACGTCACTGAGAACCCCAGGCGGGATATTCTGCCACAGTGTGGTGGGCTGTGTCTGACGAGGCTACACACTCGTGACATCTGGCCGACGGCTCACAGCCAACAGTTTAGTACAGGTATTTGCCGAAGCAACCATGACTGGTAAGCACTTGTACCAAACTATAGGAGAGCGATCCGTACTCTCTGCCCAGCCAATTGTCCAGATGGGGGCGGATCGCCCGTACTATAGCCTCGCTCGCCACTGGGGACCCTAGATCTCAAACCCAGTACTCAACGAAAAGCTCCACTCAAGATTAATAATAACAATCAGAATGAGCTACAGCGTAATGGAAGGGCTTTATATAAATTCAAAGATATTTCCTAAACAAGCAAGTCCCCACCCTGTTTATATTGACTTTGATATAGAAATGAAGTGTTATCAAACATTATATTTATTTTGCAAATATTACATAACAATTGCTTGATATATCCACGGCCCCTACGTTTAAAGTATTTTAAAGATAAATTACTTATTACTTTACTATACGTTTTTAACCACCATGTTTCAATAGCTATATGATTTAAAAACGATGACCTAAGTTAACATATGGATTTACAAAATCATCAAAAAAACCTTAAATATATCTAAATACAAGTTGACCGTTTATACGTTGGGACCTTCGAGATTTTCATTATAGTAATGGTAGAAATTAGACCATAACTTATTCAATTGACGGTTTCAATAACGCAATGGTTTGAGTAATTTTGCTAACAGAGATCCCAGGTTTGATCCCAGGAAAGAGAAAATTCGCTAATTTCCTATTGCCTGAGTCTAGACTGGTTGGAGGCTTCGGTCGCAGCTAATTACCGTTGTGCTACTGCGTAGAAACTACAAAGGGTATATTGTCTCTTACCAGATTAATTCGCTTCCATCTTAAATTATATCATTACTTATCATCAGGTGTGATTACAGTAAAGGGCTAAACTATCAGTAAAATAGGAAAAAATAAGAATCAGTTACAATCACAAATTTGGTCCATGTTTATAGTTAACTGACTTTCGCAATTTCCTCTGCTTACACCTAAATGTGTGTATTTAAAGTACAGTGCTATCTATTTGATGCTTATGTAACTTAGTCGATAGCATAACTTAAGTATAATTAACGATCTCAAGAATAATAAATATAAATTTTAACAAAAAAGAACCGCCTTCAAAACAATTTACAAATATATTAATATGCTCTAAAAAGTAAGAAATAATTGCGTATTCTTTTATAGTGTTCTTCGTATTGTTATATTCGGAGTCGGTGTCAGCCAAGGAAAATGTTCCCCGGGTGTCCACTTGGCAGCTCTCGCGTTTGTCCCACCTATAGCTATATATGTAGGTACCTTGGCTGACACCGACTTCAAATATAACAATACGAAGAACACTATAAAAGAATACGCATATATTTCTTAATTTTTAGAGCATATTAATGTATTTGTAAATTGTTTTGAAGACGGTTCTTTTTTTGTTAAAATTTATATTTTTTATTTTTATTTTTAGTGAATCTGAAGTAAACTAACAAATTTGTCTCAATATAAGTACACCTAGGACGCGTTTCTCATGAGACAACATCGTTTCAATGAAACAACTTTACAAAGTTAAATTTACATTAATATCGCCACACCCGGGATCGAACCCGAAACCCTTATACCACCGCTTCACACATAATTCACCTTTCAAATATTGCAATGCAGCAACAAACGTAAGGTCATTGGCATTTGATTACAGACAGTTATAGATTTTGCCAAAAATCACACTCTTACTGTAAGCCGTTGAGGAGTTCCATTGATCTTCATATTTAACTACGACTAGCACTTGACCATACCGAAGTTACGGTAGGCGACTCAAATATCTGGATAGCTTATAGAAGATTCTGCCGAGTATCGTTGATTTGCTCCTAAGAATTGAAGAGTTCCGTCACTTTTTCATGGATTCCATCATCAGAACCTTACCAAACTATCACAAAACAACCCTTGAAGTATATCCTTTCTAATAAAAAAGAATCATCGAAATCGGTTGGCGTGATCTTTAGCTATTCGTCCATTTGTCGTGCACATACTTACGCAAATTTAAGACTTATCCGGTTTTCTTATAGATGCCATCATCAGAACTGGTTTAAAAAAAAATCATCAAGATCGGTCCACGGTAACAGACATAAAAAAAAACTACAGACGAATTGATAACCTCCTCCTTTTTTTGAAGTCGGTTAAAAAATGGCAATTTGTTACTAGAAATTACAATACAAATAAAAATATCATCAAAATCCGTTGAGTAGTTTCGCAATTAATGATGATGAAAAACTATATATTGATTAAAGTTTATTTAAAGAATTAGTTTAGTTAAAAACCCTTTTATCGAGGAAGGCTCAAGGCTATATTAATAAGAAACGTTACAAAAACGGGCAGAAATTATACTTTTGACAGCTTCCGTTGCGTGCGCTGCGTACACGGTTAAAGTTACGCGACAACTATGTACGACGGAATTATTCCTCTTTTAATGTTGTACAAAAAAGTCTATTATACAATATATCTATCTTTTATGGTTAAATCACTATAACCTTTTTTTATGGTAGTGAAATTCTTTGCCTTTTTGATATCAGTTATTAACAATGCCCTGCGGTTACATCTACTTTAAATTCATTATATCTTTTAAATGGAATATACAATTCTAATAATTTAAATAGTATCTTAAAGGTATTGAAAAGGACTTTATTAAAATATCATTTAATAGGATATGGATTAATACAGAGGCATGAATATTACGGTTTGAATATTGTCGACAATTTTATTAACTTTTAAAATGTAAAAAAGTAGTTATCATGGCATAACTACAGTAGTTGGATATATGGTATTGCGAACTTTTTTGTAGATATAAATACGTTCTTTAATGTTGTAGAACATTTTTTTGTTTTATCATCAATAGTTTCAGCAGCGCATGAGGTGACAGATTTTTTGTGACAAATTTTTTTACACCTTCAGTTACATTAATGCACTTTTCTTGCGGATCCCTATTTTTTTTTCAGAAAGATTTATAGCTTATGTTATTAAGTGAAAATGCAGCTTTTTAATGTCGAAAAAAAAATTAAAATCGGTCGATTAGTTTTTGTGTGAAGGTATTACAAACATATACACACATTTGTTTAGAGAAACCATCATATGCAATTTGTTTATATTGAAAACAAGTTCATTTATACGAGTAGATAATAAATAATTGCGACGAATAATTAAATCGCAATTAACTTATTTTGCGAAGGCGATATTTATTTGTTATGTTTTCCTGTTTCGTGATTATTTTCATCACCTTCTAGAATTAATTTATTAATAACACGCATTTGGTAGTTATAATAAGAATAGCCGACTCGTGCCACTTCGGGGTCTGAGAACAAATATGATTATCATAAAAAAGGTAATAGCGAGTCAAACTTAACAGATAGACATACACTATGTTGGACTTTTTATAACATTTTTTTTTAAGAAACAATTTCGTCATATATGATTTTTACCTAACATTAACCGTTTACGCAGTGAACGCTTTGAACTCTCTCGAAAAGATAAATTTTTCCCGTTTTTGCAACATTTTTCATTGATTCTTCGCTCCTATTGGTAGTAACGTGATGCTATAAAATTCATAACCTTCCTCGATAAATAAGCTATCCACAACTATAATGACTTTTGGATTCGAAACAGTAGTTCCTGAGATAATAGCGTTTAAACAAACATAACCTTCAGCTTAATCATCAAAGTGTTTAACAACAATGAACGCTGAGCCTACTAATACAATGTTTATCAAAAAAAACAAGCATCACACGAGTAGAAGATTTGTCTGTTCGCCACACTCGATCACACTTTTTGAAACGCTATCGTTACGCGTTCACCAGCATACTCCGCTAGTAAATCTTGCGTAAAGAAGTTTTACTTCAATGGGAAGAGTGTGCTTAACACTACACGACTCAAGAAAAACATTCGTCCATTCACTAGTTAATCTTCAACTCAAGCGTGCCTATAGAAGTTTTACTTCAAAATATAACCATTTTGTAATCTAATTCTGTTTACGTTCACCGTTCGTTCGCCTCGCCCAATCACAATTTTTGTAACGCTCTCATCTGGCACTCACCAGCTTACTCTCCAATTCAAGCGAGCCTAAAGCAGTTTTCCTTAAAAAAATAACCAGATTGTAATCTAATTCTGTCTACGTTCACCGTTTGCTCGCCTCACCCGATCACAGTTTTCGTAACGCTCTCGTCTGGCATTTACCAGTTTATTCTTTAACTCAGGCGTGCCTAAAGCAGTTTTCCTTAAAAAAATAACCATTTTGTAATCTAATTCTGTCAACGTTCACCGTTCGCTCGCCTCACCCGATCACAGTTTTCGTAACGCTCTCATCTGGCATTTACCAACTTACTCTTCAATTTAGGCGTGCCTAAATGAATTTTTACGACATAAAATTACCATTTCGTAATCTAATTCTGTCTACGTTCACCGTTCATTCGCTTCGACCGATCACAGTTTTCGTAACGCTCTCATCTGGCATTTACCAACTTACTCTTCAATGTAGACGTGCCTAAATGAATTTTTACGACATAAAATTACCATTTTGTAATCTAATTCTGTCTACGTTCACCGTTCGCTCGCCTCGCCCGATCACAATTTTAGTAACGCTCTCATCTGGCATTCACCACCTTACTCTCCAACTCAAGCGTGCCTAAAGCAGTTTTCCTTAAAAAATAACCATTTTGTAATCTAATTCTGTCTACGTTCACTGTTTGCTCGCCTCGCCCGATCACAGTTTTCGTAACGCTCTCATCTGGCATTCACCAGCTTACTCTCCAACTCAAGCGTGCCTAAAGCAGTTTTCCTGAAAAAAATAACCATTTTGTAATCTAATTCTGTCTACGTTCATCGTTCATTCGCCTCGCATGATCACAGTTTTAGTAACGCTCTCGTCACGCATTCATCAGCTTACTCTTCAACTCGTACGTAAAGAAATGTTTCATCAAAAAACGATGTGCTTTAAGTTATATGACTCAAATAACCATTGGTCTGTACAAATCAAAGACTAAAGAAGTCAAGTAAAACAATTGTCCGTTCGCCTCACAACATTACACTTTTCGTAACGCTCTCGTTACGTATTCACCAGCTTACTTTGTTGTGACTTATTTAGTCCTTTGATATAAATAAATTAAACATTATCTGTTATGTCCTTTTCAATACAATAGTTCGTTTGTTACAAGTGCAATATTAATAAATGATAAATGTATGTACATTGTAAATAAATATACACGAGGAGATAATTTTACAACTCTGTACTCATACGTAGTATTTCAGATAAGTGTATAGCACTGCGTTTTATTGCGTTATGTTAAGGCGACATGCTTTCCATTGAAATTTGTTATTCATATCGGTTTTTTCTGCCTCATTGGTCTAGTGGTTAGCATGTTCGACTACAGACATGAGGTCCTGGGTTCGAGTCCCGGGTCGGGCCGATTCAAAAATCAATATTGAGTTTTCTATTTAAGATTTTCTCAATATTTGCCCGAAGTTGGGAAGTTGGCGGTGTGATCCACCCCCGTGCCTCGGAGAGCACGTTAAGCCGTCGGTCCTGCGCCTGATCTCTCTCCGGTCGTGTCGGATTCCCGTCACATCGGACTATGAGAGTGAAGGAATAGAGAGTGCACTTGTGTACTATGCCTGCCAATCCGCAGTGGAGCAGCGTGGTGGGTCTATGCTCTAAAAACCCTCGCTCTTCGGAGTGAGGAGGCCTGTGCCCAGCAGTGGGACGTTAATGGGCTGCTACTTACTTACTTACTTACTTACTTATCGGTTTTTATAGCACTTTTGAATCATCAAATATCTATACACTAATAAGTGGAGCAAAAGCTTTATACAGCTTTTTCCGAATACATTTTGCCAATCGCTAACACTTACACAAACGCCATAAGGTTACATTAGAAAACTTACTATAGTGGTCAAGTTTACCTATAATTTGTGATGTCTTACGTAACTTTTTTATTTTTTTTTCAATGCCAAGAAAAAAATTGTTTATTTCATTATCTGTATCATGTTGACAAGGTGGAAGTCACACCTTTGTTGGAAACCCTTCTCTTCTTTGACGGTGTACAGTTTGGTAAGTTTGGTATATGTGAGCGTGTGTGTGTGTGTGAGAGAGAGAGATATATAGAGCGAGCAAGAGAGAGAGAGAGAGCGTGTGTGCGTGCGTACTTGTTACTGTGTGTGACAGACAGAGAGAGTGTGCCTGCGTGGGTGTGCTATATAGTTGTTTCTATGCGTGAGAAACAGAGGGAGTGTGCCTGCGTGGGTGCGCTGCATGATTGTATCTGTGCGTGAGAGACAGAGAGAGATAGCGTGCATGCGCTTCATGCTTGTATCTGTACGTAAGACAGATAGAGTGTGTCTGCGTGGGTGCGCTGCATGCTTGTATCTGTGCGTGAGAGACAGAGGGAGATAGTGTGCATGCGCTTCATGCTTGTATCTGTGCGTGAGACTGACAGAGTGTGCCTGCGTGGGTGCGCTGCGTGATTGTATCTGTGCGTGAGAGACAGAGAGAGATAGCGTGCATGCGCTTCATGCTTGTATCTGTCCGTAAGACAGAGTGTGTCTGCGTGGGTGCGCTGCATGCTTGTATCTGTGCGTGAGAGACAGAGGGAGATAGTGTGCATGCGTTTCATGCTTGTATCTGTGCGTGAGACTGACAGAGTGTGCCTGCGTAGGTACGCTGCATGCTTGTATCTGTGCGTGAGACAGCAAGAGTGTACTTGCAAGGGTGCGTTGCATGATTGTGCCTCAGTGCGTGAGAGACAGAGAGTGTGAGTGAGTACATGCATCCGTCTCTGTGTATGTAAAGCAGTATTGCAGGAAATGTGCTTATTTTCAATTGTTTAGATGAAAAAAATGTACACAGAATTATATTTTTATTATGCTTACGAATATTATAAAAGCGAAAGTAATTCTGATTGTCGTGCTTAGGTTAATTTTTAATGTAGACGGTCACTAAAAACGTGCTTCGCGATAATCCCACGGGATCGGGTATACGCAAAACTTACTGAGAGATTTCTTTTACTATTCATCCTTTGATTTGACAATCGTCATATGTTTCTATCTGTTTATGTAAGTCGGTTAAAATGTTAATATAATCATAGGAATCTTCGCTTTAAATTTAAAATTAAATACAAACAAAATGTAAATTGAAAATACGTTATCAGAGGAAACCAAACAAAGGCGTACCCGATAGGGCCATAGACATTCTATACGAGGGCATTGGACACCGATAGGGCTATTTTATTAATGGTTCAAGTGTATCCATCGGGAATATTTGCTAACTCTGATTTAATTTACATTTGTTAAGAAATTTGCAATATCCCTGTTAGTAAAATAAGGTAAATAGCAGCCTATTAACAGCCCACTGCTGGGCATACGCCTCACTCATAAGAGAGCGGGTTTTTAGAGCATAGATCCATCACGCTCCTTATTCCTTCACTCTCATGGACCAGAGAAAGATCAGAGGCAAGACTTAGAGCTCAACGTGCTCTCAGAGGTACGGTGGTGTCTTTCTCTCTCTCATATTCCGTCGTAGAAGAGCCATTAGTTACTTTATAGATTCATTTCTTGAGGTTTTGCAAATGGAGCAGCGTGGAAGGTAAATGCTCTAAAAACCCTCAATAATTTGAGTGAAAAAACCTGTGCCCAGCTGTGGGACTTAAATTACTTTATAAAGCATTCATTCTATTACAAATATCAAACCTCTAAAAGTTATTTACCGTTATAATACCTATAATAGAAATCCAATACCCGAAGCGTAATCATCGTAATTGATACCATTTATTGTACAACTCGCCGCTACTGTTCTTAAATTACAATAGATATGGCTACATGGAAATATAAAGCTATTCCAATATTAGATTAGCTTACAACACCGATCCGGTTACTCAGTCTGTCTGTAACCGCATAATATTGTGTTTTACGCACGCCGCAAAACCGTTTGTTGGGACAACTCGATCTCTAGTGATGTTAAAAGATTTCATCGATGTAATGCAATAACTTCAAATATGTAAAAAAATAAGCTGCTAACTGCGGCGTTAAGTTTGTAATTCTGAATGTTTTATTCCTAGGTTAATACTTTCTTTTTTATTGCTGATAGATTAGCGTTTGACTGTGATCTCACCTGATGGTAAGCGATGATACAGTCTAAGATGGAAGCGCGATAATCTGTTAAGAGGCGGTATACCCATTACGGTTTCTACACAGCATCGTACCGGAACACAAATCTCTTTGTTTGGCCGTACGTTTTTGCTTTTAGGGTGGTAACTAGCCACGGCCGAAGCCTCCCACCAGTCCTCAGACTTTACAATCTAGACGTAACAATCTAGATTTCTCTAATCGGAGTTCCGTTGTAAATAATGTACATTATATATGCGATATGTTTCACTTAAAAATGCATACATGATTAAGTTTGTCCTGGGTTCCTCCCATAAGGCAAGTACGGAACTAGTAATTTTTTATGTGAATTCCTTTAATACCATTATCAAACAATGAGAAAGTGAGGCTAATTGATTCAAATGTGCTGTAAAATCCTACTTAAATAAACATCTCCTAAAAATTACTATATCGATAAAAATATATAACTATTCAACGTCTTTCACCATCACTATCAATAAGTTTTAGAGACGGTTGATTTGATCATCGCACGCGCCAATGCGGTAACACTAGTTGTAATTCAATATTATTGTATTTATTGCATTACCAACGGACAACCTCGTGCTGATATATATATATATATATATATATATATATATATATATAACTGTTCCCCATGTAGTTCTTGGTGCCGTAAGAATATGGTGAAACCCGAACTGAAGACTGAATAGATTAGACGGTTGCGCAATTTAGCAGGTGCCGAACAGTTATGAAGCAGAAGTAGTTGGCGTACAGGCAGCGAGTGCAGGTTGCTTTGGCTATATGCTGCCCATGACCCCTGGATTTAACAGTGACCTCTAGGACAGTTTTGCTGATTCGCAGACAAGTCTCGTGAGGTGATAGATGGCATACTAGGTCCGTTAGGAATGTCTTTTTACGGAGAGGCAGATTCATGTGATTAGGCTTTTGTTAACGAGGATCACGGTAGAGTCCCCTGGTAAAACAATTAATCACGTTTCGCTGGTGTGCCTTTTAAAGCGGCTAAACTTTCACGCCTTGTTCCGGGTATCCATTAGGGCTTCCCAGCGGTAAAACAGGTACAGATACAAGTTGATTGGGTTGAATAAGCAGCAATACGCCACATTCCCATAGGGGTAGGCAGAGACCACGTTCTTCCATTAGCCACGATCCTTGCATAACTTCTTCGCTTCTTTAATTTTCAGTGAACCTTTCATACAAGTTGGTCGGTTAAGAGTACTTTAGACCTGGGCCTTATTTGAAATGTCCTGGATTCGACCCAGGAACGTTCGCCTTGGTCTTTCCCTTCCAATTCCCTTCGTTATAACGTCAGATATATACCAGTGAAATTCCCGAAAAGCTATCAATTAGAAGCCATGCTAAAGTAGCATTGGGACACGTGGATCTTCATTCAGAGAAGTCGTGGGTTCAAGTCCTGAGGAGACACCAATAAGATTCTTTTTATATAAATAAACTTAGGTGCTTGATTGTTTTTTTCTATCCTTCATGGTGCTGTTCAATAATAAAGCTGAAAACTACATAAACTGGGACTCTGGATTATGTGAAGCCTGGCCACCTGCATTGGAGCATCCTGGTGTGGGTCTATGCCTTAGCAAACCCCTATTCCTATGTGTGACGAGTCCTGTACCCAGCAATGAGACGTTAAAAGTTTGCTTCTTGCGTAGATACATAGTAGTGTAACACGTGAGTTTATTGTCTTCTGTTAAGACGCGCAGACTTCCGGCGGAAGGCGATGGCTGCCGACGAGAGGCGCTCGTGTAGAGATGTTCGCAGCATTTTAACGAAGAGGAAGAAGGGCAGTGAGAAGTAAAAAGGGATAAGTAGCCAGACAGGGTCTTGTCTATTATTATTTGCTAAAGTGTTAACTAGTGTAATGCTGTGATAGTAAAATAAAAATTAATATTATCTCTTCGAGTCTTTAAATTGTCTTCTTTGTAACAGTAGTTGTTTATACCCTAAGTAATTAGAGACAAAAACTCCTCCTTACTTCGTTTCCTCAATTCTGAGGGTTGTGAGAACCACCTCTGATAAGCAATTTTCTTTTTATGATGGAACGCCATTTGCCTCTGCTTTCCGCGGCGTGTAAGGCATCGTAGACGGAAGTCTGTAATGGGGTGCGGATCTGATCGGACCAACGCATTGGGCTCCGACCTCTTGCTCCTTTGCCATTAACTTTTCCAGTTATCACGAGCTTTTCGAGGTTAGCACCCTGTTTTCTGACAATGTGCCCAAAGTACTCAGGTATTTTTTTGTGGCAGATGGTGGAAAGCCTAATTGTAACAGTTCTTAAGAATTGATGCGTTGGTCAAATATGCTGTCCACAGTATACGAAGCATAGACAAAAACAGCTTAAGTTAATACTACGCACTTATTTTGTGGTGATACACAACCGCAGGTTCTTCTACAATAATTAAGTATGAATAAAATATATCCTCACATTATCATCAGTACGTTTTTATACGCTTTAATGTGGTTTACGGGCTATTTCCGCGTTATATTAAGGCTATTAGAAATCAGCCATTGCACAATGTTTTCGTTAAATGGCGTTGTTTTAAGTGAAAAAAAAAACTGTGAGAGTTCTTACACATTGGTAGCGTTTATGCGCGATTATTATTGTTTATTTAAAATTAACTTACGAGTATAAACCATGATGGAAATTATGTAGTAATACGAGTATTTTGTCAATATTTCTATTAACCAGAACTTTTAAAGTTGCCAGAAGTTTGTAATTAGATTTTGTTGCTTATGTGTTATTAGTTTTAATCGATCTGTAATAAATGCCTTAATAAAACGTATAAAATAAATGATATATATCTCTTTAAAAGTTAACAATTGTGTTTCTTGTTCTAAAGACAATTTATCGGTAAATTCTGCACAAAAAAAGAGGCTTGCTTTTGTGATTTTATAGCAATAAAAAGTTTACAGTACAGTAGTTTAAAGTAAGCTTTTACAACACTTTTAATTGCCCAGTATATTTCTTACCATATATTATTCCAATGTACGACCGATATTGATACGAAATTCCTTCGTGCCCTGTTTTAAGAAGAGTCCACAAAAAACTCCGTCGATTGTCACTTTTTTATTACTACCATTCAATGTTATTATAATTTACACTATTATGATTAGAGTCTTTATTCATTTTTATATACCTGCTTTTACTACCTAGTAGTAGTTATTAGAATAGGTTGATCTATTCCATTTAACCAGTACTTTCATTGGCTACTATATCCAAGACTATCTGGAGGAGCTCGCACCAAGCGATAAGACCGCCTTTGTACACTTTTATCTACAATATTGTAATACTTTTAATTTTATACATTGTATATATGTGCGCAATAAGAATAAATGAAAAAATCCTTCGTAGTTTAATATGATTTTTTAATTAATTCTCCTATTATATAGAAAGTTTTTTAATAAGTGCTTTTTGAAAGAGACGAATTTATGATGAATGGCAATATTTCGATAGGTGGGGAACAAGTGTAAGAGGTGAAAGAATTTGTGTACTTGGGATCTAAATTGACAAAAGATGGAACATGTGAAAGTGGTATTGAAAGGAGCGTAAATGCAGGAAATATGGTAAATGGTGCTCTGCACGCCTTTGTAAATAAGCCAGATGGTGTCTCAAAGGGCCAGACTGGCTGTGCATGCTGGAGTGTTGGTGCTAACACTTATGTATGGTAGTGAAAGTTGGGTATGGCAGAAGAATCACAAAAGTAAAATAAATGCGGTAGAGATGAGAGCGTTGAGAAGCATGAGTGGATTAAAACTGAGTGACAGAGTAAGAAATAGTGTGATAAGAGAACGTTGTGGTATAAAAGAAGACGTAGTGACTAAAATTGAGAAAGGTATGCTTAGATGGTTTGGGCATGTAGAGAGAATGATTGAAAGGAGACTGACAAAAATGATTTATGAGTCAAGAGTAAATGGGAAAGTTGGAAGGTGAAGACTAAGGCGAACGTTCCTGGACCAAATCCAGGGCATTTTAAACAAGGGCCCGGTCAAGAGTACTCTAAACCGACGAACTTGTATGAAAGGTTTAATGAGAATGACAGAAGCGAAGGAGTTATGCAAGGCTCGTGGCAAGTGGAAGGACGTTGTCTCTGCCTACCCTTATGGGAATTTGTTATAGAAACTTATACAGTTAATTATCAATTTTATGTAGCCACTAGAATTTATAACAACTTTATTTTATTTTAACTATGATCGGGAAACATATAAACGCAACATTAACGCTCGTCGTGTGAAGACACCCGCAGAGAGCATTTACCGTTGTCCGAGATACGCAATGGGTTAATAAATCAAAACTTAAACGCCGGGTTATTCGTTAGATGAAGTGCACTATGTACCCACTTAGCGGCCGCTTTGCACACCGAAATGTAAAATACAATATCCCGTTAATTCCCGTACATTTAAATGTACATTAATAATTATTTGTAGTATTTTGTTTGAGAAAAGAACTGTTTAATAATATTTTTTAAAGCATCACGCCTCATTCCCATAGGGGTAGGCAGAGACCACATCCTTCCACTTGCCACGATCCTTACATGTCACCTTCCCTTCTTTCATTCTCATTAAACCTTTCATACAAGTTCGTCGGTTCTAGAGTACTCTTGACCTGGTCGTTATTTAAAAGGTCCTGGATTTGGTCCAACTTTGCCATTCGCTCTTGACTTTTAAATACTTTCTGTCAGCCTCCTTTCATTCATTCTCTCTACCTGCCCAAACCATCTAAGGATACATCTAATTTTATTCACTGCATCTTCTTTTGTACCAAAATGTTCTCTTATCATTTAACAAATTGTAAATAAAGTCTACCATTAAGTGTTCCTCTTCGCTATAAAAAAACGGATTGTTTATGGATTTAAAAACCACCATTGTTCTCCAATTCTGGTTGATTGTTAAGACACGGTACGGTGTAAATGCAGTTATAAAGCAATGTATGCATATACAGTGTTTACGACGCCGTTTATCCGAGTTAGGTTCATTTTACTTGTGCTAAGTAATGCCTAGCCCCTGTCTAGCTTAAGACTTATCTGTGTTATGATTTATAGGTACGTGCTTCCATTTAAAACTTATATATATTATTTATACAAATACAAAAGTAATTTACCTTTTAGATGATGATTTTCACTAAAACATAAACATAAAAAAATGGTATTTCAAGGTCATTAAACTTTAGTTCAGCGGCAGTGTGAACTTCGTGAGAAAGATTTAAACATGGGTTGATTTCGTAAATCAGGAGTCGAATCAAATTTTTTTATAGTAGTAAAAACTACACCATATTAGCAGAATAATTCAATTTACTCTTTATTATCAAAGTCTACAATAAATGAATATTTTCATAAATCGTATTCCAAGGTCATTAAAGGTTAATTCCAAAAATTATATCCAAGTCTAAATTCTTAAACTGGGATTTCAAAGCAGACGCACTATGATTTAACATTACATGAATCGGAATTCAACTCTTTCGTTAAAAAAAAAACAATGATGATTACACAAATGGTATTCCAAAGTCATTAAATCAACTTCAAAACTGTTATAACAACTAAATTTGGTGAAAAATAATATTTACTCTCTCTTTTTCACAAAATAGACAATTACATAAGCGAACGCCATGGTCATTAAATTATAAGGTGATTTAAGGTTATTCTCAATTCTAATTTCATGAATGAGATTTCAATTAAACTTGCCACAAAAGCAAACAAAATCTAGATGTCAGAAATCGAATCTCAACTCTTTCATTAAAAAAAACAATGATAACAAGTACACAAATGGTATTCCAAGGTCATTAACATAAAGTTGGCACAGGAACATGCAAAACTCTACACGTCAGGTATCGAACCTTAAGTGTTTCGTATCATAAAAGCAACGATGGTAATTAAACAAATGGTATTCCAGGGTCATTAAATGTTATTTCAATATCGAAGTGAAATTCTTGGGACTAGAAATTCGAGGCTGGTATGATAATGAATTTAGTGCAAGAAGCATATTTACTCTTTCTTTCTCAAAACAATTAATGCCATGGTCCTTAAATTATAAGGCCATTAAAAGGTTCTCCCAAGTCTAATTTCTAGGAATGGGATTTAAAAGTGAACTTGCCACAAAATTATACAAAATTCTATACGTCAGCAATCGAATCTCAATTCTTTCATAAAAAAACAATGATGATGATTACACAAATGATATTTCAAAGTCATTAAAGTAAAGTTGGCAGAGAAACATGCAAAATTAGATGTCAGAAATCGAACCTTACGCGTTTCGTATCATAAAAGAAAGATGGTAATTAATTAAATGGTATTCCAAGCTCATTAAATTTTATTTCAATATCGAAGTGTACATTCTTGGAATTCGGAACCTCCAAGCTGGTATGATAATGATTTTTGGTGCAAGAAGGATATTTACTCTTTTATTCTCAAAACAATTTTCAAGGTCATTAAATTAAAGGTTTTTTCCAAGTCTAATTTCTAGGAATGGGATTTCAATGTAGTCTTGCCATAAATACATAAAACTCTACATATCAGGAGTTGAATCTCAACTTTTTCATTAAAAAAACAATGATGATGATTACACAAATGGTACTCCAAGGTCATTAAAATAAAGTTAGCACAGAAACATGCACGATTCTACATATCAGGAATCGAAACTTACTCTTTCATTAAAAAAACAATGATGATGATTACGCAAATGGTGTACCAAGCTCATTAAATGTTATTCCAAAATTAAAGTGTGCATTCTTGGGGCCGAAGTTTTGAAGCTGGTATGATAATGAAATTTGGTGCAAGAAGTATATTTACACTTTTTTTTCTTGAATCGATTCCATAAGATTATACCAAGGTCATTAAATTTTAAGACTATTTTCTAGGAATGGGGTTTCAAAGTAAACCTCAAAAATATACAAGATTCTACAAGACAGCCGTCAATCTCAACTTTTCCCTTAAAAAAACAATGATAATGATTACACAAATGGTATTCCAAGGTCATTAAAATAAAGTTAGCACAGAAACATGCACGATTCTACATGTCAGGAATCGAAACTTACTCTTTCATTAAAAAAAACAATGATGATGATTACACAAATGGTATTCCAAGGTCATTAAAGGTTATTTCAGCGTTGTTAAATTCCTGGACGGGGACTTGAAAGCTGGTATGAAACACTGGTATGTCAAAGTGTTGTTAGAATTCACTGAGCGTAGTATAAAGTATTTTAACTGCACCAAAGTGATAATATTGCAGTGAATTAGCACTTAACCTACCTATTAGGACGAATTAAGCCGAGATTATAACTAATCATTAAAGGGAATCGTAGGACGTTATCGACTTCGAAAGCAGTACATTGTAATATATATCTTATCTTTAAGGAATAGAGTTTAAAATTAATTCATCGACCTCTTACTGGCTATTACGAGCAATATACTGGATGCGTATGCGCAGTTACTGCTATGTAATATAAGATAAAATATATATTATGGAGACGACTCTATTTATTTACTTGTATGTATTAAATACAGGTTTTATTGCTCATATATACAAGGTTATAGTGTTTATAGATTCTT
The DNA here is from genome assembly GCA_015832385.1 of Elymnias hypermnestra. Taxonomy (NCBI): domain Eukaryota; kingdom Metazoa; phylum Arthropoda; class Insecta; order Lepidoptera; family Nymphalidae; genus Elymnias; species Elymnias hypermnestra. The sequence continues at coordinate 1,452,135 of JACTOM010000907.1, forward strand.
TCAAATTTCATCGAAATTTCTGCCTCAGAAGTATATAGTATTATAGAAAGTATCAATGAAAATCTTATTTTTTCATAAAAACGATTAAACACTGGTTATTTAGTATTAGTAGATTAAAATTGAATACAAGAAGACATAGTGACTAAAATTGAGAAAGGTATGCTTAGATGGTTTGGGCATGTAGAGAGAATGAACGAAAGGAGACTGACAAAAAGGATTTAAGAGTCAAGAGTGAATGCGAAAGTTGGAAGGGGAAGACCAAAGCAAACGTTCCTGGACCAAATCCAGGACATTTTAAATAACGGCCAGGTCAAGACTACTCTAAACCGACGAACTTGTATGAAATGTTTAATGAGATTGAAAGAAGCGAAGGAGATATGCAAGGATCGTGGCAAGTGGAAGGGTGTTGTCTCTGCCTACCCCTATGGGAATGAGGCGTGATTATTAATAAAGCAACAATTGTGTGTCCAAATTTTAAAATGTGAGACGAAATGTTGATTTCCATATTTTCTTGAGTATACTTTCCACAAAATAAAAAAGTTATAGACCTCAGCTTGCAGATTATATTAAAAACAGAGCCTTTGTTTACCTCTCCAATAATGTATAACAGCTGGGAACTTATATAACTCTGTATGATAGATAAAAAATTAATTGGGAAGTTATTTGGTTAATATACGTCAAGTGAGTTAATATACAAATAAATGACATTGGAGTCTGTATGTTATTTAAAACTAACAGCTTTAGATAGGATATTTTTCTTCCAGATAATCTCATAAAAAAGCTGGACCGATTTGGACAAGACTTTCACTGGCAGATAACATTGGAGTATATTAGCAATCATTTTCTTTTAAAAGGGCATCTAGAATTATGCGGATAACTGCACAAGTTAAATCACAAGCTTTAATAAATTATTTTGCCACACTTAAGGTTGATTATAACTGATATTTTATAAATATTAACTTTCAAAAGCTGACTTTAACAAAAACATATAAAAGAGGCTTTTTTAATCGCTGATAATTATATCAAACGCTATAAAGTTACATTGGAAAAATTTATATTGTTAAAAGGTCAAGGAGGTTACATAAAGAGAGTTTACAATATTGTCAAAAGCACTAAGAAAATTACATTAAAAAGTCGTGGTGGACTGTTTAGTAATACAACATCGACGTTAACTTAGAATATCGGCGAGTTTCGAGTTCAAACCTCAATGGAGTTTTAAGCTCATCGGTGAGCAGGCCTGGAGAGCGGTTGCCTCCTTTTACGAGACTGTCATCTCGCTTAAGGAGGCACGACAAAGGGAGAGGGTGAATGCCGCTGACACTCCAACAGAGACGAAGCAGATTAGGAAACTGGAGGCGGAGGTTCATGCAACTCCTCCCCCTGTAGAATATCTGTGAGCCGGCTACAACCGAGGGGGCAGAGAGGAATGCCTCAACGAGCCTCTGGCTCCTCACTTATGGTTGACGACGGTCCCGCTGGGTTTTAGTGGGATTTGCAAGACCCACACTCCTGACCCCACAGTCGGGGTGAGTAAATGCATTTCTCAGCGTCAAAAAAAAGGTGGTTATATTGAAAAATTTATATTGTCAAAAGCACTGAGGTGGTTACATTGGAAAAGTTTATATTGTCAAAAGGCCTAATGACGTAATAATACCTAATGCCATACGAACCTTCTCCTGTCTATAACAAAAGAATTATCGAAATAGGGACTCATATAAATAGATTATTGCAACAACTTCTTTTGCGTACAGTCTTACATATAATTTAAGTTATTTATGGTCGAATTTAGACCACTGTGCGATCACTAGTATGTATGAATTCAGTACAGGCACGTAACGCGACAAAATCAGGTCAAGTACATTAAGTAATAAAACACTATAAGTGGCTAATTATCCTACAAACTGTCGGTCAATGTGTCATCTATAGAGGCATCCATTAAATAGATATAAAAATTATTTCTTTTACAATCGAGTGCCATCACTGCCATTATGGGATGTCACGATGACGATGCGCAGGCGCAGCGTCGCGTGTGTCATTAGAGATCCCGTACGAATGGATGAAAACTTTAGTAATACATTAGGATTACAGAATAATTCAGTTATGAATTCTATAAAGGAATATTTAACGAACATATTATTGGTAGAAATACGATTGGTTGATAATAATTGAGCTATACACATGGAAATTAGATACACGTAAGGTAAAACTATGTAGCAGCCTATTAACGTCTCACTGCTGGGCACAGGCTTCTTTAGGAGAGAAGGTTCTAGAGGAGAGAAGGTTTTTAGAGCATATACCCACCAGTTTCCACCACTGTGAGTTGACAGGAACACGTAGTAATCCGCGAAACATTGTATTAACAAAACTTTAGGACAATGTTGCTAGAATCTTTAGGTTGTCGTCGTCGTCGTCGCTTCAACCGATGGACGTCCACTGCTGGACATAGGTCTCACGAAATGATGCCCACAAGACCCGATCTTGTGCCGCCTGGCTCCAGCGGCTACCGGCGATCCTCCTTATATCGTCGGTCCACCTTGTGGGGGGTCTTCCTACACTGCGTCGTCCAGTGCGGGGTCGCCATTCCAGCACTTTCCGACCCCAACGTCCATCGGTTCGTCGGACTATGTGCCCCGCCCATTGCCACTTCAGGTTCGCGATTCGTAGAGCTATGTCGGTGACTTTGGTTCTGCTACGGATCTCCTCATTTCTGATTTGATCGCGTAGAGAAACTCCGAGCATAGCCCTCTCCATCGCACGCTGAGTGACTCTGAGCTTCCGCATGAGGCCCATAGTCAGCGACCACGTCTCAGAACCGTAGGTCATCACTGGCAACACGCACTGTTCCAAGAATCTTTAGGTGTAACAACAAAATATAAATACAGACGTTACAATTTAATTTTTATGAAACGATTTGTGTTACTTTAAGTCCATTGTCGATATTTATAACAAATAATATCTTTATGTATTTATATTTCGTGTTTGTTACACAATTTATAACCCAAGAACAGCTGGACCGATTTAAATTTTTGCTGATCTGTTGGATTTGTCTCCGCCACAAATAACAGAATAACTATTAAAATATTAAAGAATATTATGACAAATTTATCTAGAATAATATTGAAATACCTAATAAATTCTACAACTATCAAAGCGATTGGTATACATTCTAGATCGATTCAGTATCGTAACATATTACAAAACAAAGTTAAAGGTCACGTCTATCTGGTTTTCGATAAACTCGAAACTACTGATCGGATTTTCATGTAGTTTTCAGTAAAAAAAGAGTGACTATTGATGAAGGTTCATGTGTATAATTTGTCAAGATTTTGTGTACATTGATAGAAACATAACCATTGTTGGATGCTTCGGAAAATATCAAGCCGCCTTGGAGCTTTCATGAAAAACAGTGCCTAATTCCATCATATATATAAAAAACAATGTATGATAGGATAATTTGTCTTTTATATAAGTAAGTAAAGTAAGTGGCAGCCCATTAACGTCCCACTGCTGGGCACAGGCCTCCTCACTCCTAAGAGCGAGGGTTTTTAGAGCATAGACCTACCACGCTGCTCCACTGCGGACTGGCAGGCACAGTACACAAGTACACTCTCTATTTCTTCACTCTCATAGTCCGATGTGACGGGAATCCTACACGACCGGAGAGAGATCAGGCGCAGGACCGACGGCTTAACGTGCTCTCCGATGCACGGGGGTGGATCACACCGCCAACTTCCCAACTTCGGGCAAATATTGAGAAAATCTTAATGGAAATTAAATATTGATTTTTGAATTGGCCCGACCCGGGACTCGAACCCAGGACCTCATGTCTGTAGTCGAACATGCTAACCACTAGACCAATGAGGCAATTGTATTTTATATATATTTAAAAAATCTTATAATGACGGGATTATATATATGGTAAGCGATGATACAGTCTAAGATAGTAGCGCACTAATCTGGTAAGGTGGTAAATAGCCACGGCAGAAGCGTCCCACCAGTCTAGAGATAGATAAATCAGAAAACAGTGCATCACACGGTATCGGATTGTCAGGTTTGAGGACCACAGAGTCACATCTTGACATCGCTGAGTGTGAATGACCTCTCACTCCCCATTATAGTGGACACTATGTTTGGAGGTTGGAGAGCAGTGGCTTTCTTCTGCGAGTCTGTTATCCTACACAAAAAGGGGCATTAGACGGGCAAAGGGAACTTATGTCAGAAGCTTACTTCCTTTTCCTCTCGAAGGGAGGGCGACAGGAGGCGCAAATTTGTTTGACTGCGCTTCCTTAAATTGGTTTCTTCCGGGGGCGTCAGAGCTGAATGCGTCTACAGACATCTGGACCCCCCCACCCGGATAAACAGGGTTCCGCTGGGTTTTAGTGGAATACCAAGTAAATCTCACACTTCCGAATGAGGCATTAAGCATTCGCCTGCGCAAAAAAAGGCTACCTCAGCGGGAATGGAGTCCAAAACTTCTGCTAACGAAGTGACTTATCGCACCACTATGCCAGAGAGACCATCAAACATACGCACCATATAAAAACCATAGTCAACAATGTAATACAAAGGTAAAAACTTAAAAAAAAACAATAGTCCAATGACCCTAGAGCTTTTTATAATAGCATACATTACCATACTAAGAGGAAACCAGAAGCAACGTCTATTATGTTAAACTAAAAACAGAACAACACCGAGACAAACCATGGCACACCATAATGCGATGGCATTAAGCCCACCATATTATTATGGCGTTATTACCACTGACATTATGGTGTAATAAGAAACTAACGTTTTTAAATCATACCATTTAAAAAGCTCTATCTGGATCGTAAATGTATTGACACGTGTATTTTAAAGTGTCTATTCCATGCCATTTATCTTCTATGTGTACATATAAATCTGTTAACAAATATATAGATAGATAGATTATATTTTATTGGAAGCCAGGATACATAGAAATATACAATTCTAGTGTTAGGATACTATTTAAAAATGGTGTGTGGTTGTGTTATGGTCACTGCCGTTTGTTGTACGGGAATACGATTTGTAACGGGTAATAGTGTCTATATAAAATATGTGTTACAGGCCTTATTTAGCATAGAAAATTGTCTGATCCTTTAGCTATTCAGAGGTGTAATTAAATTTCAGATGGAGGTGATAGATATTTAGGTACAACACCAAACTGTATCCCCCGATTTTTTTATCATACGTTTTTATTCAATGCCATTTTAAAGACGTAGTAGGTAGCAGCCCATTAACGTCCTACTGCTGGGCACAGGCCTCCTCTCTCATATGAGAGAGGGTTTTTAGAGCATAGACTCACCACGCTGCTCCACTGCGGATTGNACCAATGAGCAGTTTAAAGACGTATTCACGTCAAAAGTCAGTCCCTACCAATTAGAACTTTAACGCATATATAAAGAAGCTTTTTACGAGAGCTTTCAATATATGACGCTAAACAATATGTCGCATGGTATTGAATGGTATATTTATCTTTATACTTCTAACTCTATAAATGATTATATATCCATCTCTTATAACACTTTTCTTCTCTAGATTTAAACTATCTGTGTACCAAATTTACAGAAAGAGTTACTTTCCCATTTATAATACAGGGAAGGATTGACAATCTATCAAGAAATTAGAGAATGGAATTAGATAAGAGTTTATGAGGTAATGAGTAAACTATCCATTTCAAAAGCTCAGTCACGATCATAAAAGTATTGACACGTGTATTTTAAAGTAATGTGTACTCTATAACATCTATCTTCGGCTTGTACATATAAATATGTTATAAAGGTAATAAATTTTAATTTATTAACGATCGTTGGCAATTAAATTATTTATGTTTTTTTTATTCAAACAGAAAACAATCTTTTGAGTCGCCTAATCTCTCCGTTTGTAGTGAATATACCACTGGAAGAAAATGCGGTCCTATTGCTATTATCTTTTCCCAGGCAGCCTTTGGGGAGAGGAATTATAATATTGATATTTAATTTATAAGATGAATGAATCAATACGTATGAAACTGCATTCAAATCCAAGAATTTATGTCATTGAATGGCTTAGAATATAAACACTACATGATCAGCTGGTACCAGCCAATAACGCCGCTATATTAGCTTTGGCTGCCCTGCCGAGCACCTTCTACTTTATTTTCACTCAGTTGTAATGCGACATGTGGGGGAAAATAAGAGGCGTTGTACAAAAAAGTGTTAAAGTAGCCAATAGATCCTTACACCTTTTTTTTTTCGCTGGGAAATGCTTTTACGCACCCCGACTTAGTAAGAGTCGGGAGTGTGGGACTCACTGATGCGATAAAATACCCACTAAAACCCAGCGGTCCCACCTCATCCTAATGTGGGACACCAGCGGCTCGCTTGCGCAATCCAATATGGTGTCCCGGATGACGCCGAATCAAGACTCAATCGAAAACAAAACCCGAATCAAGGCTGTGGCGCGCAAATCCACGCCGTCTGCCGCCCAAACTTCGGCGACGTATTGCAGGGGCATCAGGAGCAACCTCCCGCTCCCTCCCATGCGCCTCCTTTAGTGCGATAACATTTTCGCAAAAGGAGGCGACGGCTCTCCACCCTGCTTCGCTAGCGACCATTGCGCGGGCAATGCTAGTTAGCGAGAGGTCTCCGCCAATCAACGACACCAAGAGATGCCGCTGTGATGCCCACGCCGAGCATTCTGCCACAGTATGGTGCGCCGTGTCAACGGGGTCACCGCACTCGTGGCAGATGGGCGATTCCTCTCGGCCAGCAATATGATGCAGGTACTTCCCGAAACAGCCGTGTCCGGTGAGCACCTGCACAAGTCTATACGAGAGCGTTCCATGCTGGGAGGAGATGGCGTTCCAGAAGGTGCAATTTTTCTAGTTTCTTCAACCTTCGACTAGGATTTATACGAATGGAGAGGGTTCTACTGCGTATTAATAGGTTTTCTAGTAAAGCCAGCGAGTCTCACACGCTCAGATTGAGGATAACTCCGACGTGCACATAAGCGAAAAAAGAAAAAGGGTCTAGTGCTATGCGAGTCTGCATAATCTACAAACAAATACAACCCAATGAACAATAAAAGACACATTAATATTCGATTGAAATGAAGCCCGCAGATAACTCTTTGAATGTCAAACAGAAAGCATTATGTACGTCCACACATCAAACGAAATCGTGATAGTGCGACATTAGTGGGTAAAAGCACAACTCAAATATTGGCCGCATCCCGTCATAAACGTGGTAATGACCACTGAAACCTTTGTGGTTCGTGACTATTTGCAAATGTTGCATCCATTAGCTTTGATAAAGGATGTATTATAACACAGAATCACGCTGCGAATGGTATTCATTTAAACCATTAAAACAAACTATAAAAAATTATAAGATTTCATCTAAAAGATGCTTCAATAATACTTCTATATCTTTCAATAAAAATAAAGAAATAGTGTGATAAGAGATCGTTCTGGTATAAAAGAAGATGTAGTGACTAAAATTGAGAAAGGTATGCTTAGATGGCTTGGGCATGTAGAGAGAATGAATGAAAGGAGACTGGTAAAAAGGATTTATAAGTCAAGAGTGAATGCAAAAGTTGGAAGGGGAAGACCAAGGCGAACATTCCTGGATCAAATCCAGGACATTTTAAATAAGGGCCAAGTCTAGAGTACTCTAAACCGATGAACCTGTATGAAAGGTTTAATGAGAATGAAAGAAGCGAAGGAGATATGCAAGGATCGTGGAAAGTGGGAAGATCTTGTCTCTGCCTACCCCTATGGGAATGGCGTGATGCTATGTATGTATCTTTCAATTTTATCGGTTGCTTGCCTTTTTCTACATCTATTTGAATTCTCATACTAGTTGAATTAGAAACAATATTTAAAAACTTTATGAAAAACTTTTAAATATTAAACATTTAGAGTTTACAGCTCTTTTGAATTGTCACATTATTTCAAATGGCAATTAACGTATGTCACAAAAATGAATAATAATCTGAGTTCCTTCACTTTTTGTTTCGAAAATAATTTATAACAAACTCAATCAGCTATCCTGTCTTCAATTCCTGCTATTAGTTCACACTGTAATTATAAATATGTTGTTCAAAGTTTCAATGCTGCGACTAGGGATCTCGTAGAAACTGGATGAATAAATATATATACTGTATAAGTATACAGAAATCTTTCAGGTCTATCAGTTAATTGAATTATATACTAGCTAAGTTTTGTGTGTATACAAGGGAAGAAGGGAATGCTAGAAGTATGATTGATTTTGTAATTGTGGACGAAAAACTGAAGAAGAAAGTTCTAGATGTTCGAGTATACCGCGGGGTCGACATAGATACTGACCACTACCTGGTTGTTGCCCGAATCGGTGGTCTTTTTAATCGGTGGCGCTATAGAAAGAAGGAAACCTCGAGCATTCTTGAACGAATAAAAGTGGAGAGATTGCAAGAAGAGGATGTTAGAGAAGAATATCTGAAAAATTTGAGTGGGCGATTCAAGAGTGAAGACGAAGGAAATGAGATTGAAAGTTTATGGAATAAATTTAAAGATGGAGTGGTTGGTGCTGCTATTGATGTATGTGGCGTGTCTAAAAGGAGGAAAGGTAAGAAAGAGAAGAATTTGTGGATGGACAAAAATGTTCAAGCAGCTGTGTGTGAAAAGAAGAAAGCTTGGTCCGATTGGTTGGCTACAAAAGCGAACCAACGAATGCAAAAGGCAACGAATGATGACGTAAAAAAGGCAAGAATGGAATACAAAAGGGTGAAAGTAATCGTGAAAGAAGCTGTAAGAAAGAAAAAAGAAGAATACAGTGATATGTATGATAGGAGACTTTCTGATGATTTTCAGTCAAACAAAAAGTTTTTCTGGAAATCAATACAATTTGCCCGAGGGAGATCTACTTCCTCGGAGCTTTGTAAAATCAGAAGTTTAGATGGAAGTTTAATAAAAGGAGAAGAATGGATATTGAAGAGATGGAAGGATCATTTTGAAAGTTTGTTTGAAAGAAATGAAGCAGAGGTAAATATGGCCTCTGCGGATAGCAATGAATGTAAGACAAGTGATAGCGAGATTAGTATGGATGACATCATGAAAGCGATAAAAGGTATGAAATCAGGTAAGGCTGCTGGGTATGACAGAGTGTCAGTCGAGATGCTGAAGGCTGGCCGCGGGATTGTGGTAGCTCAGCTGTACTGCCTTTTCAATATATGCTGGGAGAAAGGTCAAGTCCCAAGAGATTGGAGCAAGGCCGTAATTGTCCCTCTATATAAAGGAAAAGGGTCACAGCAGGAGTGCAAAAATTACCGCGGTATCAGCCTTCTTAGTGTCGTCGGCAAATTGTATGCAAAGATATTAATTGAAAGGGTGATTAATGAAACTGATGGGAAAATATGGGACGTGCAAGCGGGATTTAGAAGAGGAATGGGATGTACGGATCAGGTCTTTTCTTTACGGTGCATAACTGAAAAATGTTTGGCTAAACACCAAAAAGTTTATTGCGCGTTCGTAGATTTAGAAAAGGCCTATGATCGAGTGGTGAGGAATGAGCTGTGGTCAACGTTATCTACGTATGGGGTGAGCGGTTGTCTGATCCAAGCATTGAAGTCTCTCTATGAGGGTTCTAGTGCCTGTGTCAGAATAAACGGAGCGTACACGGAGTGGTTTCCTGTCGAAAGAGGTGTTCGACAGGGATGTGTTGCGTCACCATGGCTGTTCAACCTTTTCATGGATAAATGTTTGACAGATTTAAAAGAATGTATGTATGGGTTAAGAATGAATGAATTACTCATCAAATGTTTACTCTACGCTGATGATCAAGTAATACTTGCGTCATCCGCTAACGAGCTTCAGGAGATGCTAAATATTATGAATGAAGCTTTGAAAGGGAAAGGAATGAAAGTGAATGTAAACAAAACGAAAGTTATGCTTTTTGAACGAGATGAATCTATGATGAATGGCAATATTTTGATAGATGGGGAACAAGTGGAAGAGGTGAAAGAATTTGTATACTTGGGATCTAAATTTACAAAAGATGGAACATGTGAAAGTGATATCGAAAGGAGAGTGAATGCAGGGAATATGGTAAATGGTGCTCTGCATGCTTTTATGAATAGCCAGATGGTGTCTCAAAGGGCTAGACTGGCAGTGCATGCTGGAGTGTTGGTGCCAACACTTATGTATGGTAGTGAAAGTTGGGTATGGCAGAAGAATCACAAAAGTAAAATAAATGCGGTAGAGATGAGAGCGTTGAGAAGCATGAGTGGATTAAAACTGAGTGACAGAGTGAGAAATAGTGTGATAAGAGAACGTTGTGGTATAAAAGAAGACGTAGTGACTAAAATTGAAAAAGGTATGCTTAGATGGTTTGGGCATGTAGAGAGAATGAATGAAAGGAGACTGACAAAAAGGATTTATGAGTCAAGAGTGAATGCGAAAGTTGGAAGGGGAAGACCGAGGCGAACGTTCCTGGACCAAATCCAGGACATTTTAAATAACGGCCAGGTCAAGAGTACTCTAAACCGACGAACTTGTATGAAAGATTTAATGAGATTGAAAGAAGCGAAGGAGATATGCAAGGATCGTGGCAAGTGGAAGGATGTTGTCTCTGCCTACCCCTATGGGAATGAGGCGTGATGCTATGTATGTATGTATGTAAGTTTTGTAACTTCTTAGATGCACACGAAATAAATAATCCCCTGACATAATGACCAGTAGCTTTCCAGTGTGAATGTACTAAGTTATCTTTGTACAATAAAAGTTAAAATGGATCGGAACGAATACATTAATCATCTGTAAACTTCGACACAGAGTGCCAGTAGACAATATCTGCTAATACATTTGGCAACGTTACAACGTCTTCTAATAGACCATCTGCTTTTATAACAACTTCTATTACTTTAAAATAAGGTTTAAAATAGAAAGCAGGAATGTTTACTACTATTAAGGCTTCTATCGCATTAGAATAAAGTTCAAAATCCTTAGCTATTTTGAAGATATCAGCAAAAATAACTTTTTAATGGATGCTAGAAATAAGAAAGGCAAAAGGCTTTTGCTCTGATACACAAAACCTTATGGATACCACGCTTCATTTAGCAAAAGTATGTCGAATTCATGCTACATGTCGTCCGCTACGAAGGTTTTTGCTTAAAATTGCTTTAATGGTTACTCTGATGGCTCCAGTCTGATAAATTGGCACTTTTCTGATACGCTTCATGTGGATTTATATCGCTTTACAACATTGTTGTTAAGCTTGATATTATTTACTGTTACGGTCAACTTTAATGTCTTGGAGAGAGATTGAGGAAGGTATTTGTTTTTACCAAGATTACATATAAATCGCTGCTATGATACATCACAACTGAATAGTGATAATTTTACAGGATAGGTGTATAAAAATTGGACAAAATGTTGCGTCACGTCCTTTTGTGGGTTTTTGATAAAAGAAAACATAATGTAATCTAAATTCTGCTGTGTCTGAAATGTCTACATTTATCTGTGTATTAGCTTTCATTTTGTTGATCACTGGCATTTCGGAAATAAACGCTTAGTAGTTGTATTCTCTATCTATTATCATCAGAACTTATCATGGAGAAGACAAACTTATTATACTTATACGTTTTAATAAAAAAAGTACATAATGTAAAAAATTCTGCATTTTGAACCAATCAAAATAATAAAGGGGATAATTTGTACGCCATGCTTCTGAAAGCACACGCAAAAGGCATAAGTTTTATAACTTTAAGTTCGTGTTATACGTCACGAGTAATTGTATTAAGTTGTAATTCCCTTTAATCTTTTATATGACATGCTGGCCTTAGTTCTTCTTTATTTATTTATTTATGTACCAAAAATAAAGGGAAATAACAAACAAAAAAATCTCATATACATAAGATTTCATATAGTTATCTCTAAAAAGAGATTTCTTTCAGAAACCCTTTGATATGGGAGAGAACTTGAGTTTAACAAATATATCTACTAATTCTAAGTATATGAATTTGCGGATAACAGTTACATATATAAATTCTATTTAGTTGAATTTGCGAACAACAAATACGTGTATTAATTCCATCTAGTTGAATTTGCGGACGACAGTTACATATATAAATTCTACACCGTTGTATTTGCGGACATCAGTTACATGTATTAAGTATATTCAGTTGTATTTGCGGACATCAGTTACATGTATTAATTCCATCCAGTTGAATTTGCGGACGACAGTTGCATATATAAATTCTATTTAGTTGAATTTGCGAACAACAAATACGAGTATTAATTCCATCCAGTTGTATTTGCGGACCACAGTTACATGTATTAATTCCATCCAGTTGAGTTTGCGGACAACAAATACGTGTATTAATTCCATCCAGTTGAATTTGCGGATGACAGTTACATATATAAATTCTACACAGTTGTATTTGCGGACAACAGTTACATGTATTAATTCTACACAGTTGTATATGCGGACAACAGTTACATGTATTAATTCCATCCAGTTGAGTTTGCGGACAACAAATACGTGTATTAATTCCATCCAGTTGAATTTGCGGATGATAGTTACATATATAAATTCTACACAGTTGTATTTGCGGACAACAGTTACATGTATTAATTCTACACAGTTGTATATGCGGACAACAGTTACATGTATTAATTCTATTCAGTTGAATTTGCGAACAACCAATACGAGTATTAATTCCATCCAGTTGAATTTGCAGACGACAGTTACATATATAAATTCTACACAGTTGTATTTGCGGACAACAGTTACATGTATTAATTCTACACAGTTGTATATGCGGACCACAGTTACATGTATTAATTCCATCCAATTGAGTTTGCGGACAACAAATACGTGTATTAATTCCATCCAGTTGAATTTGCGGACGACAGTTACATATATAAATTCTATTTAGTTGATTTTACCGACAACGTATAGATGTATTTACTCTATTAAAGTCAATTTGCAGGTTTTAAAGACCTGATTTATACATTTTATAAACCTAACATCTCATCAGAAATAGATTCTCTTACACATCCCGTTGAATTAACTCAACCATAAAGTTCAATCACTTTCTTAATCCCCATCCTATTGTAACCTTATAACAAAAAAAATTGACACCGCACTTCACCAAGTATATTTACCATTCAAAAACGTAGTATTTGAAACTAAATCTTTAACGTACAGGTAATAAAGACGAAGGTTATATATTATAGGTGTTTTAACTGTAATAATAAGGTTGTGGGATATACCGATCCATCAAAGAAAGTTTATTAAACGTCGGATTAACTTTCTTCGTACGCTAGAGGCGTCATATGACACGATCATGGGACACATGTTATTGACGTCAATGCGGTTATGTCGTAATATATTTCAATAATAAACACTATGAATATCATTCTATAACTTTTCATAAGTAAATTTAATAACGGCAATGTTTTTCACTGTAAATTTCAAAGCATATTATTTTACCCAGCCACTGGGCTTCCTCTTCTTAAATCTGTGATATCTTCAAGGATATCCATTTTAATGAAATGCTGTTGAGGGCAGTTTTGATCTACATGAAATATGTAATGTATGTAATATATTTAATTGGATAAGAAATTATATTCTGTTGTGTAAAATGACTTGGTAAATAACACATATTTTTTAGTAATAAGTATAAGATAAAAATGGTTACTGTGGGTTATCCTTTAGAGATAAATATATACTTTAGTAGACTATTTTAAAGATTTTTTTAAGACATAAAATTCTGTAGTACATTAATTTTATCTATCTCGTAAGGTTTAGTAAGCGTTAACGATTTAAGCGCATAAAAATATGTTTGTTACGACATCACGTTACAAATCATTAAGTTATTCGGCTATTATTTACAAAATATATATGAATTATACATAAAAATCTTCCTCTTGAATCACTCTATTCATTAGTGAAATCTAAATTAAAATCAATAGAATAGTTATGATATAATTATAACTAATAACTTACTTCATCCTTGTGGTCTTAAGATGTAATAATTAGAAGAACTTACCTGAAACAAAAGAGTTAATAACACATCAATATTAAAAATAATAAACAAACAAACAAACGACATAATTCATTCGGTGTTTTGTCATAATGGTAAGTGGTAATATATCCTGAAGAGGTAAGATAACAAACAAATAAAAGCTACTTTACCCCTTATTGATTTACACTCGAATTTAATTCAAGTGCCTATTAGTAATGTCCAAATACTTTTAATTAAATAAATTTGAATAAAAATACGATATTTCCTAAACGCTTCTATGAAAGTCAATTGTAAACTGTTTTACCAAACATTTATTATAATAAACTTTAAGCTAATTCCATCGAATTTCTTGGTCATTACTTCGAAAGATATTTTTAAACTTTAAGACTTTAAATAAATTGCATTGTACAATTCTTTACAAAATAAATTTAATTAATAAGTTATTATTTGAAAAAAACTATATTAAAATTTGAAAAAAATACACAAAAAATGCTTCTTTTACATCTGCCTACCTGCAGTGGATTAGCTAAGTGGGTTTATCGTTTAAAAACCCTTTCTCCTATTAGTAGAAGGTCTGTGCCCAGCAGTGGGACGTTAATGGGCTGACACTAAGTTTTTACCTTATTTACGACAGATAATTCATATATTTTTCATTGGATAACTGGAATTGAAAAACTTTAAACTAAGCCCATTTGAATATTAACACGGAATTATATTAGTTTGAGACATAAAAAAAAGTAAGTAAGTAGCAGCCCATTAACGTCCCACTGCTGGGCACAGGCCTCCTCCCTCATATGAGAGAGGGTTTTTAGAGCATAGACCCACCACTGCGGATTGGCAGGCATAGTACACAAGTGCACTCTCTATTCCTTCACTCTCATAGTCCGATGTGACGGGAATCCGACACGACCGGAGAGAGATCAGGCGCAGGACCGACGGCTTAACGTGCTCTCCGAGGCACGGGGGTGGATCACACCGCCAACTTCCCAACTTCGGGCAAATATTGAGAAAATCTTAATAGAAAACTCAATATCGATTTCGAATTGGCCCGACCTGGGACTCGAACCCAGGACCTCATGTCTGTAGTCGAACATGCTAACCACTAGACCAATGAGGCAGTTTGAGACATATAGACAACTAAACCTATTTAAAAGTAAAGTAGCAATCTGTTACTGCAGCTGGGTTCAGCCTTCTCAATGACAGGAGAGTTTTAAAGCATAGACCCACCACTCTGCCCTACTGCGGGTTGGCAGGCTACACATACCCCAGAACTACTCCTAGGATTTGCAGATTTACTCACGATAATTTCCATAACCGAAAAGCTGTATTGAAAAGAACAATCAAACACTTAAGTATCATTTTTATAAAGATAAACTTGATAGTGTTTGCTTTGGATTTGAATCCACGATTCCTATAAAATCCACACATCTCTCCACTAGGCCATCATGGCTTTTATAACTTATTACATTGGACAAAAAAATAAAATGCTTTCGTCGAATACGTTCGCAGTTTCTCAGAAGGATAACAGGAAAATTATTGAGAATGTTTTACAGAGAAACTATTATATATAACGATATAGAGTTGATTATTGTAGGCGTAGAGTTTTAGGAAACTTGAAAAAATGTTTGCTTTATATAATAATGATATTAAAGATCGATTTATCATCTAAATTTACAAGGGCTCCTTCACGCCCTGTTCTGAGAAGACCAAACAACAAACTCACTCGGTTATCCTTCTTTTTCTCATCTACTGATGAACAAAGATGTCACCTAATGATGTCGTCAAATGCCAATCTTGACT
The DNA here is from genome assembly GCA_015832385.1 of Elymnias hypermnestra. NCBI lineage: Eukaryota > Metazoa > Arthropoda > Insecta > Lepidoptera > Nymphalidae > Elymnias > Elymnias hypermnestra. The sequence goes on from JACTOM010000907.1 coordinate 1,467,939, forward strand.
CTGTGACTATGAGCTTTCGTTTGAAGCCCACAGTCAACGACCACGTCTCAGAATCGTAGGTCATCAGCAACACGATGAAAATTGGACTAAAGGATCTCCTAAATCTTCCCCAACACTGCCTTATCGAGCTTGATTTGGCAGTGGACCTCCTTCTCGAAATTAAATCTACCTCTGACATATAATCCAACAACAACTAATTCCCATCGTTTTATATCGTTTAAGTAATCCTTGAAATTACAGTACGATTTCTCAATTAGCTTCTTCTGGCAGTTTATAAATTCGTTATAACTTTTAAATGGAGAGTCCGATTTTAATAATTTAAAAAGTACTTTACAGGTATTGAAACGATCTTTAATAAAATACCATTTAAAAGTATAAGGATTAATACAGTGGTATGAATAAAATGGTTTGATTATAGTCATGCCGAATATTAATTTTTGAAATAAAAAAGTAGTTACAGTGGCGTAACTACAATAGTTAGACATCTAGTCTTGACGAATTTTTTGTAGATATTAATACAATCTATAATACTGTAGAACATTTTTTTGTTTTATCATCAATAGTTTTTTTTTTTTCTCACAAAATATGGAACATGTGAAAGTGATATTGAAAGGAGAGTAAATGCAAGGAATATGGTAAATGCTGCTCTGCACGCCTTTATGAATAGCCAGATAGTGTCTCAGAGGGCTAGACTGGCTGTGCATGCTGGAGTTTTGGTGCTAACACTTATGTATGGTAGTGAAAGTTGGGTATGGCAGAAGAATCACAAAAGTAAAATAAATGCGGTAGAGATGAGAGCGTTGAGAAGCATGAGTGGATTAAAACTGAGTGACAGAGTAAGAAATAGTGTGATAAGAGAACGTTGTGGTATAAAAGAAGACGTAGTGACTAAAATTGAGAAAGGTATGCTTAGATGGTTTGGGCATGTAGAGAGAATGAATGAAAGGAGACTGACAAAAAGGATTTATGAGTCAAGAGTGAATGCGAAAGTTGGAAGGGGAAGACCAAGGCGAACGTTCCTGGACCAAATCCAGGACATTTTAAATAACGGCCAGGTCAAGAGTACTCTAAACCGACGAACTTGTATGAAAGATTTAATGAGAATGAAAGAAGCGAAGGAGATATGCAAGGATCGTGGCAAGTGGAAGGATGTTGTCTCTGCCAACCCCTATGGGAATGAGGCGTGATGCTATGTATGTATGTATCAATAGTTTTCGCAGTGCACGCGGTGACACATTTTGTGACTAATCTTTTCACACCTTTGGTAACATTAGTGCATTTTTATTAGGGATGCCTATTTTTATTTAGAAAGTAATATAGCTTATGTCATTCAGTGAAAATACAGCTTCGTAATGGTGAAAAATTTTTGTAATCTGTCTCGTAGTTTTAGTGTAAAAACGTTACAAACATACAAACTTACATACATAGTATGTTTTCACTTCAAACATATTTTCACCTAAAAATTCTTTTGTATTTCGAAAGTATCATCATTAAATGACCATCTTTAAGTGCATCTTTTTCATTTAAAGCGTAAGTCGTGACATGTTGGCGTTATAAAATTTCGATGAGTTTGGATAAAGGAAGGTTAAACCACTCATCAACTGAGCTTAATATTTTTCAGAGCAATCAAAAACCAGTTGTTAAGCAATAAATGTTGTACCCGAAGTTTTTGTTGTTTGTGAAACTAATTCGTATGTTTTACCATTTTTTGGGGTTAATTGAAGAGTCCTAAATAAAGTTTTTATTATATTAATACGGTTTCAAATGTTATTATCGTTTTGACTTTAAAAGCCGCGACTTCACTAGATAATATCATCACTTACTATTTGATCAGATTACTTTCAAGAGCTACCATGTCTTTTACGCAACTTGTCAGTGTAAATTAACTAAACAGTTAAGTTATCCAGCTCCATGGCATTATAAAAATTCATTTAATTGTCAATAAAACAAAGCTGGAACATAATGGAGTCATTTTTGATGTGTTTAAACGTTGCATTACATTTCACAGGCAATGAACCTTGTCTGTTTTTCCCACGTGAAGCAATTTCAGAATTAACGTTGTTAAATGAACAATTATTATTGTATTACAATGTATTTGATAGTCAAAATATCATTATCTGAAGCGATTTGACAGCTCAAGTATTACATCGTTCAAAATTATGATACTTAGGTTATAAAGGTGTTTATCTCAGGAACTACTACTCGGATTTAAAAAATTCTTTCAGTGTTAGATAGCTTATTTATCTAGGAAGTTTATAAGCTATATAACATAAAGTTACGATCGATAGAAGCTAAGTGGCAATGAAAAATGTAGCAAAAAGGGGGAAAATTTATTCATTTTGAAAGCTTCAATTGCGTGGGCAAATGATAAAAGTTATGCAAAAATCATTTATGATAGAATTCTTCTTCTTCTCGTTCCTCTCCAATTACTGGAGGTTGGACATCAGCTGCGAGAAACTGTCTTGATCTCGGGCGAGGTAAAACACTCACGAATGTTGCGGAGCCACGATTTCTTGCGTCGACGAACACCGCGTTTTCCGGCAATCTTGCCCATCATTATGAGTTGCTGGAGGTCATATCTTTGGTGTCTGAGTACATGACCAAGGTAGGCAACTTTCCTGATTTTGATGGTCTGCAGATTTTGATGGTCTGCAATAGCCTGCGGTTTTGACCAACTCGTTTTAAAACTTCTGCGTTTCTGACTTTTTGGGTCCAAGTTTCGAAAACCTCTATACGTTTTCGAGTGTCTTCCTTAATAGTCCAAGCTACACATCCGTATTGGGCTATGGGCCAAATGTACCACTGAAGTAGACGAGTGCGTAGGGGTATATTGATATTACGACTAGATAGTATTTTTCTCATTTTATTAAAGGAACTGCGTCAGATTTCAATTCTCGTCTTTATTTCCGTTTCAATATCCCAGTCTTCAGTTAACCACGGTTCTAGATATTTAAATTTACGCACTACCACTAACTTTTTACCGGACACGCTTATGTTGGGACTCAAATGGCTTCGCTTCGAAACCACCATAACTTTTGTTTTTTGCACGTTCATTTCCTGCCTTGAGACTACACTCATTCAATCGATCTACTAATTTCTGATGGTCCGATTCCGTAGATGCCCTAAGAACAGTGTCATCTGCATAACGGAGGTTATTTACTATATGGCCATTGATTTTGATACCACAGTCAATGCCTGATAAAGCTTCAGATATTATACCTTCAGAATACAAATTGAAGAGTGTAGGTGATAAAATACAACCCTGCCTAACACCGCTCTCTATATCCACTGCGCCCGATTCCTCACCTTCAACTCGTACAGTCACACGTTGATGATTGTTCCTCTTGAAATGTTCTAGAAAAAAGTCTATGAAAGTACATGTCAATCTTTTGAGGTTAACTCAATATAACCTTCTTTAATGATATTCAAATTTGGTCTCTTACGTAACGCAGATCTAGAAATAAAACTTACACAACACCTATTAAAGTAAACATATAAATTATCCATAAGCGTCAAATAAGTCGTAAAACTTGCGAATCTGTTCGGATTGATTTACTATTTCATTTTATTAACGTGGGATAATAAATTCTATTTATTTCATAACATAAATAAATAGGACTTTCTAATATTAGGAGTAAAAATAAACTTATTGAAAAATCTCAGACCATCTACCAGCCGCTGTGTACCCGCTCTTTAAATAGCTAATATCTTCTAAGATATCCATTTTAACGAATTACTATCATTGGCAGTTATGATCTACATGAAATATACAACGTATATGATATATTTAATTGGATAAGAAATAATACTATATTGTATAAAATAGCTTGGTAAATAACACAGATTTTTTTTGAATGTGTAAATGATAGAAATGGTTACTGTGAGTTAACCTTTAAAACAACAGAGCCCCATCGTTGTAAATGTGGTGAGTGGGTAAATCAACTCGGTCACCATGGTCTGTCTTGTCTTCGTAGTGCTGGTCGTCTTGCAAGACACGTCGGCATCAATGACATCATCAGAAGGACCCTTGACACAATTAACGTGCCGGCTATTCTCGAGCCGAATGGAATTGCAAGTGATGATGTTAAGAGGCCTGATGGTATGTCGTTGATGCCTTGGAAAAAAGGAAGGTCGTTAGTGTGGGATGCTACATGTGTTGATACGCTTGCACCATTTCACATTGACGCTACCTCCAAATCAGCGGGACCGGCAGCGTCATTAGCTGAAAACACCAAGAGGCGCAAATATGAGAGCCTTGCTTTAGAATAAATATTTGTGCCTTTTGGCGTGGATACATTGGGCCTGTGGGCTCTTGAGGCTAAAAGGGACCCTAAGGCCGGGTGGTACTTCGGACAGCGTATAGGTACCGCTATCCGAAGAGGTCACGCTGCCAGCCTTATGGGCACCCATCCATTTGCTTCTGTATTAATGTTAAGGTTCGATATAATGTTATCATGGTTAATTGTATATATTATAAATATATACTATTGAAGACTTTTTTAAATATCATTTTATTACAATTCCATAGTACATTAATTTGATCTATCTCGTAAGGTTTAGCCACCGTTTACGATTTAGGCGAACAAAAATATGTTTGTTATGATAAGATATCACAAATATTTGAATTTTTTTACCTGCTTTTGTACTTAAATACTTGAATTATATATATGTAAATAGTCTTCTTGAATCACTCTATCTATTGCTAAAAATTGCATTAAAATACGTTAAGTAGTTTAAAAGATCTAAGCGAGAAACTATAAAGCTTATATGTGAGCTTTTTTAATTAATGTATGAAGCGATACTTGAAAAAACAGTATTAAATTTTTATTTTTTTTATTAAATTATGATTTTCAATTTCATATTAAATTATCATCCATTACAAAATTTAAATACTATATTTGAAGTTAAGCTTCTGAATAAAATATTATATTACACACTTAGGGCCGAAAGTATAACATTCCCGACCGCGTGATAAAAACGCGGGTTGCATAATTTCAAGCCAATGTTAGATATTGAATTAAAAGAAGCGTACATGCGTCGAAAATTTTGCATTTATTCAATCTGCCGCCAATATGGCACTTTCGTCAATCAAAACAGTGTCGAAAATACGAACTTTCGATACAGGTAATTATATTATTAACGATTGTTTTTTTATGGCTGACATCGCTTGACTATAATCTCATTTGAGGATAAGAGCTCATACATTTCAACATGGAAAAGGTAAGTAGAAGCCCATTAACGTCCCACTGCTGGACACAGGCCTCCTCACTCCGAGAAGCGAGGGTTTTTAGAGCATAGATCCACCACGCTGCTCCACTACAGATTGGCAGGTATAGTACACAAGTGCACTCTTGATTCCTTCAATCTCATAGTCCGATGTGATGGGAATCCGATACTCGCGGAGAGAGATCAGGCGTAGGACCGACGGCTTAACGTGCTCTCCGAGGCACGGGGGTGGATCACACCGCCATCTTCCCAATCTTGGGCAAATATTGATAAAATCCTAATAGAAAACTCATTACCCATTTTTGAAGTGGCCTGACCCGGGACTCGAACGCAGGACCTCATGTCTGTAGTCGAACATGCTAATCACTAGACCCATGAGGCAAGCAGGCAACATGGAAGCAATAACCTAATTTACCTCTTATAGTTTCTACACAGTATCTTAATAGAATGCAATTCTTTTGGTTAAGTGTTTGCTGGTAGGGTGGTAACTAGCCAAAGCCGAAGTCCTCCAGACTAAGACAAATTAGAAAAAGTAATTTCTTGTAAAGGGAATCGAACTTTGGAAACTCTGGAAGCTATTACTTGCTTTTTTACGCCAATCAGGCCGTGGTGCAACATCAAACTCTTATCACCGCATCTGATATTTATCTTAAACACTTCAAAGAGTTAATTATACTAATTAATACATGTAATCAGATATCAAATGTCTGCATTCATCAGATAATCATCGTTTTACATAGGAGGCTTTATATTAACACTAACTAACCTGTGCACGTAAGATAATTTATTTGTTTACCATAAAATAGGTTATAGTCCACCTCCTTGATTCGTTTCCTCAAGTCTGAGGGTCGTGACAATCGTCTCGGATGAGCAATTTTTTCTTGCAAGATATACATAAATACATAGCATAACGCCTCATTTCCTAGGGGAAAGCAGAAACCATGTCCTACCACTTGCCACTATCCTTGCATATCGTCGCTTCTTTCATTCTCATTAAACCTTTCATACAAGTTCGTCGGTTTATAGTACTCCCTTTCCCACTTTCCCGTTCACTCTTGACTCATAAATCCTTTTTGTCAGTCTCCTTACTTTCGTTCTCTCTACTTGCCCAAATCATCTAAGCATACCTTTCTCAATTTTAGTCACTACATCTTCTTTTATACCACAACATTCTCTTATCACACCATTTCTTACTTTATCACTCAGTTTCAATCCTCTTATACTTCTCAAAGCTCTCATATCTACCGCATATATTTTGCTTTTGTGCTTCTTCTGCACTTCAACTTTCACTACTATACATAAGTGTTGGCACCAACACTCCTCCATGCACAGCCAGACTGGCGTTTTGAGACACTATCTGGTAATTCATAAAGGCATGCAGAGCACCATTTACCATATTTCCTGCATTCACTCTCCTTTCAATATCATTTGCTTTTTTGCCATTAACTTTTACAGTTACCACGAGCTTTTCGAGGTTATTACCCTGTTTCCTGGCAATGTTTCCAAAGTACTGAAGCATTTTTTTGAGGCAGGTGTTGGAAAGCCTAGTTTTACCATTGATTTTCTTGAGAACTGATGCGTTGGTCCGATGTACTGTACACCGTATACCAAGCATTTTCGAGCACCACCACATTTCAAATACATCTGTGCGGTTGTGGTTTTATGATCTCAACGTCTACAGCTCAGCATCATAGAGAAATATTAAAAGTCGAAGGTTCGTACTAATCTCATTTTAATTTGAAGAGATATCCGCTTATCTTTCCAAGTTCTTTGGAGCTGAGACATGGTGTTTTTGGTCTCACCGAATGATCCAGTCCACTCCAAAGTGTTCATGCGATCTACCAATCATAACTTTAACATAACATAGACATATAATCGTAGAGCTTTTATCTAGATATTTTAAAGACCACCAATTCCGTCATACATAGTTATAGCGTAACTTTAATCGGATACACAGTGCATCCAATGAACATTTTTTCCAGTTTTCGCATCATTTTTCAATGTAACTTCGCTCCTATTAGTCGTAACGGGATGTTATATACCTCATAAACTTCTTCAGTAAACGGGCAATATAAAACTAAAAGACTTTTTCAATTGAAAGTTTTAATTTCTGAGATTGAAGCATCGAATTTACTAAACATCTCTACAGCTGATATAGCTCTACGGCTGATCCACCCTACATCATGTTAGAGGTGACACATTATATTACTATATATATATTTATTATGCTGAAGTTTTATGCCTGTTTTTATTTATTTAAATGTGATCGTTTAAAAAGTGACACGGCGAAAGAACTTTACGACCAGAAAAGTTATCATCAGATTTGATTACAATAACCTAAACTGAACCATAAAAGGACAATAATATACAGATGGTTTTACATCATTAAATTTGAATGACATCCTGGGTAACAGATAGTATTAATACAGATATGGAAATCGGCACTAATTCAACAGCAACGTGGTGAACCTATGCTCTAAAATCCCTTTCTTCTATGAGTGTGGAAGGCTGTGCCCAGCTGTGGGACTTTAATGGGCTGCTACTAACCTTACCTTTACTAATTCAACGTAAACAAGGTCATCGTCATAAGGTGGTCTACACAAATTAAATTAATACATAAAATTGAAGTGTGTGTTTGTAATTTCGACAATCATCACACCATATTATTCATACCTCTGTTTAATCCTTATCCTATTAAAGACCGTTTCAATACCTGTAAAAGACTTTTTAAATTATCAAGATCTGATACTCCATTCAAAAGATGTAATGAATTGAAAATTTTCAATTTAAAGAAAATTGTAGCGACCCTTATAACTAGGCCTGCAACTGGTTAGTTAGGTCATATTCTACGTAAATGATGTTTCGAATTTAAAAACGTATTAGTAAAGGTAAGGTAAAAGGTAAGTAGCAGCCCATTAACGTCCCACTGCTGGGCACGGGCCTCCTTACTCATATGAGGGAGGGCTTTTAGAGCATAGACCCACCACGCTGCTCTACTGCGGATTGGATGCATTGTACACAAGTGAACTCTCTATTCCTTCACTCTCATAGTGTGACGATGTGACGGTTATCCGGCACAACCGGAGAGAGATTGGGCGCAGGACCGACGGCTTAACGTGCTCTCCGAGGCACGGGGGTGGATCACACCGCCAACTTCCCAACTTCAGGCAAATATTGAGAAAATCTTAATAGAAAACTCAATATCCATTTTGAATTGGCCCAACCCGGGACTCGAACCCAAGACCTCATGTCTGTAGTCGAACATGGTACCCACTAGACCAATGAGGCAGTATTAGTAAGATATATATTAATTGTAAAGTAAAGTCTGTATATTGATTAGATTATGAATGTAAGTGTGTATCTAGTGATCTGAAAGGAAGTAATTAAAAAGTAGTAGACTTTCCACTGCCACGAGATCGGTATTTACGTGGGTGAAACAGCAGGCCATTGCTAGTATAGAATAAACATCGCATAAACAAACTCAAGCCACGCCATATTTCACACAACCAAATCCCAAACCAGTCCTCAAGTTAAGTCCTAGGAAACCTGTGTTAAAACCTGTTCCTAACAAGTCTCGCTAACTATCTTCTAAGCATATTTCGTAACACCGTTAGACTCTGTCGTTGTTTATTATAAGTGCTTAAGGGAACGCTTTAGGGAACACCTTTGTCCTTATTATATGTTAAAGTAAACTTTTGGGTACTTATTATTAAATTCCAACTATTAGATCACACTCTCCTTATATATCGACGGTCTCTACGTATAAAGAGTCTAGTATTGGAAGACAAGCAATGTTAGAGGTATGAATAATATGGTTTGATTATTGTTGGCACTTTAACGTTGTAACCACAGGAGTTGGGCATATAGTATCCTGAACTTTTTTGTAGATATTAACACGTTCTCTAATATTGTAGAACATTTTTTTATTCTATCATCAATAGTTTCCACAGTGCATGCGATGACAGATTTTATGTGACCAAATTTTTCATACCTTGGGTTACATAAATGAATTTTTATTAGGGATCCCTATTTTTTTTTAAAGTAATAAAGTCTATATCGCTCAATGAAAATGCAGCTTTTAAATGGTCCAAATTTTTGTTAATCGGTCAAGTAGTTTTTGTGTCACAACATTACAAACATACATACTTATATACAAAAACACATATGTTTCCTCATTATAATTAGTTTGGACAGTGGTTCAAATATAAAATTAATTATTACTCTACCAAATTTTGCACTATTTTTTTTGATAGAGCTCGTAAAAAGAAAGAGATATCTTTATATGCCATTCAAATAAAGAGTATGCTTAAAAGAAGGAAAACTTTAGAGTTACTATTTTTAGCGTTGTCGTTACATATCTGACCGTGACGGCGCAGTCCTATTTATATCCTGAAACAGTGTAGCACATTGTGCGCCTTTAAAAGTTTTTATTTCATCAATAAATTTTTAATTAAACCGGTTAAGGAATGGAATAAGCTGACCATTGATAATATATTGATTTATAAAGCTGTAGAGTTTGTTTGCTTGAACGCGTTTTTCTTAGAAACTACTAGTCTGATGTGGAGAAAAAAATAGTATTAGATAGCCTATTTATTGAAGAAGGCTATAGGCTATAAATCATCATTATAATACTAATAGGAGTGGTATATTTTATTCAGAAAGTTTCAACGTCGGATTTTTTCCTTTTGATACTTTCCGTTGCTTGTGCTGCGCATATAATTAAAGTTACACAAAAATCATGTAACACAGAATTGTTGCCCTTTAAATATTCTAAAAAAAAATCTGAAACAGCATATGTCTATCTTGTAAGGTTGACTCACTATAACCTTTTTTATTCCAACCAAATTTGTTCCTTCTATCTTTTTGTAGTAAGAAACTAGTTAAGTCGTGCGTACGTATCGATGTTGGCAAAATGCTATAGTGTCAAGGATTTTGGAGTCATAACCTTTCAAGTGTCAGTGTGTCAGCTCTCGAGCCCTTATTGTGTAATATTTTAATAGGAAATGTCCTTATAAATACTTACTTATACTACTATTCTATTGTGATAAGAGTTGATCGTTAATTTGTTTCTAAAAATGACGAATTAATGACTAACAGTCGGTGTAGAATTACGTCCGTTTTGTTAACTAGCTTAAAACATAAATATAAAATTCACCCTCGTTGTTTTGTATGTAAGACAACAATAACATTCGGGACAATAACCCAAACAAAGTTTGCCCCAGAACTCTGAATAACAGGGATAAGATATAGACACCTGTTTCAAACAACACCTGTGGCGTTTGTTATTATCGCCTCGAATAGACCTTGAAGGATATCTTATTTTTCTTAGCAAAAGTAAATAAGCATAACTATTTAAGTGTATTAATTTGACTCCAGAGCTTTCGGCTTTATAGCGAGAAAGTTGAGTCATTATTTGAAGTCATTTCGATTAAATTGTATCCGATTGAGACTCGTTTTGGTTACTACAAATAAAAGAGAAACGTTCAGAAAGGTTTGTAGTGTAAAGTTTTTGATTTGCAATCCATAATCTGTTCATTTTTAAACAGAAAACGATTAGAAGCGACCAACTTCAGCCAATTTTTGCGGACTCATTTCGACCGAATTACATCCGATCGAGACTCGTTTTGGTATATATGCTATAAACGATAGACAAAAGTTTTGTGAGGTTTGTATTGTAAGGTTTTTTTTTAATGTACAAAAAATTAGACAGAAAAAGATTAGAAGCGACCAACTTGAGTAAATTTTTGCAGGCTAATGTCGACTGAATTACGTCCGATCGAGACTCGTTTTGGTTACTACAAATAATAGAAAAACGTTCAAAAAGGTTTGTAGTCTTAAGTTGTTGATTTGTAGTCCATAAAAAACAATCAGGAAACGATTAGAGGCGACCAACTTCAGTCAACTTTTACGGACTAATGTTGACTGAATTACGTCCGATCAAAACTCGTTTTGGTTATTAAAAATAATAGAAAAACGTTCAAAAAGGTTTGTAGTGTAAAGTTGTTGATTTGTAGTCCTTAAAAAACAATCAGGAAACGATTAGAGGCGACCAACTTCAGTCAACTTTTGCGGACTAATGTTGACTGAATTATATCCGATCGATACACGTTTTGGTTATTAAAAATAATAGAAAAACGTTCAAAAAGGTTTGTAGTGTAAAGTTGTTGATTTGTAGTCCATAAAAAATAATCAGGGAACGGTTTGAGGCGACCAACTTCAGTCAACTTTTGCGGACTAATGTCGACTGAATTACATCCGATCGAAACTCGTTTGGGTTACTACAAATAAAAGAAAAACGTTCAAAAAGGTTTTTAGTGTAATTTGTAGTCCATAAAAAAAAACAGAAAATGATTAGAAGCGACAAACTTGAGTGAATTTTTGCGGATTAACATTTAGTGAGATTTTTAGTGAAAAGTTTTTTGATTACAAAAATTTGACAGAATTTTTTTTTAATGCTAAAAGTTAGCTTCACGTGATCTTACCTGAGGGTAAGTAATGATACAGTCTAACATGGATGCGCGCTAATCCGGTAAGAGGCGATTGGCCTCTTATGGTTTCTACACAGTATCGTACCGGAACATAAATTTCTTTGTTTGGCGGTATGTCTTTGCTGTTAGGGCGGTAACTAGCCACGGCCGAATCCTCCCACCAGTCCAGACGCAGACAAATTAGAAAATACAATTCCTAAATTCGTCCTACCAGGGTTCGAACCCGGGACCTCTGCTAGCAAAGCGAGTACTCACACCACTGCGCCAGCGAGGCCGTCAGCGACCAACTTGAGTGAATTTTTGCGGACTAATGTCGACTGAATTGCATCCAATTAGGAGTCGTTTTAGTTACTATATATACTATGAATGGTATACAAACGTTCGTAGAGGTTTTTGATCCAAGATTTTTTGATTGTAGTTTACAAAAAAATAGCCAACTTGAGTGATTTTTTTAGACTCATTTTGACTGAATTGCATCCGATCAAGACTCGCTTTGGTTACTATATATGCTATAAATGGTACACAAACGTTCATAAAGTTTTCATTAATATTCTTTGACATTACTTAATTTTAAAGAATATTAATAGAAACCTTACGATTTTGAGACCTCAAGATTTGTAATGTAATGTTTTTTGATTTTAGTTAACAAAATAATAGACAGAAAATGTTTCAAAGTGACCAAGTTGAGTGATTTTTTTCTGACTAATATTGACTGAATAACATCTGATAAAAACTCGTTTTGGTTACTATATATCCTATAAATGGTATACAAATGTTCGTAGAGGTTTTTAATGCAAGGTTTTTGAACGTAGTACACAAAACAATAGACAGAAAATGTTTTAAAGTGGCCAATTTAAGTGACTCATTTTGACTGAATTGCATCCGATAAAGACTCGTTTTGGTTTACTATAAATGCTATAAATGGTATACAAACGCTTGTAGAGGATTACGATCCAAGATTTTTTTATTGTAGTTTACAAAACAATAGACAGAAAATTTTTCAAAGTGACCAATATGAGTGATTTTTTTAGACTCATTTTGACTGAATTGCATCCGATCAAGATTCGTTTTGGTTACTATATATGCTATAAATGGTACACAAACGTTCATAAAGTTTTCATTAATATTCTTTGACATTACTTAATTTTAAAGAATATTAAAAGAATATTAATATTAATAGAAATTTTTTGATTTTAGTTGACAAAATAATAGACAGAAAATGTTTCAAAGTGACCAAGTTGAGTGATTTTGTTCTGACTAATTTTGACTGAATTACATACGATAAAAACTCGTTTTGGTTACTATATATTCTATAAATGGTATAAAAATGTTTGATGCAAGGTTTTTGAGTGTAGTACAAAAAACAATAGACAGAAAATGTTTTAAAGTGGCCAATTTAAGTGAGTTTTTTTAGACTCATTTTGACTGAATTGCATCCGATAAAGACTCGTTTTGGTTTACTATAAATGCTATAAATGGTATACAAACGTTTGTAGAGGTTTTCGATCCAAGATTTTTTGATTGTAGTTTACAAAACAATAGACAGAAAATTTTTCAAAGTGACCAATATGAGTGATTTTTTTTCGGACTCATTTTGACTGAATTGCATCCGATGAAGTTTCGTTTTGGTTACTATATATACTATAAATGATATACGAACCTACGTAGAGGTTTTTAATAAAAGATTTTTTGATTTTAATTTACAAAACAATAGACAGAAAATGTTTTAAAGTGACCAATTTGAATGATTTTTTTCGGACTCATTTTGACAGAATTGTATCCGATCAAGACTCGTTTTGGTTACTATATATGCTATAAATGATATACAAACGTTTGCCATAGAAGATTTTTAATTTTAGTATATAAAACAATTGACAGAAAATGTTTTAAAGTGAGTTGAATGATCTTTTTGGAGTCATTTTGACAGAATTGAATCCGATCAAGACTATTGGTTACAAAAACTCTATAAATGATAGACAAACGTTCGTAAGGTTTTTATTGATATTATTTAACATTACTATCTACGAATTCATGACGATAACGGACAACATGTGTTGTAAATATGAATAAATGTAACAAAAGCACGAAAATCCAGTTCTTTTGTGGTTAAATAAATGTATTTACCAATTATAAAAATGCTAACCTAAAAGTGTTAACCTAGCCCCAAATACGTCTTTTCCACGCAATTAACAACCCACAAACTGTAAGTTTTAAGTTATTTTAAGTCTTATTTAAAATGTAATAAGACCTTTAAATGATACAGTGTTTTCTGTAACTAAAGTATAACATAACGAGTATGTAAATACATAGTTATTTATGTGTAAAATTAACACTTTGTCAATGGGTCCACTTGTTTATTATTCTTGTATGTATTCAAATGATAATTAGTAGGGAAATTTAATTCGCTGGTTCACAAGGATTTATGCAATTGGAATTAATTGTTTGTATTTTATCTAATTGGAATATTTTTTTTTTTATTATTTTTGTATCATTCATCTGTCTGCAAACTTGTTAGTAATTCTGTGGTAAAATGGGCTCAAAAAGGAATTTTGAATCGCTATTACACTGTCTGTTGATAATATATCTACCACTGGTTCAGAAAATTGATTATACTGAAAGGAAACCAGCAAGAAACTCAGCAGTTACTATTTTAAATATGGTTTTTAAATGTGTTTTGCTTCTTTCTTTTTCCAGTAATAAGTTTGTTGTTTCGCATATATTAAAAGCTTTATTGTTTACATGTATGATATATTTTTATAAATAAATAGTAACCTAAATATTTAGAGGCAGACACTTTACTGAGTTACTGTAGAAATTATTCTCGAGTGCATTAATATTTTGAAATAACTTCTAATATATTCAATTGAATTAAATCGTGTTAAATATTACAATAATGTGCATGAAATAATTAATATAACTAGCATATTTAAATTGATTGGGATTATTACTGTATTCGTGAAAGTAACTTTCCAATTACCGCATTTTTCGTGACCATTTATCTGAAAGACAGAACGGGGATAGTGAGCTATCTTTAAAAGGTAGATATGGGTTATGAGGGACTTTTTGTAGATCTGTAAAAAAGGAATTATCCCATCATACATTGTTTTGTTATAGCTTTAAGGGGTTGGGAAATATTTTCGATGTAACCAAACATATAGAAGGTTTCCGATACTTCCAATAATTATGCTTATATTCTTACTAATTTGTACAAAATCTAGACAAACTATATATCTAAACCTTCTATAATAACCACTCTATCTATTGGTGAAAATTGCTTGAAAATCTATTAAGAAGTTTTGAGTTTATCGCCAATAAACACACTGGTTATGATCTTGGGTTCCAAATCCTTTAAGGCGAATTGTATTTTCTATTGTATAACATTTCATATGAGTTAAATTGTCTTTTACAAGATTAACCAGCTTTAATTTTAACTGTGTTATCACTAACCATTAGGTAAGGTTACAATCAAGCAATAACTTCTTAGAAAAACTAAAAAATAGACACGACAGTAGACTGTTTAATGATTTACAAGTACATCTGAGTTACCTGCGATGTAATTAAGTAGCTAATTGTAGTAGTTGATAAAAAAATGCCGATAATTTAAAAGAATCAAATGTCACATGATGACAATACTTGAAAATCGATTTCTCAGCAAAAAATATGATCTTTGGACCCGACGAAGCGTCCCTTTCCACTTCAATTGTAATCAGACTATGTCAGTATGAAAACCGTGACTTACTATCACTGGGAACAACATTATCCTTACCTTTCTTTAATAAATTATAAGGCCTTATTTAAGAAAGCAACAGAGCAGAAAACCCTTTGTCTCTTTGTTCGAAAGCAGTGAAGGTTAAGAGATGTTTACGTCGATTTTCGAGAATTGAATGGACCACACAGATGAGCTTTGCTTTTAATATCTGTGGAGAATAATGGCTCGTCATATAAGGTTTAGTAGCAGCCTATATAGTCCCACTGCTGGTTCTCAGCATTGGAGACAGGATTTCAGAGGGTTAGCAGGCTATGTACACCCAAGAATTACTCCCGAGATATGCAAATTTCCTCACGATAATTTCCTTCACCGAAAAACACAATTACAATGGCATATTATGATGTTGAAGATTATTTAAGCGATAGAAATGTTTGGACTTGATTCTAGTTGCACGCAGAAGTAAAATATTACACATTTCTTCTTGGAGGAGTCAAATTCCCAAACCGGTGGTATTATTGTTACCAACAGACAAACTACTGACGATTCAGAAGTTCTTTATGAGGCTACTTGAATAAAAAATTAACTATATCAAAGGTTTAGGTAATTATATCAAATATCCAGTTCCAATTTATTGCCTCTCTGCATGTTTATCTCCGCTAGACTCTGAAGCAGTTGGACAATTTATAATGGGGCTTCCATTAGCAGACGGTTGATATTACACATACATGGCATCACGCTTCATTCCCATAGGGGTAAGTAGAGACCACGTCCTTCCACTTGCCATGATCCTTGCATATCTCCTTCGCTTCTTTCATTCTCATTAAACCTTTCATACAAGTTTGTCGATTTAGAGTACTCTTGACATAGCCCTTATATAAAATGTCCTGGATTTGGTACAGGAACGTTCGCCTTGGTCATTTCCAACATTCCCATTCACTCTTGATTCATAAATCCTTTTTGTCAGTCTCCTTTCAGTCCTTCTGTATACGTGCTCCAACCATCGGATTATAGTGTAAGAGGAATCTTCCGGAGTTCCACCGTAAATTGCGTCTACCGGTCCTCTGGTGCTTCACAAAAGGATGTAAAAGGTATCGCTGGTTTTTAGTGGGTATTCTAGCTTGCCATGGAATCCCCCACTCCCGTTAAGATTTTAGGTCTGATCGGGGTGTGTAAAGGCATTTCCTAGCGTGAATAAAAAAGGTTTTACCAGATCATTACTCTTTGCTCAAAAAGCACCTTTGAATCGTTAATAGTCTGTCCATTAGTAACTAATCTACCACCGGTTCGGACAGTTGAATCCGTTGAGTAGAAACCGGCAAGAAACTCAGCGGTTACTCATTCAAATTTTGTAGGTTACAATGTGAAATAGAGATAGCGGGGTTGCTGGGGACTGGGGGCCGTTGCTGCCTTGAAATAAGGAAATCTTTAGCAGAACCTAAGTCACCGACATAGCCCTACGAATCGAGAAGCTGAAGTGGCGGGGCACATAGTCCGACGAACCGATGGACGTTGGGGCCGGTGAAGGTGTCTGGCGGCGCAAGATCGGGCCTTGTGGACATAATTACGTGAGACCTATGTCCAGCAATGGACGTCCATCGGTTGAAGCGACGACGACGACAAGCGACGAATGTGTATTATTCTGCTTCTGTATGTTTATAATGGGCTTATAAGGTATGGCATGGCAAATGTATAGTTTTCAAGCTTTACTTAGTATTTTATGTTATTAATATAAATGATATTGTTATGATGATGGCAACAAAAAAAAAAACAAAATACCCGACTGAATTGTTGTGGGTTCTTCTCCGATCAGGGCGCGATCCTTCGTAACTTTAGATTTTAAGTAATTCTTGAGTACCATCATCAGACGTACAATAGAGTGTGGAAAAGAAAAAAATATACATTATTTGACGATTCAAAAGTGCTGTAATATGCCTACTTGAATAAAGGCATTTTGATTTGATTTGAATTTAAATAATATAAGATCAGATAATATAAAGGCCAGCGTAGACGATTTTAATGCTAAATTATATCTTATGACTGAAAATGGGTTAAAACGAAATCAAATCAAAATATTCTTTATTTCAGTTGGCCGTCAGTAGTTTGTACGTTGATTACAAATCTAGCAACGATTCGGAAAGTTGAATCTGAGAAGAAACCGTCAAGAAACTCTGCGGTTACTCACTTAAAGATACTTTTGTATGTTATAATGTATGAATCAAGTCCAACCACTCGTCGTCTTCCGAGACACGCCGGCATCAACGACATCATCAGAAGGACCCTTGTCACCATTAACGTACCGCCTATTCTCGAATGGAATTCCACGTGATGATGGTAAGAGACCTGATGGTATGTCGTTGATGCCTTGGAAAAAAGGAAGGTCGTTGGTGTGGGATGCTACACGTGTTGATACGCTTGCACCATCTCACATTGACACTACCTCCAAATCAGCGGGAGTGGCGGCATCTTTGCGGAATACATATTTGTGCCTTTTGGCGTGGAGACATTGAGCCCGTGGGCTCCTGAGGCTAAAAGTGACCCTAAGGCCGGGTGATACTTCGGACAGTGTATAAGTACCGTTGTCCAAAGAGGTAACGCTGCCAGCCTCATGGGTACACATCCATTTGCTTCTGATGGCGCATTTTAATTACTTTTATTTTTCTGTATTAATGTTAAGGTTCGATATAATGGTATCATGGTTAATTGTATATTTAAGTTACATAATAATTTGTGCAATATTACATTATGCCTTTTGTAAAAGTATGTTTTTGATATATTTCTTAAAATTATGCGGAGGCAAATATAAAATTGATTGCTGTATCTTATTAAAAACGAGTATGCTCAAAACCGACAAATGATTTCTGAACCTTCTTCACTTTAAAATATGGGATTACAAATAGATTTGGTGTTTCTTTGATTTTAACTCTTAGAGAAGCACGAAATCCTAATTGATACATGATCACAGTCAAGTGCTGATCTATCAGCAATAAATGAATAAAAAGTAAATCTAAACACGTAGTGAGTTTTCGATTTCTTCGTTCGTGATACTAGATCGATTTTCCTTTCGAATGTCGACTCGTTTTGAGTCCATTGCCAATGCTAAGACTGAGTTCAAGTCATAAGAGATAAACTGTTTAAGAATTTCGATAATATTTTAACACTGAAAGTCAATTCTTCTTTCTCAAGATTAGAAGAGTAACTAGTAACTGAACTTTCACGTTTCTTCAAGGTGGACTCTACTTTTTTAAAGAATGATACATCTGCTTCCGATTGATAGACTTAAGTGATTTTAAACTTACAAATTAATCTAACCACTACCTGTGTTACAGGGTACTAGGCACAGACCATCTCACTTATAGGAAAGAGGATTTTAGAGCATAGATCAATCATGCTGTTTTACTCATCCCAATTAACGCCTGTTGTCCCATTAATGGATGAAGAGGGCTCCGCTGGGTTTAATTGGGTGTTGCGAAACCTCCACCCTCTCCAAGTCCCAGTAGTAATAGCATTACCCACGGAGAGACGAGATACAGGTATCCTCAAGATGTTTTCCTTCACTGCAAAGCTTAATGCTGAATTAGAAACAACAATTAAGCACGTTAGTTACCTTTTTATAAAGAGAAATTTGTCAGTGCGTTCTCTGGATTCAAATCCGCCATTTTTAAACGAGAATCCAAAGGATTCGCTTTTAGGTTATCATAAAAAATACCCAGAGGCAGTTGTAAAGATGTCTCTTAATAATATTAAAAGGAAACTAATTGAGAAATCGTTCTGTAATTAGAAGATACAAAAGAAAAGGGAGAGAATAAATTGCTCTATTTGGAAATAGAATAAATTAAGAATATATATTCTAATGATGATGAGATATAAAGGGTTAGCTGGCTGAGTTTGTTATATGCTCTTCTCAGGACAGGAACCCTCGTAGTTTTACATCGTAAGTCGTTCTTTAATATCATTATCAGTACATTATGCAAATTTCCTTCACTTCTTTTATTCCCATTAACCTTTCATTCAAGTTCGAGGGTTCAGAAGACTTGCTTGGCCCTTATTAAAAATGTCCTGGATTTGGTCCAGGAACGATCGCCTTGGTCTTGCCCTACCAACTTTCCCATTCACACTTGACTCATAAATCCTTTTTGGTCAGTCTCCTTTCATTCTCGTGCCCAAATCATCGGAGCATATCTTTCTCAATTTTAGTCACTACATCTTCTTTTATACCACAACGTTCTCTTATCACACTATTTCTTACTCTGTTACTCAATCCCAACTTTACAACATAGACTATTTGTAATTCTAATTGAAAACTGAATAAAAGGAAAATATTACAGTTAAAATATACGAAAAGCTTGTTTTTGTAATCAACCTGCTTCATTAGCCTTCGTTAATAATTACCTGATCCTAAAGCTCATCAAATTAATACTAGTGATTTTTATTTTTTGCACTTAATTAAGTCAATATCTCTCAAATGTCACTGTTTTAATTGACACTACTCGAAACGGTTTTTATAACATTTTTTTGCACGACCTAATTCACTTTATTAAGACGTATTTATAATTTTTTTTATATATTTTGTAAAGATATATTTGTATGTTTTAATAAATTCATGTTTAATATGCCTGATTTCTCTCCAGTCAAGTTGGAATTGGATATCGGACTAAGATAGTGTAGGAATAGAGAGTGTCCTTGAGTATTATGCCTTTTTTTGCGCTGGAAAATGCTTACCCCGACCTGAATGGGTCAGTTGTGTGGGACTCAACCAGGAAGGAGACCGTGCAATACCCACAAAAACCCAGCGGAACTTTCTTCATCCGTAAGTGAGACACCAGAGGTTCAGCTTGGGCATTCTTCCCTGTAGCCCCAGATGAGTTCGACTCAGGTTTCATGGAGGTGGAAACAGGTGCACAAACAAGCGTCGCCTGGTATCTCGCCTCCGAGATTACAGTCTCGCAGAAGAGGGCCACTTCCGCTCAACATCTCTCACTTTGTCAAGTGACCGCATCGCGCCTACAATGCTCTCAAGCGAGAGTTCCCCGCCGATCAGCGCCACGACCAAGGTCCTCAGTCTGTACATTCTGCCACAGTGTGACGTGCTGAGTCGATAGTTGCACCACACTCGTGGCAGGCAGGCGACTCCTCTCGGCCAATTTGGTGCAGGAACTTGCCAAAGCAGCCATGCCCTGTCAAAACCTGCACCAGTCTGTAGGAAAGCGAACCGTGCCCCCTAGAAAGTCATCGCTCCTGGTGAGGACGGATCGCCTCCACAGTGACCACGCTACAGGGGACCTAAGGTCCACCTTCCACTTTTGTATCAGGCCCGTGTGTATTCACATGTATAATCCACAGTGTAGCACTGAGGTGGATTTATGTTCTAAAAACCCTCTCTCCTATGACTGAGGAGGCCTGTGCTCAGCAATGAGACATTAATGGGTTGCTCTTTACCTAATTTATGCATTATGGGTATAGTTTTTAGTAAAACAAACTTTACAAGCTCCTACATTATAAAATGATGACCTACGGCTCCGAGACGAGATCGCTGACTATGGGCTTCATGCGGAAGCTCAGAGTCATTCAGCAAAGTCACCGACATAGTCCTTCGAATCGCGAACCTGAAGTGGCAAAGTCCGGAGGATCGATAGACTTTCGGGGCCAAAGTTGCTGGAGTGGCGACCGCGCACCGGACGGCGCGGTGTAGGTAGACCCCCCTCCACAAAATGGAGCTTCCGATTTTAATTATTTTTACAGGTACATTAGGATTTACAGGTATTGAAACAATCTTTAATAAAATATAATTTAATAGGATAAGGATTAATACAGGGGTATGTATAATGTGCTTTGATTTTTGTCTGCAATTTTATTAAGTTTTAAAATGTAGAAAAGAAGTTATAGTGGTATAATTACAGTAGTTGGACAAATGGTATCCTGGATTTTTTTGTACATATTAATACGTTCTATAATACTGTAAAATATTGTTTTGTTCTATAATCAATAGTTTTTAATGCTCACGCGATGGCAGATTTTTGTGACTAATTTTTTCACACCTTGGTTTACATTAATGAATTTTTATTAGGGATCGCTAATATTATTGAAAAAATAATATAGCATATGTCGCTTAGGGAAAATGCAGCTTTCTAATGGTGAAAAAATTTTTGAAATCGGTCAATTAGTTTTTGTGTGATAATATTACAAACATTTATACAAAAACACAAATGTTTCCTCTTTATAATATTAGTTAATATAAGGAGATATAATTTCAAATGCACTACAAAATGTCACTGTGTTATTGGTTCATTTGTATAAGTTTTTTCAATTTACACATCTCTACCACAAAATTAGCTTTTTGAAGTGTAACTTCTTTCAAGTTTCTCGTCAGCGTCACTAAGATTTACAGATAAAAAATTATCTCAATTCGTTTGAAAGTACTTTTAATATTTACACAAACATTTACAAAACTAAATTTAATTAGACATTTTTATTTACAATTCGTCATTTGAGATTTCAAATAAATTATTTGAATTAATATTCTTCGCTTTCAATGTTTTAATGACAATTTCCCTCCCTCTGAGTCTCCGAAATCTAATTGGTTTGCCAAAGAAGTTTCTCTTCCGACATGTGAACTTTGTACGCATGCACCTTTAACTTTTTTTCAACTGTCACTGTTCTTCAAAAGGAGAGAATATATATCCGTTTTCGTATTGAACTTGGACCATAACACATAGTTCGTGACTGCACGAATCAGAGCAAGTTTAGTATCTCGTTTCCAGTTTGAACTAGTTTACGTAGTTTGTCCCTTTCTAAGGCTCTATTCCTGTTTTGTACGTTAAACTCTCCGATTGCATTACGTATTGTTTCCTTTAATCTATCAACCATAATTTCAAGGATTATTTAGATCATAGAAAAGCTTAGGACTGAATGGATTGCTCTAATCTAAATAAAATACCCTGAAAATTATATTGTAATGACGATGAGATAAAAAGGGATACCCAACTGAGTTTTCTGGGTGATCTTCTCAGAAAAAGAGCCCTTGTAACTTAGATTGCAGGTCGTTGTTTAATATCATCGTCTGTCGTAAATAGAATCAAAGATGTCACAAAGATAAGCAGCGTTTTTTATGCTAATTTATTAAATTATAACTGCGGTTGTGAACGCGGTGGCAGCGATCCGTCCACGCCTGGAGAATTGGAACACTAAGAGGCATGGATCTCTCTCCTACCGTATGGTGCAGGTGCTGACGGGGCATGGATGCTTCGGGAAGTATCTGCACCAGATAGGTCGTGAGGAAACGCCCGTCTGTCATGAGTGTGGTCGGCGTGGGCGCCCCAGCGGCTTATGTTGTTGACGCTGGTCCGAGGAGACCTCTCTTTGGAGAGCATAATTGATGTAATGCTCACCAGCGCGTTTGAATGGAGGGTGGTTGCCTCCTTGTGCGAGATCGTCGTCTCGCTGAAGGAGGCGAATGAGAGGCAAAGGGAGGATGCTGCTAATGCCCTTCCTCTCCGTCGAAGGAGGCTGGGTGGCAATAGGCGTAGGTATGCGCTCCACTATTCCCCTCAGTAAACTGTAGATTGTTATAGTCGGCATCATCCAGGTCACTAGAGTGGAATGCGAAATGGGACCCTCTAGCGATCTTATCCAAGGATGACGAGGGATGCGCTGGGTTTTAGTGGATAATCTGGTTTCATTGAGTCCCACACTCACGGTTGGAAGAATTCGTATTCTTCCGGGGTGCGTAAAAGTATTTCCCAGCGTTAAAAAAAGGTGGTTTTTTTATTTAAAAATAACATGTGGAATTTAAATTTTAATGAGTGAGGGATTGTCTGACTGGGCCAGATTATGGTTTCTACAAAGCATCGTACCAGAATGCAAATCTCTTGCTTGGTACATCTTTAATAGCACCAGTAAAGGGTCATTTTTCTACTGGGAACTCCTTTTAGCTGGAAGCAAGGAGTGAGTGATTATCTGTCTGGGCCAGATTATGGTTTCTACAAGCATCGTACCGGAATGCAAATCTCTTGCTTGGTACATCTTTAATGGCATCAGTAAAGGGTCATTTTTCTACTGGGAACTCCTTTTAGCTGGATCAAGGAGTGAGGGACTATCTGACTGGGCCAGATTATAGTTTCCATACAGTATCGTACGGACCACAAATCTCTTTACTTGGTTGTACGTCTTTGCTTTGTTTGTTTAGATTAGAAAGACACATTAGGAAATGCAATTTTCTAAATTCGCCCTACCAGGGATCGGACCAGGTACCTCTGCTATTAAAACGAGTACTGGCACTAAAACCAGCGAGGCCGTCAATGGTATTGACAAAATATTTATCACCTTTGAAAGCCTTGAGTTACAGAAAAAGAATAAATACAGAATTCATACTACTTGCTAAGTGGAGTCTCACTAAGAGAGGGTTTTTAGAGCATAGACCCAATACGCAGCTCCACTGTGGGTTGGCAGGCATAGTATACAAACGCACTCTCTATTCCTTCACTCTCATTCCTATGAATTTAGTAGTATATCTTCCGACTGGGTAGACTGATCTTGATGATTTTGGTTTTAAATGAAAGCTGGTGATCGTCATAGGGTCCTATTTATTTAAATCCAGTTCTGATGATGGCATCCATGAGAAAGGTGTTAAATTTGCATTAAGCATGTGCGCGACAAATGGACGAATAACTCAAGATCACTCCAACCGATTTCAATGATTCTTTTTTTATTGGAAAGGCTATACTTCATGATAGTTTGGTTAGGTTTCGATCATGGGATCCACGACAAAGTAACGGAACTCTTTAATTCTTAGGAGCAAATTAACGATACTCGGCAGAATTTTTTATAAGATCTCCGGATATTTGAGTCACCTACCCTAACTTCGGTATGGTCAAGTGATTATCATAGTTAAATATGATGATCAATGGAACTTTTCAACGGCTTACGGTAAGGGTGCGATTTTTGGCAGAATATATAACTGTTTGGATGTGACGGTAATCCGACACAACCAGAGAGAGATCAGGCGCTGGAACGACGGCTTAAAGTGCGTGGAATCATTTGTGTTTTAGTATGTATGTTTTTAATAGACCGATTTCAATATTTCTTTCACTATTAGAAAGCTGTATTTTCACTGAGCGAAATAGGTTCTATAACTTTCTCTAAAAAACTAGGGATTACTTATAAAAATGCATGAATGTAACCCAAGGTGTTTCGGTCAGGGGGATACGAGCGTACCGTACCGTGTCTTGGACGGCGGCGACACTCTTGGCGGGTGATCCCCCGTGGGAATTGCAGGCGGAAGTACTGGCGGCAACTTACCAGCGCAGGGTTGCCGTAAGGTCTGGAGGTGACCGTCTCGAAATTGACGAGGTCCAAAGAGTCACGGCCCTTGCCGACAGGGTCCTGATTCAAGCATGGAAGGAGCTTCTCGAGTCTCCAAGTGCGGGTGTGATCACGGTGGTGGCGATCCGTCCTCGCCTCGAACAATGGTTAGATAGGCGACACGGATCGCTTACCTTTAGGCTGGTGCAAGTACTGACCGGACACGGATGTTTCGGAAAGTACTTGCATCAGATAGCACAACGGGAAGAGTCCTCTATCTGCCATCAGTGTGGTGCGCCTGCCGATACGGCGACCCACACTATGGCAGAATGTCCGGCTTGGGGACCACAGCGACATCCACTGATGTCCCTCATCGGAGCGGATCTCTCACTGCCAAGTGTAGTGGGCGCCATGCTTGACAGTGAGATAGGATGGAATGCAGTTGCCTCCTTCTGCGAAGCCGTCATTTCTCTGAAGGAGGCAATGGAGCGAGTACGAGAAGCTGCAGCGGATGCTGCTCCCCTAAGGAGGAGGAGGCTGGGTGGCAGGAGGCGTCTTTACGAACGCCTCTTGTCTCCTCCTTGAACATCCTCAGTCGGTTCACCCGGGAGTGTCAGAGTGAATGCGCAAGGGAGCCTCTGACACTCCACATTCAGGGTGAGGAGGGTGTCGCTGGGTTTTAGTGGGTATTCTGGCCTTGCCGGTGAGTCCCACACTCCCTGCCTAGTGGCAGGGGTGCGCAAATGCATTTCCCAGCGAGAAGAAAAAAAAACCCAACTTGTGAAAAAAATAGTTATAAAAAATCTGTCAGTGCGTGCACTGCGGAAACTATTGATGATAGAACAAAAAAATGTTCTACAATATTATAGAACATATTAATATCTACAAAAAGGTTTGAATTACTATACGTCCAACTACTGTAGTTACGCCACTATAACTACTATCTTACATTATAAAAGTTAATTATCGTGCCGACAACAATTAAACCATATTATTCATACCTCTGTATTATTATTATATATTTTATTAAAGACCGTTTCAATACCTGTAAAATACTTTTTAAATTATAAAAATCGGATATTCCGTTCAAAAGATATAACGAATTTAAAAAAAAGTAGACTTTTCATTGTCACGAGATCGGTAGCTAGTATTTTATAACGATAGAATTAACTAAGGCTATTCTTTATACGTCCTATTGTTCTGTAGCGAACTTGTTTAAACAAGTTGAACCTAACCGACATTAGTGGACGTAAACATAGTTATTTTTGGCTTGATTGACGAACCGACGCCTGACACTGTTTATGAGTTAAAACCATTTCTGTACGTATGCCCCTAATAAACGTACTGATGTTAAAACACACTATTGTACGCTTTACAACGTCATATGTTATTTAAAACGAAAAACCCTTTAAAAAAGCAGGCCTTTACAGCAATTTGAAGCATCTGTTACTGACATTTGCAATCGTGTCACGTGTGTTTGCTTGACAGCACTAAACTCAAAAACCACTGGTCCGATTTGAAAAACATTTTCAGTGTTAGATAGCCCATTTATCAAGGAAGGCTATAGGCTATATATCATCACGCTTAAACCAACAGGAGCCTAACAACGAAGAATTTCTCAAAATCGGGGTTGTTTTTTCCTTTTAAGCGCTTTCCTAAACGGTTTAAGTTTCGCAAAAACCATGTATGACAGCATTATCTCCACAAAAAGGCCTAAAAAAAAGTCCTGTACAGTATATATCTATCTTTTAAGGTTATCTCACTATAAGCAATTTTATAATAACCAAATGGGTTATAAATAATACATTATTTGCGAATGAGCAGCTAAATTCAATATAAGAGAAATGACTCTTTTAGATAAATTTTCTCATAGTTATGAGAAGAACCCACAAAAACTCATAGCAATAGCTTACTTATCAATATCGTCAACATTTTTCAATTAGCTTACGAACATTCGGTTAATTTGAATATACAAAACAAGGGTTTTTTATATAATATTATGAAGTAATCTTTCTATAATACTATGCTTTCTTTTAATAAAGATGTGTTTAGTGACAATATTTGACAATGTAAGTCTCTTCTCTCTAAAATATTGCTTTAATGGTAATAGTTAAAAGCAAAGGTTCTTATTATATTGTATAATTAAGTTTTGAAGTAAATTTGGTTTTAATATATTATCTAGTTGTTAAGTTTATATTTCAGTGAACTGTACATGAAGTTAAAGTATAGAGAAAAGTATCAAGTCTCGTAAAAATCGGTTCGAAAGTGATTAAATAAAAGAAATATCTTGGTCACGACATTTAATGTTTCCTAAATAAATATTGTTTTATAGAAGAAAAATATTGATATATATAATTTAATATTGGTTTTTTATTTCTTCACTTAATAATCTTTAGGATTTTCTGTACAAACAGCAGTGGGTATCATGTTAGAATATTATTTTTCGGCGCTCCAATAAACATGCGATATCTTTATAAGTTTTTGATATTTTTAAATAAAAAAAATACACATATTCTCGAATGTATAATCTTTCTTTAGTTCAAATCCCAATCCAAAATTTGAAGTGGTTGTCCATGAAAAAAATAGCAAAAATTACCTATTTTTCGGCGTCCTACATCTTAAAGATGTACATTGACAAAACCTTGAACTTTTTATTATAATTATAAGATATAGTTGCATCTGTTATTTACATAAAGTAAACTATTAAAAAACACAACCAAATTTGAGTCTTTATGTAATCTTTATAATTTAATTCGATAAACAATAAAACTTTGGTCTATTCATTTGTAAATTTTAAGAAATGATTGAATCTGTTATTTATATGAAGTAAATTGTTAAGTTTTGAGTTTTTATGTAAAATTTTATTCGACGAATGACACGTTGAGCTTTTCATTTCTCATTTTTAAATGATAATTTATTCTGTAATTGCTATAAAGTACACTAAAAAACACATCTAATTATGAATGTTTAAATAATTTTTTATAATTTAATTCAAAAAGTAAAATAACCTTGATCTTTTTATTTCTCATATTGAAAAAGATATATGATTCAGATATATCTCTGAGTAAAGTAAAAAAAAAACATTGCTAACTTTGAGTTTCTATGTAATTTTTTTATAATTTAATTCGACACATGAGGTAACCTTGGGAATTTCATTTCTAAATTTTAAGAGATGATTGATTCTGTTATTTTTATAGTAAGTAAAAGTAAGTAGCAGCCCTTTTAACGTCCCACTGCTGGGCACAGGCCTCCTCACTTCGAGGAGCGAGGGTTTTTAGAGCATAGACCCACCACGCTGCTCCACTGCGGATTGGCAGGCATAGTACACAAGTGCACTCTCTATTCCTTCACTCTCATAGTCCAATGTGACCGGAGAGAGATCAGGCGCAGGGCCGACGGCTTAACGTGCTATCCGAGGCACGGGGATGGATCACACCACCAACTTCCCTAATTCGGGCAAATATTGAGAAAATCTTTAATAGAAAACTCAATATTGATTTTTAAATTGGCACGACCCGGGACTCGAACCCAGGACCTCATGTCTATAGTCGAACATGCTAACCACTAGACCAATGAGGCAATTATTTCCATGAATAAAGTTAACTTTAAGGGCTCTTTATTTCTCATGTTTTTAACAAAGATGATTGAATCTGTTATTTTTATAAACTATTAAACAACACCTGTAATTTTGAGTTATTATGTAAATTTTCATAATCTTATTTGACAAACGACAAAACCTTGTACTTTTTATGTCAAACTTTTAAGAGATGATTGAATATATTACTTCCATATAATAAACGATTAAAAACCACTTATAATTTTGAGTCCTTATGTAAATTGTCATATAAGCCATAATTTAATTAAACAAGTACTTCTAGCAACAGTGTAACTTTTCACGTAAGATTTTGATTGAAAAAAAATAGAAAATAAAAGCGTGGCTGGAATAAATAATGAACAGCGTAATAGTGTTTAAAATAATAAGTTTATTTCAGAATAACCCACAAAAATTGTCGGGGAAATAGCATATAAAAAACAATCCAGTTATACGCATTAAATGATTACATACGGCGCTTAAACTACACTTGTAGTAAATAAAATACTTAGAAAGACATCACAAAAGTTTAAATGCAATATTTACAAGACAAAATACATTAATCTAGGCGTTAAAAAATCGTTTTTTTTTTTACATATTTTTCGCACATTTTATGAAACAGAACAATGTTTGAACAAATCTTTTTCGTAAAAATCCTCCGCAATTCAATCGATGTTTATATAAAATATTATTACGTTAACTAATATCGAAAGTTGTGTGATTTTTTTCTCCATATATTTAACTAATATTTGGCGTGTTAAATCGAATATTGTAATATCCACAATAAAAGAAAAAATTAAGTAAAACTATCGGAACTAAACTTTGGGTACTAAAATAAAATTTGAGATCCATTTCTATTTACCATGGAAAAAATTAACTAAACTAAATTGTCACTTCAATTTCTAATTTAAATTGTAATAAATTAAACTATTTTTATAATTAGGCTAATTAAAATTGATAAAAACAAAATAAAAGAGATCAAATGGAAATTATTAGTAAACTTAACAGCACTAAATGGGCAATGTATTCGTTGTATTAATTTTATTATTAAAAAATTGA
Organism: Elymnias hypermnestra; assembly: GCA_015832385.1. Classification (NCBI taxonomy): domain Eukaryota; kingdom Metazoa; phylum Arthropoda; class Insecta; order Lepidoptera; family Nymphalidae; genus Elymnias; species Elymnias hypermnestra. The sequence continues at coordinate 1,497,310 of JACTOM010000907.1, forward strand.
CAATATTTAAATAAATCATACATAATATTGAATATTATCAATATTAATCCAGATCGTATATTAATAATAGCTTATTGAATACCATACAAATACGAGAAAGGTTTTGTCGAACTTCACTCAAATGGAAAGTAAAGCATAATTCATCAAAAGCGCGATATTTTAGATAAAAAGATAATATTAAAAACGATTGGATTAATAAATCCAATCGTTTTCAATAAAATCTTAACCACCATTAACAATTTAAGTGCAGTTTGACACAACATCTCGGTACAAATAAGAAAAATTACATGGATGGACTTAAAAATACGTAACAACAGTCCAGGCCTGCTTTGCAGTATCACCGTTAACAATACTTATCTAGAACAATCTTCATTTTATCTGACCGTATTGAAGAGGGACGAGGCGAGAGACACTTTAAGGATGGCCACAACCATCACCAAATTCACGATGTAGGTCGAATTGCATCTTAAGTGGTAAGGTGGTATGTAAGGCTCTCGAGGGCACTCACCTCGCCGGGCTTCCTGGGCTTCTTGGCCAGGCTGCCGTGATACCAAGATGTGGCACAGAACCTCGTACAACTCGGCTAAAAGCCGGTTCAAACGTGAAAAGTTCTCCTCAGCCGCCTCTCTCTCGCTCGGCAAGTTGAATGCTATTGCCATCTTTGTCTAAAACAAAGCCTTTTTCTGCTTAAAAATCGTGGTTAGTTCGCAGTTTCTTTTCTATGCATAAATCTACCACCTCACAATTTTGGCAGTTGGATCACTCGGTAATATAGTCCACTTTGACACACGATAATGGCACACCGTTGCAATGTCACAGTTGAATTTCGTCCCACAGGTTCACAGTTTTAATAATAACATTGTCAGTGAATCACTCGCAATTTAGTGATAATCGACCGGTCGATGACACAATCGCGTTAACTAAAGCTCTATGCATTTCGATGTAAACAAGTTAACGCTGTACATTCGGCAAAAGATCGCTGATGACTAATGTACGTGCGTCCGACTCGGAAGCGGATCGTGTAATAAGGGATAACACTCCGTGCACATCATTGCCTCGTTCGCTTGCGATAGTGTGCGCGGTGCATAACGTATCTACACAAACACACAAACACAAGCTATTTGATTATAAATAGTTGAACGCACGGTAGCACGTTCCCTTCGCACTCAACCACTACAATGAGCCGCGACACCGCTATCCCTCACTCACTCTCACCTACAACAAACGAAATTACGCGTCTCATTTTAAACTGGTTACATCATTTCGTGAAACAGTACACATATAGATAACCTTTCTCTTTCTTTTATTAACGTAAGGGTGTTGAATGAAAGGGATAGAGATAGGGGTGTGAGTTTTTATTTTGGTTGTTAGAAAGCGCGCCAAAGTGAAACAGCCAATGGGATGCCTGTTTCACGTATGGGGTGAGATGACGTAATGGATTTGAATCCATAGGGTTGTTAAACGTGAAGCGTTCACTCTGGCTCGGGCTATACGATATGCGTGACACCGGAGGTTTTAACAGCTCTTTGTTCTGCGAGTTAGGTTACGATAGAGGGATTACGCGTGTGTTTTATTAGCAGTAATTTGGATATTGTAACGTAAACAGTTTAACTGCCGCGGTTTTGCCATCGTTTGGTTTGTGCGAAGGTGTTTTAGGGTTTATAGGCCCGTGTGGAAACCTTTGTTTAGACCCAATACGGGTAATAAAATAGATAACTGCCTTTTTAGATGTTAGTTTTCATGAAAATAGGCGTGATTTCGTAATTGTGTCGGCAGTTTACAATGTTAGTGTCAATTTTGTAACAGTGCAAAGTGTTTTTAAAAACAATCTATTACGCAGTCTGTAGTGTTATTGGAAATTATATTACGCGAGTTTTTTTTCAATAACTTCTTTAATTTTAGAATAAATAGAAAAATCTTCGTTAAATTGAACGCAGTTAAATGAATACGTATGTTTTTTAGCTTTACATTACCAGCGACTCTGCAATTTGCTCAATACTCATAGGAAAATTGAATTAGTATTTTGTTTTACGCGATTTGGTATTATAATTCCAAGTGTTAAATATTTCAAAAAATATTATTATAAAACGTCTTTATTTTTTTAATAAATAGAAAGAATGAATATAATTACATCTAAACTGGTGTCACGCATTTTCGTTAAAATGAACGCAGTTAAATGAATATGTATGTTTTTCAGCTCTACATTACCAACGACTCTACAATTTGCTCTATATTCTCAGGGAAATTTAATTTATATTTTATTTTATCAACCAAAAAGATTTAATAATTTCCATTATATAAAATAAGTGATCTAAGTTTCAATAATTTCACACCCTATATATTGTAATTTCGAAATAAATTACTTTTTTGGATTCACTTCACTAATGTATCGTTAAAAAAATTTTATTATACCAAAGAGTTTATAAAGTGATCTATTTTTGATACTTTTAGTGTTCTCGTTTTTAAATAAATTACTTTTGCGGATTCATTTCAACAATGAATCCATTAAAGTGAAATAGATAATTTTGTGCATACAAAGAAATTTGTTAACTAATAATTTTGTTCAATATTAAGTGAAATTCTTATTTTATTAAATTATAGATCGAATAGCGAAGTGATTTCAATTTATAATAATTAGAAAAATACATTTCTAGTTATATATCTAGTGGGTCTTAAAGTATATTACATCTAACTGGTTTTAAGAGATAAAAATATCTATTGAAAGCTTTAATCCTTTAAGGGGCGATTAATAATATGGCCAAAATCTACAGAAATATACCGATTTCTATCCATTTCATTGGCAAAAATATAAAAACAATAATTCTTATTTATTATCAATACAGCGATATTTTCTAAAAGCTTTATCTTTTCATTTGAAAGCTACATCTTCATTTTTTGAGGCCGATAATACAATGACCTATATAAAAAAATTACATGACTTTTGATTCGTTCAATTCGTAGACAATTATAATTCGTAATCCGGTATAAAATAATAGTAAATTTTTAATAATCTCGAATATGATTTGAACAAGAAGGATCTGATATATAAATTTGATTAAATTACATGATATATTATTGGAAATTAATTATTTTACCAACACTATAAATCCCGAATTTCCCAGGAATTTTAGTGACAGACAGACACTGCTTCATTTATAATAGATATTGATTTATAAATCAAATGGACCAACAAAAAAAGACTAAACCAGGTACAAAGTGCTGGAAAACAACACTGATTGGTCACAAGTCAGTAAAATTTCTATTATCAACAATAAAATACATATCTCCTAGAAATAATACAGTAAAATACAACCACCATTAGTTTTTTTATCATCCATTCGGCAAAATCCCCGAAAACATAGTGTTCTATCTTTTTTTTTACAGATTACTTATTTTAAATTGATAATCATGACGTTCGGCCATCCCACACAGCAATTGAAAAGTTTGTTAAGTTAAACTTAAACTTATTTAATACTGTACAGCAAACGACTGGGGTAAGATAGCGAGATCTTAGAAAATTACAATTTATGAAATCAAGAAGTAAATTTTTTGACAATAACTGTTATGGAATGGCGATAAAAATTATAACAACTTCCCTTAAATCATTAGAACGTTGCCTCCCAACGTTTCTCATATGAGATAACAACGTTTAAATGAAACAACTTTACAAAGTTGAATTTACATTAATATCGCCACAACCGGGATCGAACCCGAAACCCTTATACCACCGCTTCACACATAATTTCAAATATTGCAATGCAGCAACAAACGTAAGGTCATTGCCATTTGATTATAGACAGTTATATATTTTATCAAAAATCGTACCCTTACTGTAAGCCGTTGAGGAGTTCCATTGATCTTCATATTTAACTACGACTAGCTCTTGACCATACCGAAGTTACGGTAGGCGACTCAAATATCTGGATAGCATATAGAAGATTCTGCCCAGTATCTTTCATTTGCTCCTAAGAATTGAAGAGTTCCGTCACTTTGTCATGGATTCCATCATCAAAACCTTACCAAACTATCACAAAACAACCCTTGAAATATATCCTTTCTAATAAAAAAGAATCATCGAAATCGGTTGGCGTGATCTTTAGCTATTCGTCCATTTGTCGTGCACATGCTTACGCAAATTGAAGACTTATCCGGTTTTCTTATGGATGCCATCATCAGAACTGGTTTTAAAAAAAATGGGACCCTAAGACGAGCACCTTTCATTTAAAAAAAATTCATCAAGATCGGTCCACCCAGTCGGGAGATATGAGGTAACAAACATAAAAAAAATACAGACGAATTGATAACCTCCTCCTTTTTTTGGAGTCGGTTAAAAATGGTTATTGAACAACAATTATTCAATTAAGGATTTCTTAAGAGTAGAGACGACAATAATGACATTGCTTATAAAAACATATTATGATAAACATAGAATTCTTATATGTGACTAAATTTACTAACTAGAAAAATTACTTTTTATCTTTATTCAAGTAGGNTGGGAGTGAACGAATTGATCTAATTTTAAATAAAAATATAGCAAACTCAGTCGGGTATTTTTTTGTTACCATCATCATTACAATAACATATTAGTTTACTATATTTTAATTAAAATTAGAGCAATTTGTTCACTCCCAGGCGTTTCTATCGTCTAAGTAATCATGCAACTTATAATACGATTTTTCTATCAACTTTCTTTTAACAAAGACTTTGAATTTATTAATTGACATCTTAAGAACGTCTTGTGGGAGTTTATTATAGAAACGTATACAGTTACCCTTAAATAAGTTGTTAATCTTATGCAGCCTACTAGAATTTATAACAAGTTTGTTTTGGTTTCGTAAGTTATATTTTATACATTCACTCTTTTTATGAAAAGAGTCAATGTTATTATGTACGTACAACAAGTTTTCTAATATATATACGCAGTGAACAGTCATTATGTTTAAGGATTAATATAATATTTATTTATTCAAAAACTTTATTGCACACGTACAAGAAAAAACAATACAACTTATGTAATATAAAGACAACCAGATAAGTAATTAATAGGGTGCGTAAAGGCGGTCTTATCACTAACAGCGATCTCTTCGAGACAATCTTTGGTGAGAGGAACAGAAGATAGGAAGGGGAGGTGCAGATAACACTACTACTACACATATAGCTTAATATATAATTCATAAAATGCTATACAACTATATCATACATACATACATATAATTACATAACTATATATATAAACTTACTTAATAATATCTTACAATATATACAATACTCTACGAGTTCAACGCCCTGATGGGGCTTCATTTGTATTTATACATCCTGAATGAAATAAATACATCTGACATGTAAAACACTACAATATTTGTGAAAGAATCATTTTTACCACTGTGACATAGGGGTCATCAAACTTTCCTGATGACATGATTTCTGATTAATATACAATTATAAAAGTAGCGTATACATTTGCACTTTAATCCAACGCATGGGTGCTTTCAGGGTTGTCGATTATTTGCATCGAATTCTGTTTAGGCAAAATACTTTACTTATTTAGTTAAATAAATTGTCTAATGCATCGGATGCGCTTAGTGATATCTGTTATTTGCCTTAAGGCATTCAACACGAAACTTTGATCGAGAAATTACATTATTATGTCATCAAACCACTAGACTCTTAGTTCAGTTTCTATCTAACCAATTGTATACAAAAGATCTGGGTATGTTTTAAAAATGGGTGTCCCGCAAGGTATTAGGACCATATTTGTTCCTCATTTACATTAATGACCTTACCTTACTATGTTAAGGATAATTATGAGGTTTTGTTTGCCAATTATACTTTGATATTATTAAAGGTTGATCAACAACAAGAGGGTTATGATAACGCTTATGTACCAGTGGAGTGGCTTGTAGCTTATTAAACTGAGTAAAAACTAAACATATTAAGTTCACTTTGTGCAATACAATGTTTTTTGGAAATTCCTTCACGGTTACACCACCTCTACTTTTGCAAAATCTCTCTCTCGTTAACGTTATCTGGAAGACATCACTGATTAGTGATAAGACCGCCTTTTTGTACATTTGCCTCTATAAACTTTAATCATAATATGAAACTCTGTTTCTTTTAAGATGTAAAACAAAGAGTATTATTATTATTGCTAAATACGATGAGGCAGTTATCAAGTGCTACCATTTGAATGTGAGTTCAACATTAAATTATGGCCGAGAAGTTATGTTACTGTGGCATCAAAGATGTAGCACTCGATAAGTTTCTATTTAACCAATTTCACTCAAAGCTGTCTGTATTTAGAAAGTATTTATAGCTGGTTATAGTCTGAAATGGATGTCCAAAAGGATATTAGGCCCCATTTTATTCCTCCTTTACATTAATGACCTTACCTTACTATGACAAAGATGATACTTTGCTATTGTTTAAGGGTAATCTACAAAGAAAGGGTTATGATAACTCTTATGAAACAGTACATTTGTTTTCAGCTAATACTTTATTAGTCAATGAAGAAAAAGTAAATGTATTAAATTCTCTTTGCCGTTTTAGTGTGGTTCCAATTGAACGTAGTGTTAACCCTGTGAATTATTGACCGTTGATTACTCATCGTCCCACTTTCGTCGCAACAAAGCAAGTTCCAACCTGATCGCGGTCACTAGCGAAGCCTTCGTGTCCCGTTTTTTATATGATGCAAGCCATAAATGTTCTTACACCTAACTTTATATATGCAATAACAAATTTAGACCTGGGTTAAAATAAGCTTATGTAAAATGATATCTTCATGATTAGAAATATTGTCGGTATGTTACAGATATGCTCGTGTACTTAGGCTATTACAGTTTTGCAAGTTTTGGCTTACTTTGCTATAAGCCCAAGATTTAACATATTTTGCTTTTTAACTGGTAAAATTTGCTATTATGTTAGCCTATCGTTATAGGATTATAAATGGTGACATCAACAAGTTTCTTTTTATTTACTTTGAGCACTTGAATGTGGGTAATCTGTTAAGTAATTTACCTTTTATGCTCTCTACACATTGTACACATAGTCATGATGGCATGTCTTTGCTGGTAGAGTGGTACCTATTCACGACCGAAGTCCCTGTAACCTAAAATTTAATATCTTCTCTGATAAAGGTTAATACAGTTTAAAAAATATATATACATATAGAAACTAGATGATTTTTATGTTCAACATATTTGTATTTATCTAAAATTCCCAACTTTTTATAATTTAATATTAAATATCTAACTATATTATGTTAGTATTAATCAAAAAGCCTATTCTTATGTATATTAATCATCATAATATCAACTTCCAGGGAGAGACTTAAATATATTTCCTTTTAGTAATAAAACTAGTATTTTTCTTAAATTTACAAATTTTTTATTGTTATTTATCAATTTCAAGACAATTTAATAAAGAAAACGAGTAACAAGTGGCATATGAACGTAAGTTGGCAGTGTTATAAAACTTTGGCAATAGATGGTGCTACTTGTTTCTACAATGCGATGAGAGCTTTGTAATGAGAAGCTTTTTAAGTCCACGAATACATATAATATATATATATGAAAGAATTGTAATCTTTAAACATTTTGATAAAGGAAATAAAACGGTAATAGTTATACCTGTTATGTATTTTAATAAAACACCAAACCTTCTGTACTTTGAGAGAGAAGAACTTTGTCCTCACTTTACTAGAGGGCCTCTAAAAAGCTGCTATGTATTTCGTTATTTAAGGAATTTAATATGAAAAGTGATAAATTTAACTTAATAATCCTCACTGTTAACTTTACAAAGGGCACTCGGGTTCAATACGTAGCATGAAATCCAGTAGCCGTCATGGCGGCTTAAATTAAATCGACTTGACACCTTTTAAAGTTAAGTATACAACTCGTATTTCTGTCCATTTCTCAATAAAGTAACAGTACAAAATACGAGCTTTATTTATCAATTAGCTGACCCGCGCAACTTTGTCTGCAACATAAATAGAAAACAATTTGGTTACTATGAAAAACGGTCAATGTTAATTGATAGACATATGCTATCCTGGAATTATTTATAATTTGGTTTAAGAGGAAGTGGTACGAGATAAGGTAAGTAGCAACCCATTAACGTCCCACTGCTGGGCACAGGCCTCTTTATTCATAGGAATGAGGGTTATTAAAACATAGACCAACCACGCTGCTCCACTGCGTGTTGGCAGGTATAGTATACGAGTGTATGCGCTAACACAAGTACACGCTCTATTCCTTCACTCTCATAGTGCGACGGTCACAGCAATCCACAGAGAGAATGAAATAAAATTAAATAAAAACAAAATTGTCTATACAAGTCCAATTCTCGTCATGTCTCTCTCCGGTTGTGTCGAATTCACGTCACAATCTCTCTCCGGTCGTGTCAAATTCCTATCTTGATCTCTCTCCGGTTGTGTCGAATTCACGTCACAATCTCTCTCCGGTCGTTTCGAATCCTCGTCATGTCTCTCCCCGGTTGTGTCGGATTTCCATCACATCGGATTATGAGAGTGAAGGAGTAGAAAATACAGACGTAGTGAAACAGCTTGGTGGGTCTATGTTTTAAAAATCCTCTCCCCTATGAGTGAGGAGGCCTGTATCCAGTGGGATGTTAATAGACTGGCACTTACCTAATTGTTTCTATTTGTAATCACAAATTAACAGCTTTGCACTAAATGCATATGAAATCATAGACGGTAATTGTAAAAATAATCAATTTCTAACATTTTTCTCTGAACCGATTTTGAGGGGACATTCACTGGTAGACAGCTGGTGGTAAGTAAGTAAAAACAATTATATTCACCGTCCTACCTTATCCGATGACAGTTTTCGTAAAACTCTTCAAGTTTTACTTCAATAGCCTACAATAGTACAAAAGGTAGTATAGTAATAATGTTATACTTAACTCTTTATAAGTAGATACTGTTGACATGATCCCTTTTTCACACAACTACCCGCAGAATAAAATTATTGTTATGCGATGTTTCAATCCCGTATACCTTTAATTATTTGGCGAGTGTCATCATTTGCATATATCCGAGTTTGCATTTTGTAATGTGAAAATTTTAACACGAGTATTTTATGATAATGGGAGGCCATAAATTCATTAACACGAATAAACATTGACACCGTCAAATAAGATATTTTTAACGAGTTTTTTAAATCAGTTATCCCGAGCAAAAACCGCTTTTATTTTTTTATAATAACAGCCATGTCCCACGGTTTTGCCCGCGTAGATACCGATTCCGTGGCAGTGGAAAGTTGACATTTTTAAATTCGTTATATCTTTTGAATGGAATGTCCGATTTTAATAATTTAAAAAGTTCTTTACAGGCACTGAAACGGTCATTAATAAAACATTTAATAAGATAATGATTAATATAGAGGTATGAATAATATGGTTTGATTATTGTCAGCACTTTTATTAACTTTTAAAATGTATAAAAGAAGCTATAGTGGCATAACTACAGTAGTTGGATATATAGTATCTTAGACTTTTTTGTAGATATTAATACGTTCTATAATATTGTAAAACTTTGTTTTGTTCTATCATTAATAGTTTTCGCAGCGCATGCGATGATAGATTTATTCTTATGTACTATTACTATTAGATGTATTAGTGAAATCGTCTGTCTTCGTTTAATTTGTATATTACTGTACTGCCTTTTGTCTTACTAATTAGTTTTTTTTTATTATCATGTTTTAATAGACATATCATTTAAAAAACCATGACCTAGGGAGATAAATTGGGTGATATAATCAACAGAATCACAAAAAACATCAGTGTTTTAAATGCAAGTAGGCTGTATATATATTAAATAGATGTTTATGTAAACAGGGCACTCAACATTTTCAATATTTATAAGTGTTGAATCAAAATGCTTTTATAATCATAAATTTTTCGTATCGTCGATTTTCCGCGTGACGTACCGGATTAATACATCGAGTGCATCAGTTTATATTGCAACGTACACATTACCATATTAATAACTCTTTTCAACACATTATAATATCGATATATTGACGAGGTTTACTATATTCATTAATACATTCATTGTTTATAATATAGATATATCTAAAGTAATGTTTTAAAGAGGAAACATTTTTGTATGTAAGTATATATGTTTGTAACGTTTTCACACAAAAACTATTGGACCGAATTCAATATTTTTTTACCATTAGAAAGCTGCATTTTCACTTAGTGACATAGGCTATATTACTTTCACAAAGAAAATAGGGATCCCTAATAAAATGCGTTAGTACAATCCAAGGTGTGAAAAAATTGGTCACATTTGTAAATACGTGTGCTGGGGAAATTATTGATGATAGAACAAAAAGATGTTCAACAATATTATAGAATATATTAATATCTACAAAAAAGTCAACTACACTTCATGTCCAACTACTGTAGTTATGCCAGTATAACTACTCTTTTACATTTTAAAAGTTAATAAAATTGCCAACAGTAATCTAATCATATTGTTCATACCTTTGTATTAATCCTTATCTTATTAAATTATAGTTAATTAAAGACCGTTTCAATACCTGTAAAATATTTTTTAAATTATTAAAATCGGACATTCCATTCAAAAGATATATCCAAATATATAAACGAAAGCAACTGTTGCTTAGGCTATAGACTTGTGGTAAAAAAAGTCGTCATTCTTGGGTAGTTATCGGGATAAAAAGTATCCTATATATTAAACTAGCTATATATTATAAACTATAGCTATGCTTGATTCTAGGCCAATCTGTTTAGTAGTTTTTGTGTGATTGAGCAACAAACATCCATATATACATTTGTTTATTTTAGTCTTCCTTTATGGCTCTAGTTTTTATTTTTCTTCTTATTTTATTATTTAAATATTATGAACAGTGTTTAGTCTATAGTTTTCGTAAATGAAGGGCGCACTCGACTAAAGTACAGGTTTACATAGTTATCAAAACTTTTATTTGTATATAAAGATTATAAGCAGTATTCTATTGTATGAAAATCAGGTAAACAGTGTAAGATGGGACGACGCGACTTCCGATGAGTATAAACTAGAGTGTGGAGTCAGGCAGTGTGGATTGACTTTCCCAGACCTTTTCAACCTCTATGTAAATGATTTGATCGGGGAACTGAGGAATTCTAAGTCTGGATGTCACATAGGGGCCACTTACTTGAATAATTTAAGCTATGCGGATGATATGGTCCTTCTTAGCCCCTCGGTTAAAGGCCTCCGTAAACTGATAGGAATCTGTGAACTGTGGACTAGAAAACTGTAACGATGGTGTTCCGCTCAGGCAGAGGTCCGGAAATCATTTCAGCAGTTTACCTTGACGATTGTGTATTGAAAAGGGTTGAGCAGTTCAAATACCTAGGTCACATATTAACTGAAAATTTGATGGATGACAATGACATCGAAAGAGAACGCCGTGCTCTGGCAGTAAGATGCAAAATGATTGCACGCCGTTTTGGAAAATGTACCGACAGTGTCAAAGTAACATTATTTCGGGCGTATTGCCTATGCTTTTACACTTGTCAGCTTTAGACAAAGTTTTCTAAACGTGCAGTTCATAACATCAGGGTGCAATATAATAATGCGTATCGTATTCTGACGAGATTACATCGATCATGTAGTGCATCTGTCATGTTTGCTAATGCCAGAATACCAGATTTTTATGCAATCATAAGATCGCGCATTGGAAGATTCTGGAACAGAATACGAACCTCCGACATCATTATTAAAACGTTGACAGAAAATTTTGACTGCTCAATTTTTAAGTTTTGGCGTTCCGTGCACCACAGTCCAAATAAATAGATTTAGTTTCCAATTGTTATTAATTTTGAATTATTTTACTTTATTTTATTTTACTTTGTATTTTATTTTAGTTTTATTAATATTTTAGTTATTTAAATTACTTAAATTTCTTGTAATTAATTTATTTCATTTAACTGTGACTGTATCGTGTGTGACTGTAATGGGTATTTACCTGAGAAATAAAGATTATTATTAATAAACCGGAAGATAGTTTGGTATTGTAGTATCCAGCTGAAATACAATTACACCACTGGGTAGCTAAAGGTTCAAAGAATTTATTACGCCACGTAAGGACTGTAACACATCGCGTGCAACGCAGAGGGATGTCCCTTCATTTTGAAGATCATTTTGCTCCGTATTGAGATTTCATTTAGTATAAATGTCATCAAAATCTTGATTAATTCAACGACTGATTGAAAATGAACGTCGTAGCTTCACTGAGATGAATGACCTTCAAAACAAAGAATGACCTTCAAAATGGCGGGGCTTCCCTCTCCGCTGCACGCGATGTGATATAGTCCTTACTTAGCGTAATAAATTCTTTGATCCTTTAGATATCTAGTGGTGTAATTTAATTTCTGATAGAGGTGATAGATCTGTAGCTACTACACCTAATTGTATCCCCCGGATTTTTTTGAATTGCCTCGCTATAGATGCGATTTTAAAGATATATTCACGTCCAAATCCGCGGCTGCTTGTTAATTAAAGCGTTAGAGAATAACATTTAAATGCTGTAGTATATTTGGATATATAATTATAATAATTTAACATTTTTTTTACCAAACAACAAGAAACAAAAACATACAATTGAATTGTCCTTAGTCTTTAAATACAAATAATAATTTTGACAAACTTCTAAGCCTGTATTATAGTCGAGAGCACCTTTAATTTAGAAAAAGTATAGACTAAACAAAATTCGTATATATATAAATAATAAAATAAGAAAAAAACTAAAAATTATAGTCGAAAAGGAGGAATTAAACAAACGCATGTATATATGGTTGTTTGTTCTTGAATCACACAAAAACTACTAAACAGATTTGGCTAAAATAAAGCATAGATATATCTTATAACCTGAATTAATATATACAATACTTTTAATACCGATAACTACCCCAAAATGACGATATTTATCACCACAATTCTATAGCTTTAGCAGCAGTTGTTTTCGTTTATCATACACGGCTTTATAGTAACTATTTTACATTAAATCCGATTTTGAAGTAAATAAATATAAAGTCTGGGATAGCAGCTACTTTATAAAGCAAGCTTTTATATTAAAAAGTTGCACAGTTTTTGTTAAAATAGACGAACATTCGCGTGCATGGACACATGTCCACGGTACACAGCGGAGTTAATAAATTGCAATCTGGTGGAAGATTAGCGACTAGCGAGTTCATTGCACGGTTTGGGAATTATCTAGAGTGGATAATTTAATAAAAATAAAAGTAGATAGCAGCCTATTAACATCCCACTGCTGGGCGTAGGCCTCCTCATTAATAGAAAGGTGAATTTATAGAGCTTATTGTGATTTCATCTGATAAAAATTGATGATGCAGATTAAAATAGACGATGGTTATTTTTTGCGTTTCACCGTTTGCGTTAAACCCTACGAGATAGATCAAATTAAAGTACTACGCGACTGATTTCTCTCTCCGGTCGTGTCGGATTCCCGTCACATCGGACTATGGGAGTGAAGGAATAGAGAGTGCACTTGTGTACTATGCCTGCCAAACCGCAGTGGAGCAGCGTGGTGGGTCTATGCTCTAAAAACCCTCGCTCTCCGGAGTGAGGAGGCCTGTGCCCTGTAGTGGGACGTTAATGGGCTGCTACTTACTTACCTTACTTTAATGTACTACGGAATTGTAAATTAAAAGATCTTTAAAAAAATTCCGAGATGGTATACTCGTATATTTATCAACTTCCTCATTCGTCTAGTGGTTAGCATGTTCGACTATAGCCATGAGGTCCTGGGTTCGAGTCCCAGGTCGGGCCAATTCGAAATAGATATTGAGTTTTCTATTAAGATTCTCTCAATATTTGGCCGAAGTTGGGAAGTTGGCGGTGTGATCCACCCCCGTGCCTCGGAGAGCACGTTAAGCCGTTGGTCCTGCGCCTGACCTCTCTCCGGTCGTGTCGGATTGCCGTCACGTCGGACTATGAGAGTGAAGGAATAGAGAGTACACTTGTGTACTATGCCTGCCAATCCGCAGTAGAGCAGCGTGGTGGGACTATGCTCTAAAAACCCTCTCTCTCCGGAGTGAGGAGGCCTGTGCCCAGCAGTGGGACGTTAAAGGGCTGCTACTTACTTACTTATATATTTATCTCTAAAGGATAACCCACAGTAACCATTTTTTGCTTTTGCGTATTATAAAATCATGTGTAGTTATTTTATACAAAACAGTATTATTCCTTATCCATTTCAATACGTTTTACATTTAGATCAAAACTGTAATAGTATTTCAATCAAATATGTCCATTATTAGACGATATCAGAGATTTAAAAATACTTTTAATACCCACATTTAAGTATAAGCAGATGCAGCCAATTTATAAATCAAAGAAACGATTGAAATTTCCTCATCAACATATTTAAAATAAAAAGTATTGCAACACATCGAGGAATTTTTAGTTTGGCTGGTGATAGCACACCAAACCGAAAGATGAGACACTTTTGTTGTACACCACAAAGAATATGTACAGAGAAAACGCTTAAAAAAATGGCTGTACAGTAAAATAAGGCGGTCTTATTGCTACACAGAGATTTCTGCCTCGTAACCTTTGGGATAGAGAGATAACTAAAAGATAAAAGGGGTATAGCGTGGTAATTAACTATTAAATATTACAAATACATATTTTATAGAATAAAAATAAATACATATACTAGTATATGAGAGCGCGTTTCTAGAGCATGGACCCACCACGCTGCTCTAGTGCGGGTTAGTAGGCAAGCAAATACTGTCTAATGAGTGAGGAGGCCTGTGCACAGTGGGAGGTTTGTGGGCTGTGATTTACCCTTATTTATATACGCATATAAATAAGGGTATCTATGTAGGGAGGTTTTTTTAAGGAATATAATAGTCACATTTAAAGAACAGCTTTAAAAATTGGCTAGGATTTTGTTTCTCTTACAGAAAAAAAAATAAAAAAAAATAAAAATAGTTTATTTCCATAACAATTTGTTACATCACATATACTAGGTTGAGATTATCTAGTAGGTATTGAGATACCTGTGTCAGATAATCTCGCCCTCCCCAAAGTATCACTGTCACAGAGTAATAGAAATAAAAGATTTAAACTTAAAATTAATAGTTAAGAAATAAAATTAAAATTTAAAACTTTGCAAGCTTACCTGAGTGTATGTGTATGTGTGCGTGTGTGTATGTGTGCATGTGTGTGTATGTGTGTGCATGCGTGCGTGCGTGTGTGTGTATGAGTGAGTGTGCGTGCGTTTGTGTGTATCTGATTATCTGTAAGCTAATGCTATACCCGCAATATTAAGCGTTTGAATTTAACAAGGATTCCGTATCATTGTAATTAAGTTCCTTTAACCAGTTTGCTACTGTCCTTTTACAGAAACCGTAAAGCGGCGAACGAAACCCCTATAAAAACGAGTAGTGATGATTCAGGGGGTTGTAACCACTCCAAGAGTTCCAAACTTAATCCACTACATGTTAGTTATGACGGGAGATTGCCAGTTTCATACAGCACCTGTTATTGCGAATGCATATTATTTAAGGTTTTATGGACTTTCATAAAAATTGAGTCACACTAGGGTGGGTCTGGTAGTGAATGCTGTGGGAACAAGAAAGAGAAAGCGTTTAATCCAAGGATGTTATTAAGTGATAGCTCAGCTGTGACACTCTAAATAGTTTCTCTCCTATGAGTTTCGGTCAGGAGTGTGAGACTTGCTGTAGGTGAAGGTTTCTCAATACCCCTTTTCGTCTCCCGCTGGGAAATGCCTTTACGTACCCCAATCACTGACACCCTGACACTCCGGAATATTTCTCTGGGAAACTTAAGAAGGAAAAAAGAGAAGCACAAACCATCGCCTCCTACCTCCTTGCGCCGGAGAAGAGGAGCGTCTATAAAGTATTTCTTCTGCCTCTCATGTGCTTTCTTCAGCGAAATAATAGTTTCACAAAGAAGGCCACTGCCCTCCACTCTGTGTCAGAGTTGAGCATTGCGCCAACTATGCCCTCCAGCGAAAGGTTTCCCCGACCACCGACATCAATAAATGCCGCTGGGATCCTTGTGTGACCATAGGATCAGCTCTTTGGCCTGAATCCAGCAGTGGAACGTTAACAGATTGCTACTTACCGTTGTAATTTAATACATTTCAAGAGATCTTCTGACCTTGGCCACTTATAAATTGTCCACAGTTCAGTGATTATAAAAAAGTATGGTTAAAAGAAATCCAACCCCATAGTAAATCTTACACCCTGGCTTTTACGTTCTAGAAAAAAATTTACGCAGCTGAGTGTTAGAAAAAAATGTTTACATTTTTTTCACACACTGGTTCGGACATGTTTTGGACGCTGGAGACTTTAGGGTAAATGTACCTGAATCGTGACTTATGGACAAATAATAAAGTTGTAATTGTTAAAGATAAAAATTTACGAAAAGTATTATATATTGGTGATTTCTTGACTGCTTCCCTGGCGTAATGGAGGCTTTACCTTTATGCTAGTTAACACCATACCAGAAAATATTTGCCAGCATGAAAGTAGACTAGCATTCCAACCATACCATGTAGAAGCCGTTAGACATCTACGACAAGCAAGCACTAATCTGTTAACTCTGATCGGAAAATGGAGCAAGATCTTGAGTCTCCAACTGCGGTTATAGTCACGGTGGAGGAGATCTGACCTCACCTGGACAATTGGTTCACCGGGGGGCACGGATCTTTCATACCAATTGGTGCAAGTATTGACCGTCCATGGTTGATTCGCCTAGTACCTGCACCAGGTTATTGGCCGTGAGGAAACGGCCACCTCTTATGAGTGTAGTCCTCCTGTAGATACCGTACACCATACTTTGTTGGAGTGTACAGCGTGAGCACCCCAGCAGTATATCTTGTCGCTGGTTATATATAGGAGATCCTTCATTGAAGAGTATAACTGGCGTAATGCTCGCCAGTGCAATTAGGTGGAGGGCGGTTGCCTTTTTTTGCGAGACCGCTACCTTGTTGAAGGATGCAATTGAGAGGCTAAGGGAGCTAGTCCTCCCTCGCCGTCAAAGGAAGCTGAGGGTGGCAGAAGTAGTAAGGTATGTCCTCATAGTCGCTGTCATCTGAATTACTACAGTAAAATGCGATTAGGGAACCTCTAGTGGATGGATGAGAGATTCGCTGGATTTCAGTGGGTGTTATGGTATCTGCGAGTTCCACACCCACGATTGGATATTCTTTCCTCGGGGTGCTTAAAGGCATTTCACAGCGGAATAAAAAGCTCTTATCTGGCAGCGAGATATATTCCCGTTAATTTTGTAAACGGCTTGAGTGATTTTAACCAAACTATAAGCTATCCCAGCTTATATATCATGAGAAAAGACAGAGTACTCTAATTTATACGAGAACAGTAAGCACATTCGCAATGTTCGTGGCAGAGCCGCGTTTGTGCTTGGTAGATTGTCCCCTCTCATCTGCAAGAAAAGTAAAATGTCACTTCGCCACAAGGTGACACTCTACAAAACTTGTATCCGCCCTGTTCACGCCGTCCGTGACCATGTCGTGGAGACTACCAAGGTCGCCAGGCCCATGATGGCGTGGTTAATCTCGGTCACCTTGGACGGCGGGAGGAGATGATTTTATTAGAGATTCGAGAGGTGTCGAACAGCTAGTAGGGAGCTCTCACCTACCTCGACTCCAGGCGCCCCTCTCCTCGAAGGCGTCGACTCCGGCAGGTGTGTGTTCCCGTGAAATGTGTAGTTGTGGGATTTATAGAGTATGTAACCTGCCAAGGCGTCGCGGATGTCCGTGATCGGCGACGCTGGTTTACTCTTCCGTTCCCTAACTCCAATGGAGGGAAATCTATTGCGTCCAACGCGTCGAGGATTTCAGCTAACCCCCCGAAACAAAAGACGCGTAGGACCTCGCACTTCCTTCCGCAAGTCAATCAAAATTCCGCGACGGCCCTAGATCGCGGCCGTCCTCAAAGCGCTTCCGAGTTTTACCTTTTTCAAAGGATTCTTACTCCACAGATAAACTATCTTGACAGAGTATATCGCGCCATGCCTACAGAGCAACGATACCATCGTGCGCGAACACGCCCCATCATATCGTTCGCCAGCATCGTCTTCGCACACGTGCCAGACTGTAGACTGGCCCGTCTGCAGACGCTGCAAAATAGATTCATGAGGATGGCCACGGGATGCCCCTGGTACGTCCGAAATGTAGACCTACATAGGGACTTAGAACTCCCCACGATAAAGAGTTATTTCAAAGAGCTCTCCGAAAATTATTTCGAGAGAGCCATCAATCATAGGAACCCACTAGTGGTTAACGCGTCCTCTTATAGGATCCGTCTCAACGTTCCGCCTAGGAAGAGACGGCCTAAATATGTCCTTAACGACCCCGACGATACGATAACTATCGACAATCTACCTTACCAGGTAGGGACAGACACATACACAAGCGATACACAGCGATTCCGCCGGCGGAGTCGAGGTCCCCGATTTCTGACGTCACCCGGACGTGGACTTCACCCACGTTCCCGGGGGCGCTTCTGATTCTTCCTTTTCAGGTGATGTTTCTGCGATAACATCGCTCCAAGCCGAGGCTCGATCTCGCAGTTGACGCCCTTGGAGCGGCGTTTCCCCGGAGAGCGAGCCCTTTTCATGGCTTGCACTGGAAACGTAGCGGCCTCCATAAGATCCCGTCCTCCTTCCGGTTGGTTACGCTGTAAAAGCCTGTAGGGCTAACAGCTTAACCAGAAGGAGTCCGAAAAAAAAAAGAAATAATCTTGTAACCTTTCACGCCAGCTTTCCAAAAATAATTACTTGAATTGAAAGGGATGAATTAAAGAGTATTTTAATAACGATTGAAATTTTAAACAATATAAAATATACAGGGATAGCGTGTACTCATAGTAGGTGTTGAAAAATGAAAGAAGCTTTTTTACCCTATCTCAAATGTTAAGCAACAAAAAACGGACATGTGCCGATGATTATTTGTAGAAAAAATATTGTAAAAAAATATTACTAAGTTTGTAAAGCCATTAAGAGATAAGAGCTTAGCCATTAGAGAACAGATAACACTTGTTATTACAAAGTTGTATACGGATTTCCTAATATAATGGCATTTAAAACTGTATACGTATCTATATTAAACTCTCAAAAGACTTTCTAGAGATCACTGATCGCTGTATAAATTTAAATTCTTCATTAAAATGAAGCCAATTGAAAAATCATACTTTTGTTTGAAGTATTACTGAATATATGTAAGCAAATTATTTTTTTTTTGCTTTAAAGGAATCAATTTAAATAATATTGTAATGTCGATGATAGAAAAGGACAAAGGGCAAAGGAACCTGGTAACTTTAGATTTTAAGCCATTTTTTAATGTCATCATCGATCGTACATTGTAATATCAGGATATAACTACGTTTGATGATTAAAAATTACTGTCAAAGCCTACATTATAGATTTTTTTATTTGAATTGTATAAGACTTGAATATAATAAGTAGGTTTTTTTTATGTTCTAGTGAATAGGACCCTATAAATTAGGTAAGGTAGTCTCATATTTCTTGGTAAATTGGTTGTAAATAGTGAAAGTATTTCACAGCCTATTAATGTCCCAGTGCTGGGCACAGGCCTCTTTCATTTATAGGAGAGAACGTTACTAAATGCAGGTTTTCTCACGCAGATTGCCTGAATGATTGATCAGAGATAGCAAGAAAACGTTCGAGTATCTTTTTAGATTTTAAAGAGACAGTGTACTATCCAAGGTTTAAAACAGCAACTACTGTGAACAAGGACCCAAAATCTAACCACTGCCTATCACGTCTCTTAAAATTTAGTTATCTATTAAAGATTTATTGCCCAATTGCAATTTCCTGAAGAACCTAATAAATAAGCAGATCACTGACTAATTAGGACCATAATAACAATACCCTTTTCGACGATATTTAGTAGCCAAGTCGAATGAGCTCAAAAAAAAGAGTCTTTAGATTCTTCCCCACTATTTTCGAGTCCTAATAGAAGGATATCGATTTTAGGAAAAAATTAACAAGGTCAAAGTTGTAGGAAATTAAATTTTGAACAACTTTGGATATTAGATTTTTTTTCGTAGCGTTGAAAATAAAGATGTTATTGAATAAACTAAAAATCAATCCAAGATGTCGAACGATGCAACAGGTTGCGAATTACGAGAATCGATAGTTATATTATCGGTAACACCGCTGATGATTCACAAAGATAAATTTCTACTAATATTATTAGTGCAATGTGAAATCCTAATTCGATTGGACTATAGCTATAATAGATAGATAACCTTCAAACAAGATTTATTTAACTACCCGCTATAGTAACAATTTGCTCGTAAAACGAACCGGTTAAGGCTAGACATAAAACAAAGGAATCTCAAATCTAAATCTAGGTTGATTGGACAATCTCCTCGATCTAGATAATTTGTTTACATTTACTCAACTAAAGCAATAAACTAGTGTTCAATCAGAGACCTTCTTCAGGAACTTAGTATACTTATAACACTTAAGGGTGAAGCGCTAGGATTAAAATAGAGGTTATTGTAAGAATTACGGTGTCCATTTTGATGAATTTTGGTATGCAAACAAGTGAAACATTAGAAAACATTATAGACTTATGTTTTTTGCAAAAACTTATAGGATTGGATTGAAGGGAAAGGTTTAAAACTTCCTAGTATTATATCAGTTTTTGTTGTTATGTCTCTGAGGTTTCACGATGGTATAATGTAAGATAGAGGTGAAATATACCTGGTAAGAGGTAATTTACCTCTTGCCTTACATTAACTTTGGTTTCTACACGTTTTTGCTGGTGGGTGGTAACTAAGCACACCTGAATCCATTGCTAACAAAACCAATACCGTTAATATCATTTGGATGGATCTGTAGCAGCAGAGATGTCATTCATGTGATAAAAACGGTGTTAGTAGCAATTTCCCTCAATATCCAAATATAAAAAACGCAGAAGAAGCCACGAGTAGAAGCTTGTGTAATGATATCCTTCAAAATATTAGAACAAGTTCACTCAAACCTTTGTTAGGGTAAGCCACCCTTTATACAACAGGTAGGCTTAGTTTCTTCAAGAAAATAAAGGAAATTATTTCTTATTCTAATGATAGTAGGGTTTAAATTCAATTGTTAATTACAAAATTTATTTTTACCACTGACCTACCTACTGAGTTTTTGCAAAATCTCCTTTTGTGTTGAGTACACGTGTTACGGTTTTGTGTTGTCCTATTTATGCAAGTTTGTGTTAAATTAGGCAGATCAGCTGTTGGTGTTTTTTTTACATAAAGTCTGAATTTACATTTACGGAGACAGAGGCAAAAAATTGACTAGCTAGTTCTCTTGTCTTCTTCTTCTTAAACTGCCTGTTCATCTTTAAAGTTTAGCCACTAACTTTTAAAGAACGAGAAACGTTATAATACTCAGTAGAGCAACTTGGTAGATATACAATTTGAAAACCATCTGTCTTATGATTGAGAAAGCATTTGCCCAGCAGTGGGACGTTAATAGGCTGCTATATGCCTGTTATCTACTAAAAATTCAACCAAAGGTGAACAAAACAGACATTAAAAGAAATGCCAACAGTGTGGTGCACCAGTCGACTTAACGCACCACACTGTGGCAGATTGTGCAGCCTGAGGACCTCAACGTCACCTCCTGGTGGCGCTGATTGGCGGTGATATCTCGCTGGGGAGCATTATAGGTGCGATTCTCTACAATGATAGGATGTGGGCCGAAGTATCCTACTTCTGTGAGACCGTAGTTTCGCTTAAGGAAGCCCGTGAGCGAGAGAGAGAGAATGCAGCGGATGCTCCCGTTCATCGCCGAAGGAGGCAGGGTACCTTCCACCTCCTTGAATCCTCAGTTGAAATCATTTGAGGTACCAGGGAGGAATGCGAAAGTTGAACACCTGGTGCATCACTTATGGATAAAGAGGGTTTCTCTGGTTTTAGTGGGTATTGCGAGGTCTCCTCCCTCGCCGAGTCTCACACTCCTGACTTGTAGGTTCAGAGGTTCGGGGGTTCGGGGTTCGTGCCTAAATGCATTTCTCAGCGAAAAAAAAGACATTAAAAGGAAATGAATGGTTTGTCTTTTAATAACGTTGCTTTCATAATATAAAGAGGAAACATTGGATCTTTGTATGTATGTATATATGTTTCTAAGGTTTTCACACAAAACTACTGGATCGACTAAAAAAATTTTTCACTATTTGAAAACTGCATTTTCACTGTCCGACATAGGCTATATTACTTTCTCAAAAAAAAAAAATAGGGGATTATGAATTAAATGTGGATCTAATAATCTGAAAGGAAGCAATTATAAACTGAGTGAAATAAATCTGATTCAAGCATTGAAGTCTCTCTATGAGGGTTCTAGTGCTTGTGTCAGAATAAACGGGGCGTACACGGGATGGTTTCCTGTCGAAAGAGGTGTTCGACAGGGATGTGTTGCGTCACCATGGCTGTTCAACCTATTCATGGATAACTGTCTGACAGATTAAAAAAAAGTATGTATGGGTTAAGAATGAATGAATTACTCGTCAAATGTTTACTCTACGCTGATGACCAAGTAATAGTTTCATCATCCGCTGATAAGCTACAGCAGATAGTAAATATTATGAATGAAGCTTTGAAAGGGAAAGGAATGAAGTGAATGTAAACAAAACGAAAGTTATGCTTTTTGAAAGAGATTAATCTATGATGAATAGCAATATTTTGATAGGTGGGGAACAAGTGGAAGAGGTGAAAGAATTTGTATACTTGGGATCTAAATTTACAAAAGATGGAACATGTGTAAGTGATATGGAAAGGAGAGTGAATGCAGGGAATATGGTAAATGGTGCTCTGCTCACCTTTATGAATAGCCAGATGGTGTCTCAAAGGGCTAGACTGGCTGTGCATGCTGGAGTGTTGGTGCCAACACTTATGTATGGTAGTGAAAGTTGGGTATGGCAGAAGAATCACAAAAGTAAAATAAANGTATGGTAGTGAAAGTTGGGTATGGCAGAAGAATTACAAAAGTAAAATAGATGCGGTAGAGATGAGAGCGTTGAGAAGTATGAGTTGATTAAAACTGAGTGACAGAGTAAGAAATAGTGTGATAAGAGAAAGTTGTGGTATAAAAGAAGATGTAGTGCCTTAAATTGAGAAATGTATGGTTAGGTGGTTTGGGCATGTTGAGAGAATGAATGAACTTCACTTTCTATTGCCACGAGATCGGTATTTACGCGGGTGAAATCGTGGGGCATTGCTAGGGTTCAATAAAACCGTTCAGCATATTTTTTTACTTTAATTACTTACGGAGAGTGTAGGAATTAAATATGGCATCGGTTGTTTGAGATTTTGTTCCAGTATCACGTATGCATTGTTTACCCAGCTGCGAACGGAGGTAGTTGTTATTTTTTTGTACTGACCCTTGAAAGTGACGCTTTTGACACTATTACTTTCTGCTTAAGCTAGTGTTAAGCAAATTTATATTACGTTAAAGCTTTGGATAAAAAAAGTCCTGCTACCATTTTGATTGCATATAACATAGTTCAAAGAAAAGGTAGGTAGGTTTCGTTTTCATTAAAAGTTTATTTGCTCTTTACATTTAATGAAACATCATTGTATTCACTAAAAACAACTGTACTGTTGTGTGGTATTCATGCTGGAAACTTCATTTGGAACTGGTGTTGAAGTTACTGTTACTGCCGAATGGTACCAAGATATGAATTGAAACTTTCTTGTATCTGAAATGGAAGAGCAAGGACTAGAGGACATGTTTCAGCAGGATGGAGCCACAGCACACAGAGCCCGTTCAACAACTTGCGAAATAGCGATTTAGCATGGCCAGCCAGATCTCCAAATTTAACACCACCAGGCGTTTTCTAATGGGGTTTTTTTAAAATCAACAATATATGTGAATAAGGCTTAAATGATTAAACAACATATAGGCATTATTCGACATGAAATTGACGAAATCCAGCCCGAGATATTGGAGGATATTATGAGAAATGCCTTTAAAAAAGCCGTAAGTTGTACAGCGCGTCGTGGTCCCCATTTATCTTATATAAGTTTCCAATCAAATCAGAAAAAAATGTAAAGACCAAATAAACTGTGTATAAAAACCAAACCTACTTATCTTTTCTTTGAATAAAGTTATACGCAATCAAAATGCGAGACTTTTGCCTGTACTTGTACACGTATCATCTAGATTTTTTTTCCGCTGGGAAATGCATTTGCGCACCCCTGCCGCTAGGCAGGGAGTGTGGGACTCACCGGCAAGGCCAGAATACCCACTAAAATCCAGCGACACCCTCCTCACCCCGATTGTGGAGTGCCAGAGGCTCCCTTGCGCATTCACTCTGACACTCCCGGATGAATCCACTGAGGATGTTCAAGGAGGAGACAAGAGGCGTTCGTAAAGACGCCTTCTGCCACCCAGCCTCCTCCTCCTTAGGGGAGCAGCATCTGCTGTAGCTTCTCGTACTCGCTCGAATGCCTCCTTCAGAGAAATGACGGCTTCGCAGAAGGAGGCAACTGCATTCCATCCCATCTCACTGTCAAACATGGCGCCCACTACACTAGGCTGTGAGAGATCCGCTCCGATGAGGGACACCAGTAGATGTCACTGTAGTCCCCAAGCCGGACATTCTGCCATAGTGTGGGTCGCCGTATCGACAGGCGCACTATACTGATGGCAGATAGAGGACTCTTCCCATCTTGCTATCTGATGCGAGTACTTTCCGAAACATCCGTGTCCGGTCAGTACTTGCACCAGCCTAAAGGTAAGCGAGCGTTCGAGGCGAGGTTGGATCGCCTGCACCGTGACCACACCTGCACTTAGAGACTCGAGAACCAGGACCCTGTCGGCAAGGGCCCTGACTCTTTGGACCTCGTCAATTTCAAGACGGTCACCTCCGAACCTTACGGCCACCCTGCGCTGGTAAGTTGCCGCCAGTGCTTCCGCCTGCAATTCCCACGGGGGACGTATCATCTAGGTTAAGAAATGATATCTTTATTTACTAACTGGCAGACTTCCTTCCGTCAGTAGTACTAATGATCTAGGACTTCAACGAACATTAAATAAAAACAATTGTCAAAATTGACCCAGGCGTTGTTGAGTTATGCGCTTACCAACACATTTTGCGATTCATTTTTATATTAAATAAATACTAAACAAAACACAATCGATTAAAGGGACACACAGAATCTTTTTTGTTTTGAAAGAAAATATAGCGTAAATAAATGACATCTTTACATAACCTACGAAAGATGAATAATTTTTTAACAAAAGATAATAGCATAAATGAATGCCTATTTACATAACCTAGAAATGAATTAACAAACCCGTTGCTATAGACAACGGTCTAATTTATGTCACAACTTTGTGGATGCGTGGGTAGATGCGTGGGAGTGCGTGGAAGTACGTGTGTGGATGCGTGGGCGGATGCGTGGGAGTGCGTGGGTGGATGTGTGGGAGTGCGTGGTGGGTGAATGCGTGGGAGGGTCTGTGGAAATGCTTTTATAAGCATTGACGTGACGTTAAACATTTTGCCGGTCTTTGTGCTCTTCGTAGCAAAAACAAATGACTATCACCATAAATTTGAACTTCTAGACAACGCTTCTAGCAAAATTTGTACAGAGTAAACGTGTGATTAGCGTCACGAAGATGTGCAGCGTTTTTGATATGTTTGTTACCTCTCGACTGGGTAAACTTATCTCGATGATTCTTTTTTATACAAAAGTTGGTGCTTGTCGTAAGGTCCCATTTTTTAAAATCCAGTTCTGATGATGGCATCCATGAGAAAACTGGATAAGTCTTAAACTTGCATTAAGCGTGTGCGCTACAAATGGACGAATAACTCAAGATCACGCCAACCGATTTTGATGATACGTTTCCTATTGGAAAGGATATACTTCAACGGTTGTTTGATGATATTTTGGTTAGGTTTTGATTATGGGATCCTTGAATAAATAACTGAACTCTTCAATTGTTAGGAGCAGATTAACGATACTTAACAGAATATGTTAAATGCAATCCGGATATTTCAGTCACCTGCCATAACATTGGTATGGTCAAGTGATTGTCGTAGTTAAATATGATGATCAATGGAACTCCTCGGCTTACAGTAAAAGTGCGATTTGTGTCAGAATATCTAAATGTCTGTAATCAAATTGCAATGAGCTTACGTTTGTTGCTACATTGCAATATTTACTTAAGGTGTATTATGTCTAAAGCTATGGTAGCCGAGGGGGGGGGGGGGGGGGGNAAATTGTAAATTCTTTGTAAAATTGACAACAAAAAATAACATTTTAATGGATGAAAGTTGGATACTGTTTTATACCACTAATCTTGGGTTTGCGTGTCCAAACCACAGACAGGACGATACGCTAAACTAACAACCGAAATTGATTTCTGTTTCAACGTTTAGGCAATTTTTTTTTATTTGCTTAAAGCAACTTAATTCAATCCATGGGGACATTAAACTTGATGCAATACTGATAGCTTTGTTTGTATAAAACGGTTTATTACTACAATACTAGTCGGTGCTTGTGACTTTGTTTTCGAAGAATTATTACTTGGTTCTTTGTGATTTCAAATAGCAATTGCTTCATTATTGGGGATCATGAATCATTTTTTATTTAAATAACCAAAATCTTTCGCTTTGTCTATCTGTATTTTTGTTACAGATTATCCTGTCGTTTTAACTAACAGATAGATCTTTTCACGAGGAAGGTATTATGTATTTATTATAAGATTTTCTATATTATAACTTGTCACTAACATTGAAACAAGTATATCTAAAACTTATTTCGTTTCTTACCTTTCTTATTGTTTTCTTAATTATATGTTGTAATAGGAGAGAAAGAGAAGTAACAAATTTGGTTCGCATAAAAATGGTCATAGTGAGCCAACCTTAAAAGATAAATATACGCTTTTGTGGATTGTTGTTTAGAACTTTTAAAGGATAACAATTCTGTCATACATAATTTTTACAAAACTTTAACCGTTTACACAGTACACGCAGCGGAAGCTCCCAAAAGGGAAAAAAGCCTGATTTACAAACATTCTTTAATAATAAACCGCTCCTATTAGTTTTAGTGTAATAATATATAGCATATAGCCTTTTTCAATAAATAGACTATCTAAAAATGTAATAAATTTTCAAATCGGACCAGTAGTTCCTGAGGTTAGCGCAGTTTAGCAAACAAACAAAAAATATTATTAAAGCACTAGTTAGGTATAAAATTTGGTAAGATATCGTTGGATAGAATTGTATAATGTTTCAGACAGCTTTAAGCTAAAAGATTTTGATATATAAAGGAGGATATCTTACTTCTAGAGGAAAGAAAACAGGTAAAATAATGTGGATAAGGTGTTATGGACACGGCCGTTTGTTGTACGTAAGTACGTTTTGTAACGAGTAAGAGTTTCTTATATAAAATAGCGATGTGTTACATTCCTTATTTAGCGTAATAAATTCTTTGATCCTTTAGCTATTTACTGATGAAATTCAATTTTGGATGGAAGTGATAGATATGTAGCTACAACACCAAATTCTATCCCCCGATTTTGTTATCATTAGTTTTTTTGAAAACGATTTAAAAGACGTATTCACGTCGATAAAACACTTTTACTATTTAACCGACAGGAAGTGATACGATAGTATAACCTGTAAAACCAGTAAATATAGTTAAAACAATATAAAGACCGGATACAATTATAAATTTATCGATAAATAGATTCAGTTCACATTGTCTGATGAGTCATTAGCTTAATGCGAGCTCATATCCTGTTGCGAGAGCTAAGTGAATTTTATTGTACAATCGATACTGTTTATTTGAAGGCGAATAGGGTGTTTTAAAGCCTTGATGGCTTTTTTTTTCGCTGAGATATTCTTTTAAGCACCCCTCCCAGTCATGGCGAAAACACGCACTACAACTAGTTGGGAGTGTGGGACTCACTGTCAAGAAGAATACCCACTAAAACCCAGCGGGCCCTCGTCATCCTAAATTGGGACACCAGCGGCTCGCTTGCGTAATCCAATATAGTGTCCTGGATGAAGCCCAATCGACGTTCAAGTTAGTGGGAGGAGGCGTGCATAGCCGGGCCTTCTGCCACCAAGGGCGTCAGGAGCCAACTCCCGCTCCGTCTCGTGAGCCTCTTTTAGCGAGGCTACGGCACTTACTATGCAAGCCAGCGAGAGGTCAACTCCAATCAGTGACACGAAAAGATACCTGAGTGTCCCACGCTGGGCATTCTGCCACGGTATGGTGTGCCGTTTCGACGGGAGCACCACCACTATATATTCGATTCCTCTCAGCCAGCAATCTGATGCAAGTACTTCCCGAAACAACCGTATTCGGTGAGCACCTGCACCATTCTTTATGACTTTTATGAGTCCCACACTCCCTACCCCAATTCTCTCTCTCTCTCTTTAATAAAGTCGCTTTTTAAGAAGGCTTTTACAACACTTTCGAATGGTCAAATTTCGTTTTTTCTTTCCACAAACTACTTCCAAGCTGTAACTGATGATATTAAAGAACCACATAGTTTATCTGCGCTCTGTTCTGAGAAGATCGCACAATAAACTCAGTCCATACTTCAAAGATTGTGCTATCAGGCGAGAAACAGTTAGAAACGCTATCCTGTCAACAATAAAAAAAGAAAACACTCAAGTTTACACTGTCCTTCTATTAAAAAACAAAGTCTCTGACCAGTACAGAGTTAATAATTTGATCGCATGGGACATTCAATTACGGTGAGATCGTTAATCTAACGACCCGTGCTTTGGTTATGGAATCATTTAGGAATTTCCCATGCAGGTATCATTAGGATACCATGCTATTGATATAACGGTTTTTGTATTGTTGACAGGTTATCTGATGGTAAGGGATGATACATTCTAAGATAGAATCTTAGTAATCTGGTAAGAGCCGAAAGATACTCTATCTAACTGTCTAACATTGAAACTACTGAACCGATTGAAATGAAATCTAGTACCCAGATGGTCTAGAGCCTGAGGAAGACACTCTATAATGTTATAATGTGAAAAGACATTTATTAAGCTGTTGATTCGATATAAATAAATATGATTGATGACAACTTTCTAAAAGTTTTACCCTCAAGGGTGTAAAATGATAATCCTTACTAATATTATACATGTGTATCTATCTGTCTGTCGGGTTTTTACGACAAAACTACTAAATGAATTGTACACAAATAGACTAAAGCCTTAGAAAAGACGATAATGCATTTACAGCAAAACACTGTAAACAGCAAATTGTGTGTCTTATTTGTAAAATAATTAGCCTAAATTATTAGAAATCCTATCCAAAACATTACTCCTCGCAAGTATGTGTTTAACTGGCAAAGTTTTATTAAGTTATAACAAAATCTATCATCCAAAACCGCGAGCGTTATTAATAAATACTATTATACAAAGATAGATATCACGCCCTATTCCCATAGGGGTAGGCAGAGACCACGTCCTTCCACTTGACACGATCATTTCATTCATAGGATTGGCACTGAAAACCAGCATTAGGTTAGTCCCCTAATAAATATATTTCTGAGTACTATAGTTTGTGGAACGATGACGCCATCTGTCTATCGGCGTGGGGCAGAGTCAATAAGTGACAGTCCGGCACATGTCTCTCCAGTTCTCGGGTGACGGTTCGCCAGAGCGGTCGACTATTGAAACTGTCGCGTTCCTAGCTATTATTATTAATGAGTTTGTGTAAATTGATATCGTGAACCACCAAAGCCTACAGTATGGCATTATGGATGCCACTATTGACGATGTCGGCGAAGTACCCTACGCCCCTATGATTTATGCTTCCTTCTCTCTTATTTGTCGACATATATAATAGTTAAGCGGTGTTATGTGTTGCAGACGACTTCTCGGAATAAGTTGGATAGCATTCAGCACTAACTCTTCATAGTCAGGGAACTTAAGATTAAACAGACACTGACATCACTTGTCCAACTGCGAATTCTTAAGTTCTTTGGACACATTACCAGAAAGGAAGCAGATATCGAACACCAGGTGGTTCAAGGTCGTGTCGATCCCAACGAGATGGATATATGCAATAAAAGCCGCGACTCAGCTTACTATAGTAGAATGTTCTCGCAGTGCCGTAGGAGAATTATCGCGAAGTGTGTATTAGAGCATAAAACATAACCACAACCACCCTGACAAGAGTGAACGAATAAGAACAAGTGGGTATCCTGGCTTGCCAACGATTAGATTTTAGGCGTGATCGGAATTTCCAGCGTTAAGGACTGACATATTTAGGAAACTGCATTATGTAATTAGTCTGAGTTTGGACTGAAGGAAAACTTCGGCTATCACTAGATACCAACGCACAAACAAAGACGGGCTACCTAGGAGAATATACGTTGCGGTACGAGATTATATAGAAACCACCTTATTAGAGTACTCTTAACCTGGCCCTTATTTAAAATGTCCTGGATTTGGTCCAGGAATGTTCGCCTTGGTCTTCCCCTTCCATCTTTCCTATTCGATCTTGACTCACAAATCCTTTTTCCTTTCATTCATTCTCTCTACGTGCCCAAACCATTTAAGCATAACTTTCTCAGTTTTAGCCACTACATCTTCTTTTTCTTTTAATTACTCGTCGTCGCTTCAACCGATGGACGTCCACTGCTGGACATAGGTCTCAAGTAATGACGTCCACAAGGCCCGATCTTGCGCCGCCTGCCTCCAGCGGCTACCGACAACCCTCTTTATATCATCGGCCCACCTTGTGAGGGGTCTGCCTACACTGCGCCGTCCGGTGCGGGGTCGCCACTCCAGCACCTTCGAACCCCAACGTCCATCGGTCCTTCGGACTATGTGCCCCGCCCATTGCCACTTCAGGTTCGCGATTCGTAGAACTATATTCAACGACCACGTCTCAGAATCGTAGTTCATCACTGGCAACACGCAATGTTCGAAGACTTTGGTCTTCAGGCACTGAGGATTATCGAACGAAAATATCTGGCGAAGTTTCCCGAACGCCGCCCAACTATGTTGGATTCGACTGTTGATATTATTGTCTTCTTATATTAATTACTCAGAGATCTTCAAAACCGCAGGCTCTTGCAGACCATCAAAATCAGGAAAGTTGCCTACCTTGGTCATGTACTCAGACACCAAAGATATGACCTCCTGCAACTGATTATGATGGGCAAGATTGCCGGAAAACGCGGTGTTGGCCGCCGCAAAAAATCGTGGCTCCGCAACATCCGTGAGTGGACTGGTGTTACGAGCGCTGCCAAACTGTTTCACCTCGCCCGAGATCGAGACAGTTTTTCGCAGCTGATGTCCAACCTCCAGTAATTGGAGAGGAACGAGAAGAAGAAGAAGATCTTCAAAACTATTGACTTGAAATTCGACATTTCCTTTTGTAATAAAGACACTCACTAAGAATGATTTCTCCATATTCCTACGTGAATGGGAATTAGGCAGGTAAGACCACGACGAACAACTAGTATATAAAAATCACTATATATATACTGTCTGTGACTGTTTTGAACATAGTTTCGTCGTAATTTTATCCCGCAACATTCTCTTAAGCAATATAAGTTTATTAATTACTGCGAGATCTCTATCTAACTCTATCTCTTGAAATGCGGTAGACATGTGATTATTTGCTTTATGACGTAGACACTTTTTCTTTTTTCACTTTTTTTATACCTTTATATGTATCAATCACAAGATATAGATATTTTTGAACGTAGTTATATTTCAAACTCGCTTCAATGCAACTTTGTGTTAAGCAATAACAAAATATATCATTCAAAACCGTTTTAGTTATTAATAAAGTTTATTATTTAAACTTAATGACCCTTAGGCGTCATTCAAACTATCACAAAGCGAGTAACAGACTTAAGAAAAGCATCATAATTCAGTACAAGAACCATTACGGGGTCTTAAGCTGACGATAACTCCTAGTTCTTTACACATTGTTTATTGCGTTAACTTGACGCATGCGATTTATTTTTAGCTTTATGTGTTTTAACAGCAGTTAAGAATTAACTGGCTTAGCTTGTGTGACACAGTGTTTGTTGGTATTGGCTTTAAAAGGCCCTGAAACATAAAATTCTCGCGCGCAAATATTTGTAACATTACAAATACTGTGATGGGTATGTCAATTTATAACCACGATAGATATCAAACACGTTGTAACCAGCTATTTTGGGCTAGGAAAGTACCACATTGCTTTCCGATTACATAATAAATATATACAATAAATATTCGTCATTTGACTAAATCGTATTCTTAGAAACAATGGTCTGACAAAAAGAATTTATGAGTCAAGAGTGAATGCGAAAGTTGGAAGGGGAAGACCAAGGCGAACGTTCATGGACTAAATCCAGGACATTTTGAATAAGGGCCCATGTCAAGAGTACTCTAAACCGACGACTTGTATGAAAGGTTTAATGAGAATGAAAGAAGCGAAGGAGATATGCAAGGATCGTGGCAAATGGAAGGACGTGGTCTCTGCCTACCCCTATGGGAATGAAGCGTGATGCTATGAATGTATGTATAAAAAGAGTAAAAGACTATAGAGTTTCTTGCCGGATTCTTCTCTGTCGTCGGTTAGGTTCCGAATCGGTGGTGAGCCTTTGACAAAAAAATAAGTTTCCTGGAAGTAAAGAATATACTAGTTTGGTTATTGACTTTTATTATCCAATCCTATTAAATATTTTTTTGAAAAATAGTTAAAATTATGAACATATTATTAATTTATTAATTATTATTATTATTGCTCAATTCCTGACACGCGCTTGTTTTATATGTCAAAATATCTGTCAATTTGTTTAGCTGAGTAATTAATATTTGTTCAAATCAAATCATATATATTTTATTGCAATATCAAGTGTACAACACATAATCTACCATACAATGGCCTGTGTTAGCATATATATAAAATAATTTAGTTAAAATAATATTTTAAATAAAGGGTACGGTTCGTCATTTGACTAAATCGTATTCTTAGAAAATAATGACCATGAAACATCACAAATGTTGATTCCGATTGGTCAATTTGTGAACATTGTAAATGATGCCAATTTTCGATATAATATTTGTAATGTTTCATAAACGATTAGAATTACTTAAATTATATTAATTGTAACTATTAACTATTAACGGGGAATGGTAGTTTCTTAATAAATGATATTATTAAGAAATATATTTGCCGCCAAACGCTGCCATTGGTGGTTTATGCCAATGGCCTCATTAACGACAAATGTATAAAGAATCCTAAAAGTTAGTCGAGAGGGCAGTTTTTAATCAACGTTAGCTACGAATTATTGTATTTTAAGTTAGTTGTCTCATAAAAAGGGCTGCTCTGCGAAACAAAGCTAAGTGTATTTCTTTAAATTAAAACTGATGTCTTTTAATATGTTATAATGATAATTGTGTGATATTTGTTTTATATTTAATGATAATGGATGTTGACGATGTATTTTACTGTAATTTATATTAAATATAACATGGATAAAAACAAAAGAGTAAAAGACTTTGGAGTTTCTTGCCGGATTCTTCTCCGTCTAGTCTGTAGGTTGTGAACCGGTGGTAGAGTCATTGACAAAAAGAGTTAACTGGAAGTATTTTAGTTTGGATATCGACCTTTTATTATGAAAATACTTTAGAAATGATTGCTTTATCCTTATGGCAGATATTTACATTTCTATAATCACATTCACATGTCGGAGAATAAGAGAAAAGTAAGCATAAAGCACAGAGGCGTAGGGTTCTCCACCCACATCGTCATTAATAGCATCCATAATTTCCATACTCTGGGCGTTCGTGGGTAATGTTGGTGCAATCAAAAATTTTATTAATTAACTCAGATTATAATTTTCAATCACTTAATGTTCCCGGGATCAATTTACACAAAGTCATTAACAATAATAGCTAGGAACGCGACAGACTCAATAGTAGACCGCTCTGGCGGATCGTCACCCGACAACTTTCGAGAGAAGCGCTGGACTGCCACTTATTGTCTCTACCCCACGCCGATAGACAGATGGCGCCAGCGTTCCACAGACTATTGCATTCCGACATATATTAATGTTATTTATTTCTTTTAGAGCGTTGGGTTACTTATTATAAATTTTAACAGCCATGAGGTGACAGTTTCTGTCATATAGCTATGTTTTTGTATAGGGTCTAACCAAATTCTTTTGATATCTAATTCGTTTAAATTGCGTCCCAACATACCGTTTTTTAAATTATTCTAAATGTGTTTTTACATACATACATCATATATGTATAGGGAAGGTACAGTTAACCGTTTAGTTTTTTAAAAAGAGGTCTACAGGAAGTTATTAGGCTCACATCGCAGATACTCTTTATACATCGTTTTTGAGCTATAAACACCTTATAAAAAAAGCCATATCGTAGTATAGAAGAAACATTTCCTGAGTCAGAGAGCTGATTTTTATAGAAAGCCGATTTATATGTTTTCCGTCCATCATCCAGTTCTATACCTAAAAATTTAATATAATTTGTTTCTTTGATGGATTCATTTTTATATCTAATATTAAGGTTTTATTTCGTGCCATTTTTATTTATAAATTGGAACTAGGAAAGAGGAATCGCCAATTTCTATGAGTGTGGTGCCCCAATCAACAAGGCACACCATACCGTGGAAGAATGCCCAGCGTAGGACCCTCAACGGCATCTTCTGGTGTCACTGATTGGAGTTGACCTCTCGTTGGACTGCATAGTAAGTGCAATTGTCGCTAGTGAAGCTGGGTGAGCCGTAGCCTCCTTTTGCGAGACTGTTATCTCGTTAAAGGAAGCTCGTGAGAGGGTGCGAGAGTTGGCTTCTGACGCCTATGCGCGCCTCCTTCCACTGACTTGAACCTCGATTCGGCTTCATCCGGGACGCCATATTGGATTGCGCAACCAGGCCGCTGTCCCACTTTAGGATGACGAAGGTCCGCTGGGTTTTAGTGGGTATTCTGTTTGACAGCGAGTCCCACACTCCCGAATAGTCGGAGTGCGTGTTTTCCACATTCCGACTGGGGAAAACAAAACAAATACCAATGAAATAATACCTACCGCCTCGTACAATGTCCTGGACATCGGAGACTCTCCTAGCTGCGACCCTCTGTGGAAACTATGGGTGGAAGTCCTTGCGGCTTTCCATTAGCATAGATTAGACTGCGAGGGTTTATGGTATGTTCCGGAGGATCAGCGTCTTAACCAACCATGCTCTCAAAAATAGAAGCAGGACCAAGCTTTCCACGGGACCCTCTCCTAAATACTGATGCAGGTTTAAGTATGCGCAGTAGTTAGAGAAATAAATTATATAAAAAACATTCTAATACCACCGAAATAACACTAAAATGTTTAATAGCAAATACAGTTATCACCCAGGATAATTAAACCATTGTCTTAAGCCAACGAGAGTTACGGAGACCATAAATTGTAAGCCCGGGGCGTCGTTTAAGACGCCATATTTAAAATAGTATCATAAAAACATCCAATGTTTTTACACCAACGACGGTGAGCTGTCACGGTGTTAAGGAAACGCGCACACTATTTGTGTCACATGTCAGAAGTGAAACTTCTTTGGCAAACTAATTTTTAAATCTTTTTTTACATTTATACAAATGTAAAACTTTAGATTTCCGAGACTTAGAGGGAGTGGAAATTGGAGCAGACTCGAAAGGATACACCATCGAAGACAACCGAAGAAGAACTGGATGGTTTTAGTCCTATTGACCTTCAACCATACGCTTTCCAGTTTTATACGATATTCAATGTATATTTCGTTTATTATTTTATGAATTATGTATGCAGTAGCACCTTTACTATATTTATTATTAGTTTTTAAATTCTTTAGAGTCATTTTAAAGTAATAAAGTTCAGTTTACAGCAGCGCCTCATTGGTCTAGTGGTTAGCATGTTCGACTACAGACATGAGGTCCTGGGTTTGAGTTCCGGGTCGGGACAATTCCAAATGGATATTGAGTTTTCTATTAAGATTTTCTCAATATTTGCCCGAAGTCGGGAAGTTGGCGGTGTGATCCACCCCCGTGCCGAGCACGTTAAGCCGTCGGTCCTGCGCCTGATCTCTCTCTGGTCACGTTGGATTTCCGTCACACCGGACTACGAGAGTTGAAGGAATAGAGAGTGCACTTGTGTACTATGCCTGCCAATCCGCAGTGGAGCAGCGTGGTGGGTCTATGCTCTAAAAACCCTCTCTCATAATAGGGAGGAGGCCTGTGCCCAGCAGTGGGACGTTAATGGGCTGCTACTTACTTACAGCAACGTGTGCTCA
The DNA here is from genome assembly GCA_015832385.1 of Elymnias hypermnestra. Taxonomy (NCBI): domain Eukaryota; kingdom Metazoa; phylum Arthropoda; class Insecta; order Lepidoptera; family Nymphalidae; genus Elymnias; species Elymnias hypermnestra. Next base: position 1,533,628 of record JACTOM010000907.1, read on the forward strand.
TTCTCTAATATCTTAAGTTCCAACCTTATCGTTAGGGGGCAGGTCAAGTTACAATGGTGTACGAGGTATCAAAAAACACAGGGTATCATTGATCTCGCTACTTCAGGAACGTGACGGTATTAAATATTTTATTGGCAGTTAAAAGTCAGTTTATTATTCGACTCCGAGTTTAGGATAATAGGCACAATCATTAGGGTGACAGGGATCTGTTATATTTTACTCTGCTTTTACAATATGGCCAGTGTTTGATTTGGAGGTTTTGTTCTAAATCAATACTGTTTTAGGATTTTGTTTTAACGAATTCACCACACTTGATAGCTTATTATATTAAGAAATGATACAGATATGAGAATAACAAATCACGTGTCCAAGACATTGTATGAGTGTTGACAAATGCAGCTCTTATAAAACAAAGTACGCTGTTTGTACGCGATTAACTTAAAAAATACTTGACGGATTTACATGCAATTTTTACTAATAGATAAAGTGATTCTGGAGGAAGGTTGCTACATATACCTAGTCTAGGTTTTTGTGTAAATTGGTATAAATCCTTACATATTTTGAAATCGTTGTCATTCGCTTTAGTCTGTCTCCTAGTTCGCGAATAACTTAAAAAACACTAGACCGATTTTCATGTGCTTAACACGAATAAATAGAGTGATTTATGAAAAAGCTCTAAACATATAATTTGTTACGGTTTTTATGTAAACTGCTTAAAATTCTTACATATTCTACAATAGTCACCCGCCGTGTTAGTGTGTTTGTTTGTACTCAATTAATCTAAATATGCTGTACAGATTTTCATGTGATTATCTCCAATAGATAGATTGACTCATGAGGAAGGTTTATGTCTATAATTTGTCAATGTTTTTTTTATAAATTAGTTGAAATGTAGCGATAAGTCACATGGGACGTTTCATCAAAAACACTGCTCAATCCCTTAGAGATATAGCTAAATAGTGTATAGTTGGATAATTGCTCTTAGATATACAAAAATAATGATATGGATTACAAAGAAGATGGTTAGTTGTCTTAAGAATTTCATACCCGTAATGTATTGCAATAATAATATCGCAGTAAGGGATAAAATTTACCTATTACCTGGTAGTATGGTAATTAGCCGAAGCGTCCACCAATCCGGACTCTAATTTAGACAGTTTTCTGATTTTGCCCAGAACAATGGAACTCTTCTAGCTAAGTACATCACCAAAGCCTTTATTGCCTCATACCAAACTGTATCATCACTTACCATTAGCCAAGGTTATAGTCAAGAGATAATCTGCCAATGACAAAACAAAAATTGTTTCCTAATTCATTGTAATTTGAAGTGTATCACCATAAACTCCACACAAATGTATCACCATGGGTATTCTCATAAGATTTAATGTGGTCGTAATAAGACCTTAACATGTTGGTATTTACACTTGACTCGAGTGATTGATTTTAAAGCTCATTCAATTTATTATGCAGCAGTTTCAGCTTTAACACAAAGGGAATCTAATTTTGTTGGTTTATGGTGGCTGTGATTTAGATGGCCGAAGATTGTCTATGAAATTCAAATAAATGTGCGTTTTATCTGTGTTTTGGTTGCTCTAATGTTTATATTCTGTTGATACTATTAGTCCAAACCTCAATTTACTTAATACAACTTTAACACAAGAAATAAAAACAAACTTGTAGTGCCGTATTTTGGAGTGAAGCAGGTTCAGAAATATTATTTCTTCCTGCCACTGCCTCCTTTGCGCATTCACCATCACACTCCCGGATGAAATCGACTGGGAATGTTCAAGGAAAAGACAAGAGGCGTTCGTAAAGACGTCTCCTACCGCCCAGCCTCTTCCTCCGAAGGGGAGCAGCATCTGCTGCAGCTTCCCGTTCTCGCTCCATTGCCTCCTTCAAAGAAATGACGGCTTCGCAGAAAAAGGCAACTGCATTCCATCCTATCTTACTATCAAGCATGGCGTTTATACTTGGCAGTGAGCGATCTGCTACGATGAAGGATACCAGAAGATGTCGCTGTGGTCCCTGAGCCGGGCATTCTGCCACAGGGTGGGCCGCCGTATCGACAGGCGTTTCAGAATTCATTTGTCAGGTTGAGCATATGCAATTTTAATAAGAATCCCAAAACAATTTATATTGGACATAATTATAAGAAATATTTTACAAATTTGGACTTCATTCCAAACTTTTATTAAAAAAAAGGTAACCCTTGACTTTCCTGGCAGTTTCTTACCAACGGACAGACTACTGACAATTCAAAAGTTATTTTTGAGTTTACTTGACAATATTTTAATCTTACCAACCGGGTTTTAACAGTTGAAGGAGAAACTAAGTTACATAAAGCATAAAACAGTACTGATGGTCACAATGATGAGAATTACATGCAAGCACTCTCTATGTTAGAACAGGTCCTGGGTTCGATTGCCTGCAAGACAATTGCGTATTCTAATTTTTCTTAGTCTGGACTGGTATAAAACGTCAGTCGTGGGTAAATACCACTCTACTAGTGTAGACGTGTCTCTAAACAAATAGTTTACCAGGGTAGTACACTTCCAGCTTAGACTATATCTTACCACCATTACTGATTACAGTCAAGCCCTCAGCATTTGAAAAACTTTTAGTATTCAGTGTTTCAGTTTATGAACCTGTATAGATTGTATATGAAATTAAAGAAACAGATTTTGCCAACATATGACTAGTTAAAGTTAAAAGTATTTAAATACAATATCCCAAATTTAATCTGATGGAAACAGAACCTGAATCTAAGCTAATGAAGTCAGTAATATCATGAAAGCTTTTATTGCATAGATGAGATAAACGTTTAAAGTATATTATTATTAAATAGGCATTTTGCCATTGGATTTCATTTATTTAAATTGTGTCATTAATCAATCAATCAAAGATATCTTTATTCAAGTAGGCATATTACAGCACTTTTGAATCGTCAAATGATATTTTTTTTTCCACACTCTGATTCTAATATACGTCTGATGATGGTACTCAAGATCGGCTTAAAATCTAAAGTTACGAGAGTTCCTTCGCGCCCTGATCCGAAAAGAACCCACAACAAACTCAGTCGGGTATTTTTTTTACCATTATCATTACAATAACATATTAGTTTACTATATTTTAATTAAAATTAGAGCAATTCGTTCACTCCCAGGCGTTTCTATCGTCTAGGTAATCTTGCAACTTATAATACGATTTTTCTATCAACTTTCTTTTAACAAAGACTTTGAATTTATTAATTGACATCTTTAGAACGTCTTGTGGGAGTTTATTATAGAAACGTATACAGTTACCCTTAAATGAGTTGTTAATCTTATGCAGCCTACTAGAATTTATAACAAGTTTGTTTTGGTTTCGTAAGTTATATGATGTACATTCACTATTTTTATTAAAAGAGTCAATGTTTTTATGTACATACAACAAGTTTTCTAATATATATACGCAATGAACTGTCATTATGTTAACTGCCTTGAATTTGTTTCTTAGCGACTCTCTTGGACCCATATTGCAAAATCTTTCCAAATACCTAGAATAGTCTGCATTTTCCTGTGTTATAAACTCATGTTGAAATAGGCAAAAATGTCACTTTGATACAATAATATGTAACTATGTCATTGGTGCAAATAATTTGTTTAATTTTCAAACACCAGTGAAGCAGATGCAAGCTTTGTGCTCTGCCATATTAACAATAGCTACTCTACCAAGCACTGTCCACTTTACCCCAATCTGACTCTAGTAAGTGATGATAAAGTCTAAGGTGGAAGCGCGCCAATCTGGTAAGAGGCAGTTTACCTCTTACGGTTTCTGCACAGCATCGTACCGGAACAGAAATCTCTTGCTTGAAGGTAAGTCTTTAATGGTACGGTGGTAACTAATCATATCCGGAGCTTTAAACCAGTCCAAACTTAGACAAATTAGAAAATACAATTTGAGACCTCTGCTAGATACAACTGCGATAGTATTTTGACTATTCTTCCAAAGCTCTGTAATATTTACATTTAAAGGAAACCTATTCAATGAGTAACAGCAATATATTAAGCAGCAAATAATTGGCAAAAAGAAAACCACTTCGTTAAGAATTGCGTGCACCAGCTCATAATGCATCAGAAGCAGGCGTTCGCAATTCTTCAACTATAATATGCAAAAATCAACTCTATCTCTCATAAAATAAAGTATATGCGATCGCAGATTTATCCTTGTGCACAATTAGACACAATAGATGCTGTTGTGTTCACGTATTTTTTATCGGTAGCTGGGTCAAGTTCAAACGTGCAGTTAATTTAAGCGTGAAGTTCAATACAGACGTTTGCATTAACTGTTTATTAATAATCATTTTATGCATTTATAACCTTGCTTATCTGTTTCGCATGATTATCAAATGCACTAAAAAGTTAATTAGGCTCTTAAGACACGATTGGGTCGTAAAATTTACTGATATTGTCTTCTTATTTCTCATTTAGAACTGGGCTATTATTGGCGAGATTTTCGTCAGTAGATAGGTGCTGTTTTTAAGTCTACTTATGTCGTCAAAACACTTTGTTTTTTTTTTTATTTTCAATGTAAAACTTGTATTGATATCTTCAATCAGTTCTTCAGTATCTTCAGTAGCTGAATCAGTTTATCGAACTTTTGTAGGTAGATATTTAATGTTTTTGGCCATAAAATAGACTAGTTTATCGCTAAGTTGTGATGCATTAATAAAAACCATTTGCACCAGCTAAACTCCAAAAATACTAGAGAAAGGCTGGCGTGAATTTATTAGTAGATAGCTGAAGAAATGGGAAATAATATGGGCTACATCTTTACAGATTATACAGGGACCTATAAATCTAGGTTTACAATTATACAGAACCATGTTAAGAGTGATCGGATTTAGCTAGCTATAAATAAACTTGTAATAACAATCTTGTATGCCATAACTAATGGCATAATGACATGAAAAACTCAAATAGTGATATATTGAGTGCACGGTTCACTAGTAAAAAACAATAGGTCAAAATATACAGTTAAGTATTGTACTTCCGTTAGCTTCGAAGCCTCCAGATGACGACGGAGATAATGCTAAGCTGTATTTGTAAAGGAAATTGTTTGTCGATAAATTGAATGCACTTCCGTAAGTGAGGCTGCGATAAAAAATCAATTACTGTATTAATATGAAACTGTCTTCTGGTACTGGATGATCTTATTTTACATTCAACAGTGAACCATTCACACATTTATTATATTGGATCTCCATCAAAAGTAAAATAAAAGAAATATCCAGAGTAGATCCCAGAGATGTGTAAGAAAAGAGTGCCGTGAAAGCTAGATTAAAAGAAAAAGAAGGAATTTTACTTTATTGAACCAGAAAAACAACAAAAGGTCCAATACTCACACTAAAAGAATATAATGCAATATGACTTATTTTGTACATCCTTCATTTTACAAATAGTATAAAATAATAAACCAGTGTTCGATGATTGCAGATCAGAAAAAGACATTTGCAGAACTAGTAAAACTATCAGTCAAAACACTGTATAAATATATAAGTAAAAGCGTTTTACCTGGTTGGAGCGCAACTAGAGAAATCACCAGCTAATCACCAAGAATGATGCATCTCTCAACTCTTAGTGAAAACTGACCATCGGCGCGCAATTCTCTAAATCACTTTCCATTCCAAAATTGTCATTTTATTTTAAAAGTCTGTTTACGCAGAAGTGGCCAGTTTTAAATGTGTCGTTACAGCGTTATACCTTCAAAGCTTTTTACCGCTGCAATGGAGGATATCTACAAGCTTTTGGATTGGAACACATATGGCATTAATGTAAACGGCGTGTAGATAACACATTTACGGTTTGTTGATGATGTAGTCATCATGGCACAGTCTCTGGAAGACCTAAACGCTATGGTCGAAAGCCTCAACAGAGTATCCCAGCAGGTGGACCTCAAAATGATCACGAGCAAGACGAAAATCATGCCTAACTCTCATGTGCTGCCCCACCCAGTTGAACACTCTGCACTCGATATAGTGGATCAGTACATGTACCTAATACACTCAGTTCAGTTGGCCAGATTAAATTTCCAGAAGGAGGTTAACCGCCGAATTCAACACGGATGGGCAGCGTATGAAAAATTACGTCAAATATTTTCGTCGAACATTCCTCAGTGTCTAAAAACAGAAGTATATGAACAGTGCATGTTGCCAGTGATGCTTTACGGTTCCGAGACATGGCCAATAACTATGCGCCTTATTAGTAAGCTCAGGGTCACACAGCGGGCGATGAAACGAGCTATGCTCGGAATATCTCTTTGGGATCAAATTCAAAACAAAAAGATTCGCAGAAGAAAGAGTGTTCCAAGGTCCTGGAGTGGCGATTATGTACCGGTAAGCTCAGTGCTGGTAGACCCCCCACCAGATGGACAGATAACCTGCACAGGGTTGTCGAAAGCCGATGGTTACAAACTGCACAAGAAGGTGTATTATGGAAAGTCTTGGAGGAGTCCTATGTCCAACAATGGACGTCCATCGCTTGTGATGATGAAGTAAAAGCGTATCAACGTCCCACTGCTAAGCTCAGACGTTATCACTTTTAGAAGAAAGGGTTTTAGATCGTTATTTACACAGACAAGCGTTGTCTATTATTTACAAGAAATGGTTTTAAATATGACAAAGTAATGATTGATAATCAAGGCTATAGTAGAAATATAACAAAACACCAGATTGTGATCAGGTTGCGAGCAAGAGCGCAAGGGCAACCATCTCTTTTAAGTTCACTACATTTTTGTTTGTCATGTGGATATTTGGAGTATAATATAGTTTATACCAATTAAAAGCAACCGAAACTCTTTTCCAAAATTCTATTATAACCAAATTTATTCACATGCACATTCACAATCAATAACCATGATAAAACGTATTACCCTTTTTAAATTCAACATCAATGAGGCACTCTTAGACAATCTGGAGGGATTGCAAATTCTGTGTATCAGATTTATTTATGGTATAAAGATATTTGATTTTATTAATTAATATCATGGTTATCTTAAGTGGTTGCCCATTATATTACAGTTTGTTCAACAACCAATTAAATCTTGACCTTGTAATTTGAAAAGATTGGATTGGGTAAGGAGCGAGGCAAAAAACGATGACTCACTGCATTCTTAACGCGAACAAACTGTAACGCGTAACTACCACGTTCTCAATCTGTATTTTTCAGTTTTATATCTTGTAGAAGTAGTTTGGTACAGATTGATCAGAACAAAAAGGCCGCATATGCATTCATATTGTTTCGTTTGTGTTCCTTTATGTTTTTTGGTGCTATAAAGTTTTATTTTCTTGTCCATACTTCTTACTCTTTACTCGCATTCTGATAAAATGTAGTTTCCTTTTAGTCATACAAAATACTATCGAAACTTCTAAACTATCAAAGCAGTCGAGATGTGGGTTGCACTTCCTTATCGGAATCATTAGCTATCTTCAAAAACCCGTATATCTCTTTACTAGTTTTTATTTCGTTAAGGAGTTTGTTATTTCTTGAAGCTATAAGAAAACCCTTGCAGATAGGTTAATCAAATCAAATCAAATCAAAATATCTTTATTCAAGTAGCCATATTACGTCACTTTTGAATCGTGAAATATTTTTTTTTTCTTTTCTTTTCCGCACTCTAATTCTAATGTACGTCTGATGATGATACTCCAGAACGACTTAAAATCTAAAGTTACGAGGGTTCCTTCGCGCCCCGATCTGAGAAGAGCCCACAACAAACTCAGTCGGGTATTTTGTTTTTTTGTTATCATCATCATTACAATATCATATTAGTTTAATATGTTTCAATTCAAATTAGAGCAGTTCGTTCACTCCCACGCGTTTCTATCGTCCAAGTAATCTTGCAACTTATAATACGATTTTTCTGTCAACTTTCTTTTAACAAAGACTTTGAATTTATTAATTGACATCTCTAAAACGTCTTGTGGGAGTTTATTATAGAAACGTATACAGTTACCCTTAAATGAGTTGTTAATTTTATGCAGCCTATTAGAATTTACAACAAGTTTGTTTTTGTTTCGTAAGTTATATGATATACATTCACTCTTTTTACTAAAAGAGTCAATGTTTTTGTGTAATCTTTTATATTTCCAAATTTTGAGTATATCTAATTATCCTTGAATATTTAATGTAGATTCACTAAAATGTGAGCGTAGGAATTTTGCAGCGAGATCATTAATGTCTTTACCATTAGATTAAAGTCAAGCCTCAACTTGTCTGCGTTAAAAAAGGTTAACTATCAAGAAAGCGGGACATTACATACATATTTACCAACGGACTATATGATTCACAATACAATCTATTTCTTGCTTTCCCTAATACAGTTAACTAAGAGTTTTCCCACGATCATTGTTTGCAATAATAACCGCTTTTACGTGCACACCGTTTCTTGCGTCTACAACATTACCTGTTACATTTACTACAGACAGAGTTACTGCATTTTTATCTTTGCCTATATATATTTATAGATCATTGTCAATTACGTCAACTGTATTTCTATATGTGTATCCTTGTTAATTGATGCAATATGAATTAATTTCATGACACGCGTTACATCCGTGTCGTTTTATTTTAGTTTCTTCAACCGATGCTTATCTAACATTAGATACATTGAACACGGGCCTTCTAATTAAGTAGAGATAATTTTATTAACAATTGTTTAAAATGAAGTCGCTTTCGCTGTTTGTTCGCTTAGAACTTTTAAACTATTCAATGAATTTTAATGCAGTTTTCAGCAATAAATAGAGTAATTCAAGGAGAAGGTTTATATGTATAATACATATATATTATAGCACAAAAATTTGAAAAATTCAAATATTTATAATGTGATGTCGTAACAAAAATATTGTGTGCTAAAATCGTAAACGCTGGCTAAACTTTACGAGATAGAACAAATTATTGTTCTACTGAATTGTATATCTTAAAAAGGTCAATAAAATAGTTATAAATAGTATATATTTATCTTTAAAGGATAACTCACATTAACCATATTTATCTTTTACATATTCCAAAAAAATATGTGTTACTTACCAAGCTATTTTATACAATATAGTAATATTTATTATCCAATTGAATACATTACATACGTTGTAAATTTAACGTAGATTAGAACAGCTTTTAACAGCATTTTATTAATATGGATATTTTAGGAGATATCAGGGACCTAAAAAGGCGCAAATTACTTAAATATTGGTGTTAAGCATCAAATAGATGTCTCCGTCTTTTAACACCAATATTTAAGTGTAAACTAGTAATAAATATAATTTCAATGTCTTTTATGTTAATAGGAATGCTGATCCCTAAAAATCTTAACAAACGGATATAAATATCAATGAAAAAACGCTATATTTCAACCCCCAGTTTTAACACTAAGCATATTGCATGAAATAATTTCTCGGGAGCCATCTTAACGTCAAATCGTACGCAAAATTACAATTCCAACGAAAGAATTACAATTACAGTTTCCCTTTATTGCTGGATGGGAAACATTTTTGTACATTTTTATGGTAACCACACTCGAATAGGCCTTTTTACAACCCCCCTTTTGTAAAGTGCAAATACTCGAGGCTTCATCGTTAAAATTAATGTAACGATATACGGGTGTAATATATTTTTTGTCAAATCATTATACTTGGTTACATTTAGAGCCTCTTTTTTAACCTACATAGAAAAGAGAGGTTGCACGTCTTTATTATTTTTAACATCTAAATTTTAAGGGTCTTCATTTCCTCATATATCATAACATCTCTGATGTCTTCTTAGATATTTATTTCAATGGAATGCTGTTGATAGCAGTTTGATCTATATGAGATATACAATGTATTTAATTGGATAAGGAATTTTACTAGTAAATAACACATATTTTCTAGAGATAAATGCATACCATCGTGGACTTTCTTATCGATCTTTTTAAAATATACATGAAAATGTTTACAGCATACCTTTATCAAAAGTTCGTACTTTCTGCGGTATTTTGAGTGACGAAAGTGATACATTGCCTTCCGATTAAATAAATGCGTAATTCGAAAGCGTCGTGACTATCAAATATTTGGCAATTTCTTCACAAACAATAATAATAGTTGTGCAAATTGTGTGCTTTAAATAACTTCTGACTCGCTATTATTTGGAATATAGCGAAATTTATCATAATAACATCTCGTTTCAGGCCTACAGCAGAGTTTTGGAAATTGCTATTCAGCTGTTGATATGGGTAGTTTGTTTTTATTGTCTTGATAATCAATACCAGGTAATTTAACTTGCCCCCATTATGAATACCTACCTTTATAGATCGAAAAGTGCCAAAAGTGGGCTCTAACCGAGCAACAACAAAATAAAACGAATATCTGTCAGAATGGAATAGAGAGAAGTAAGGCGAATAGATAAAATAAATTTAAAAAGAATAAAAGAGAGACCAAATTCAGAAAAGTACAATTAGTTTGCAGAAAATTAAAATGACATTGGACAGGACTCATGATGAGAGAAAGGAAGGAAAAATGGACGTTAATTAGTCCTCCGTGGAAAGCAAAAGTAGTAAAGAAAGACCAGTAGAGTGATGGGAAGATGACCTGAAGAAAGTAGCAGGACCAAAATGGGTATGTAGACTAAAAGATGGAAGGCAATAGAGGAGTAGTTTGTCAAAAGACAAGCTGTTAAGATTAATAAGAGAACCGATTGCCGAGAATATAGTTTAAGTTTGTATAAAAAAAACTTATTTTATTTTTATTTTACGCTAACGCTACGTCGAACGATTAAAGAGTCAAACTTTGTTGTTGTAAAATTATCAAACATTTTTAAGCGTTCCACTAGCGTTAGCGTACTTAGAATGTCTTGTCTACAGGCCTTGATGTATTAATTATACTTGGTTCCCATTTCTGTGAAACATGGGCTGTTGATATTGTTTATGGAGTCTAAATTCACGCCCAGGTTTTGTGAGGAGATGGACACTAATCATTATTGTCATGAATACTTGTGATATTGACCATTCTTGGCGTGTCATCAAATATTACAAACATATTTTTCTCAGGACTGGAAGCGAGTAATTCAGGAATAGTGTGATAAGAGAACGTTGTGGTATAAAAGAAGATGTAGTGACTGAAATTGAGAAAGGTATGCTTAAATGATTTGGACACTTAGAGAGAATGAATGAAAGAGACTGACAAAAAGGATTTATGAGTCAAGAGTGAATGGGAAAGTTGGTGGAGGAAGACCAAGGCGAACGTTCCTGGACCAAATCTAGGACATTTTAAATAAGGGCCAGGTCAAGAGTACTCTGAACCGACGAACTTATAAGATTTAATGAGAATGAAAGAAGCGAAGGAGATATGCAAGGATCGTGGCAAGTGGAAGGACGTGGTCTCTGCCTACCCCTATGGGGATGAGGCGTGATGCTATGTATGTATGTAACCTTGATTTATTGACATCCTCGCTAGTGTAATGCTGTCAGATCACGTTTCATTAGCAGAGGTTTGGATAACGATCTGTTCTATCATTTCGGACAGAAGCTAGCTGGAAAAAGATAAAAAATAAATCACAAAGCTTTTACAATCTAACAGTCAAACGCTCAGGTTGTTTATTCCCCTTCGTTCCCTACCGCGGTCCAAATGACCGAGTATAATGACCCAACTATTGTGTTCGCCCCAATGTTGGCGAAGCCTCATTTATTTTTATAACTTTATGGGTTTTTAACAGAAAAAAAAATAAAAACGGACATCGGCCACGATGGGCTGAATTGATGTCTCGTGACGTTTTAAATAATGCTTTGATTTTTATTTTTGGCTTAGTTTTTATTACGAGGTTTCGTTTGATACATATTTTGTTATTAACGCAGTTGAATTGCAGTTTTTTTTTTCGGGAATTGTCATGAGGAAGGGAGGGGGTTACCGCCAGCTTAACTTTCAGTTTTAGGAATCCGCACTCTATGACCTTTAAGGTGATTCTTCTTTGTTTATTCAATAACTTTCTTATTTTCAAATGTACACGAAAAATAATAATAACCAAAGTTGTTCGAAAATAAATTTCCTACAATTTTGGTTCTTAGCAACTTTTTGCTAGGGTCAATATTTTTCGATTAAAACCCGATTTTTTACTATTAAATCGACTTCCTATTTTAAAAAAACCTTCAAAAATGACGATTTATAATGTTAGAGTCTTTTTGTTGTTGTGGCGTTTACCTGAGACAAAAAGGCTAGTAAAACTAAACTAAACTTAAAAAAACATATTTTAGAGTTTAGTTTAGGTTAGACTTTTCCAAAGAAGAAAAAGCTTAAAAAAGTAACCTAACCTAAAAAATTACAAATTTTTAACGTTACTTTCGTTTAGTTTTTTTTAGCTGCGAGGAGTTTCCCATAGACAAAAACAAACTAACCAAACCTTTAAAAATGTCGCTTTTTAAGGTTAGCCTGGGTAAATCTTTTGTGCTGCGTTGGCTTATCCCAGCGACAAAAGTAACCAAACCTAACCTTAAAAATTACGACTTTTAAGGTTTGTTTAGGTCAGTGTTTTATATTGCCGTGGCATTTCTTAGAGGCAAAAAACTAACCTAACCTTCAAAAATTACGATTGATAATGTTAATTCCTTTTTGTTGCGATGGCATTTCCCAGAGACAATTAGAAAGTAACCAAACCAAATCTTAAAAAATACGATTTTTAGGGTTAATTTTTGATATTTTTTTTGGTTGCTGTGGCGTTTCCCAGAGACAAAAAACTAACCTAACCTTCAAAAATTACGATTGATAATGTTTGTTTCTTTTTGCTGCGATGGCATTTCCCAGAGATAATTAGAAAGTAACCAAACCAAATCTTAAAAAAAACGATTTTTAGGGTTAATTTTTGATATTTTTTTTTGTTGCTGTGGCGTTTCCCAGAGACAAAAAAGTAACCTAACCTACAAAAATTACGATTGATAATGTTTGTTTCTTTTTGCTGCGATGGCATTTCCCAGAGATAATTAGAAAGTAACCAAACCAAATCTTAAAAAAAACGATTTTTAGGGTTAACTTTTGATTTTTTTTTTGTTGCAGTGGCGTTTCCCAGAGACAAAAAACTAACCTAATCTTCAAAATTTACGATTGATAATGTTTGTTACTTTTTGTTGCGATGGCATTTCCCAGAGACAATTAAAAAGTAACCAAACCTAATCTTAAAAAATATGAGTTTTATGGTTAATTTTAGATACAAAAAGATACTAACCTAACCATAAAAATAGACATGTATATAAATGCAATGGCAAAATACGTAAGTACCGAAAAAAGTAGTTAGTAAATTCAATTAGGGATTGCATAAAACATGTCATTAAAATTATCTACGTAACAGTACTGTCGCTAACAAAAACTCAACCCAATTATTATCCGGCATGTTTGCGTTGATCTCCAACCTTTCTGCAGTAGACTTGGATGGTTCTCAAATTTTGCATACCCAATTAGTTCTGTACAAACTGAAGCAGACATTTTTCATGACTAGAAACGACAGATCCTGATTATAAAGAATAAATATAAAAGAGTAACTTCATTTAAATTTTATAACACAAAAACAATTGATATTTTTAAGTACAACGTTTTATTTATTGCATATATATTACATTATCTATAATTATCTTAGAGTTAAAGATAGAACCTCGCCGTTAAAAGGTAATTTGCCTAATCTGGCAAGAAATAAGACAAATCCTGATTATAGATAATAAATATAAAAGAGTAACTTCGTTTAAGTTTGATGACACAAACACATTGATATTTTTCATTACTCAAATCCTTTTTTATTGCATATATATTACATTATCTATAATTATCTTAGAGTTAAAGATAGAACCTCGCTTTTAATAGTTAATTTTCCTAATCTGGTAAGAAAAAAAGACAAATCCTGATTATAGATAATAAATATAAAAATATAACTTCATTTAAGTTTGATGACGCAAAGAAATTGATATTTTTCGTTACTCAAATGCTTTTTTATTGCATATATATTACATTATCTATAATTATCTTAGAGTTAAAGATAGAACCTCGCTCTTAAAAGGTAATTTGCCTAATCTTTTTAGAAGTAATTTATCTCTTATGGTTTCAACACAGCATTATAAAGGAGCGTACCAGAGGGTACCAGAGCTATTCAGTCATTGTTTTTCCAGTTCTTAAAGGTTAACACTTGACTGTGATCACACCTGATGGAAAGTGATGGTACAGTCAGAAGTGGAAGCGCACTAATCTAGTAAGAGGCAATTTACCTCTTGTAGTTTCTACACAGCATCGTAAAGGAACGTACAGGAGCTATTAAGTCATTGTTTTTTCAGTGCTCATAAGTTAACGCTTGACTGTGAACACACCTGATGATAAGTAATGATGCAGTCTAAGATGAAAGCGCACTAATCCGTTAAAAGGCCATTTGACTCTTATGGTTTCTACACAGCATCGTAGCGGAACACATTTTTGCTTAGTGACACGTCTTTGCTGGTAACTAGCCACTGCCGAAGTCTTCCAGTCCAGATTGAATATGCTAACCAGTCTCATCTAAATGGTCTTACTAGCACAATGGTGCACGCTATTTGCTTTTTTAGCTAAGATCCCGTATTTACTAATTTCGGAAATGCATTTACTAATTCGTAATGGTGGCAGGCTTCGGCCGTGGCTAATTACCCGCCTAACACTAAGACGTATCGCCTAGCAAAGATATTTTATTACAGTACGATGCTGTGTAGAAACCAAAGAGGTAAATCATCTTCGATTGTATCATTACTTATAATCAGCTATGATTACAAGTTCTAACCAATTAACTCTGAAAAAAAGAATGACTGAACAGCTTATTTAACAAGATATAACACATATTCTACTCTTAATCTTTTCAAATTACTAGGTCAAGTTCACAGTGACCAGTCTCACTGCATTCTTAACGCGAACAAACTGTAGTAAAGAAAACTCAAGGCGTGTAAGTAATATTACACAGAGTGATAATGAATCGTAGTCTGTTTAAGTTAGTTTAATGATAATTATAATGAATAACTTTTATTCAAAGAGCTCTATTAAATAGAAATTGAAGATGAATAGAGTCCACTGAGAAGTAATCAGCAAGAAACTCAATAGTTACACTTTTAAAGACATTTTTAAATTGAGTATTGATCTTACTAACTTATTCCTATTCATACGAAAATGTACTTAATTTTCTAATTATGACGAAGGCTTCTATGTTTATAATAGAGCTGCCAAGAACAATTTTTACAAATTACATACAATTTTAAACTTTATAACATATATTTTAAAGCTCTATTTCAATTACATGAGGTAAAGTCGAAAGATAATGCAAGTGGCATAATGTTTGCATATGCAAAAGGGACCTGAGTGTTTTTCCTATTGATTAAGCGGTAGTACGATGGTACACTCGCTAATACAAGTGCTTAAATATATTTAAACTATTAAAGTGACATAATTTTTCCATCGCCACTTTTGGTCTATGTATCGTGTGTGGCGTTACAGCTGGCTACGAAGTGGGGTAAAGTGCAAGTCGTATAAATAAAATTAGAGAAATTCTTTTAATCTTTTCAATCAGATTTTTCATTGCCTATTTTTCACCGTGTTTGGATGCTTTTGATCTCAACCGTATATACTTTGGTAAGCACTAAGGAGGCTATTTTAATTAATTGTGTAGAAAATATAAAAAATATATGCACAAAACTAGAAAATAAGTGAAACAGATGATGTAATTTATGGACGCTGCCATATTGACCTTGGTTGCTCTACAGATCGCCTTTCAACTAATCCCAGCCAGCTGTAACATAACATACTAGCAAAAATAATAGATGATGGCAATATTTGTATTGTTGACAAGTTAGCGCTTGACTGTCATCACACTTGATGGTATTAGATGATACAGTCTAAGTTGAGGTTACTACGCAGCATCTTACCTTAGAGTTATTGTCCTTGGCGGCATGTCTTTATTGGTAACTTTAGCCAAAGCCCAGACTCAGACATATTAGAAAATGACAACCTCGCTGGAGCGAGTTCCCACTGGCTTTGGCAGTAGCTAGTCACCACCCTACCAGCAAAGACGTATCGCCAAGCTGTGTAGAAACAATAAGAGGTAAATTACCTCTAACCACGTACACTGTATCATCTCTTACCATCAGGTGTTATCACAGCCAACAGATAACCTTAAACCTTAGACTGTATCATCAATTACCACCCCACGTTCAACCTTATGAATTTATGTGTCTATCTCGATTTACCGTCGCTTTTTCTTTACTTAGTTTTTTGGTTTCATCGAAATACAAAACGGAACGATACTAAAGAAGTTTTCTTTTCAAAAAATGACATTTTCTAAATTTTCCCTCCCACAACTACCAAAACGAGTATTCGTACCATTACGCCATTAAATTCAATAATAAAAACGATATGTTAACACTTTCTCGCTTAACGTTACATAGAGCATGGTTTATTTAAATCACCCGGCTTTGTTTATACAAATCGCCGAAACTATCGGACAATAAGCTTTCGTTTGTCAATTAACCAACTTTGCGAAGGGGCGTGTTGCTGTCCTATCCAAACGATGTAGTTTATTCACGGACAAAACTGTTTTCAAATCAAATATTGAATGTGAAGGAAATGGAGCTATAAATTTTATTTATTTATTTATTTATTTATTTATGCACCAAAAAAAGAAGTCACATTAATAAGAAATTAAAGTTAGTATACATAGGATACCTTATCCCTTTGGAGAGATCTCTTCCAGGAACCCCAGAAAGTGGAAGAATTTTATAAAACATGTGGTGTAGGTACACACATATGAAAAAGCTAAGAATATGTCAGCATACATACAAGCTTAAGATATATTATAAACATACATATACTCATACATAAACTACGTATAAATTTCTTATATTATGAACTAGTTATCCGAGCGACTTCTTCTGTGTCTCGTAAGACAGAGGCAACATATTTGATAACCACAAAAAAAGGCTTTAACGAGTCAATCTTAAAAGATGGATATATATTAAGAAAGACAATTTTGTAGATTTTTTTATGAGCAACAATTATGGAATAATACATTATGGAAGCGTAACTTTAACTGTTTAGACATTGAAAGCAGCGAAAGCTCTCAAAAGGTATAAATTTTGCCAGTTTTTGCAACAGTTTTTATTGTCACTCCGCTTTTATTGGTTGTAACGTAATATTACATATCCTATAGCCTTTCTCAATAAATGAGCTGTCTAACAATAAAATAATTTTTCAATTTGAATAAGTAGTTTCGGAGATTATCGTGGACAAACAAACAAATGAAGAAACAGAAAAACTGATTCGTTAGCGGACGCCTAGTATATGTGAAACATCGAACTTTTTTATATACACTTGAGGTAGATGCAACGGGAGAGGTAACGGATCACAAAATCGAGTGGAAAGAGAGGCGACGTAGCGACGCTTCACCACGGCATGCGACAATATCAACCACTTCAATTTACATCAAAAATCTAGTCAGCGTTATAACATTAGTATTGATAAGAATTTAGCTATTAAAATTGACTTTTTTAGACGAAAATATTTGCAAATTCTAAAGCCATTAAATGTTTTTCTAATTTTTTTAATAATCTGCGATGGACTTGAATTTTGCGTGACCCATTTCGCAAAGTCGGTGACTAATCACTTGTCTTTCCATATTTCTACAGAATTAGGAACTGCGCGGGTGTTACCATGGAGTAGTAAAATAACATAAGCTCATAAAAAACTACACAGAAGTCAAAATATGTTTTCGTAAATAACAAATCTGTCGAACTGAACTTTGGGAAACAGAAACCAATAAACTGATGCCTTAAGTCGTCTCCTGGATTTATGGTGTACATAATTTGCTATCAGCAAGCTTTAATGTGATTAAAGAAAACACATAAAACGTACTCGAAGCAATATTTTCAATCAAATCTAATAAATTTCACTTGTAATCCGTACTAGAGCGGCTTAAGTTGCAAGAGGTAGCGGTTACTTCAAATATATTCGATGAGCTCGTTATGATAATGCAAATGCCAGCTCCGTTAGCAGAAGCCTTGGGTATTTTTTAATTTGTCTTGGACTGATGAAAAGCTACGGTCGTGACTAGTTACCACACTACGATTAACTGTGTAAAAATCATTAGAGATAACCTTTTATCAGATTAGTTTAACTCTTATCAGGTTAGGTTAGAATCATCAGGGGCAAATACAAAAGTTGAACCTCTGTTGCCTTATTTAAAGATGAAGAGGGTTCAGCTGGGTTTTAGTGGATTTTGTAACTCCCTTGCCGAGTCCGAGAATTTCCCAACGCAAAAAAAGTTGAGGTATTACGCCATAATCTATTAGTTGTCGAATAACTTTAAACATTCGCGAAGTATCATCAGCAAACAAAACATCCTCATGATCGTCGTTGGTAAAGCGAAGAAGATTATCAACAAAGAATGCAAAGTTTATTCGAATTATTTTAATAAAATATAGTGATGATAAATTACAATCGGTTTGGCGATGACGTAGTCATTATGGCAGAGACTTTCGATGATCTCAATACAATGCTCAGTGACTTTAGCAGAGTTTCTCAACAGGTGGGCCTGAAAATGAACATGGATAAGACGAATATTATGTCTAATATCCATGTACCCCCACACCCAGTCATCGTTGATAACTCAGCTCTCGAAATCGTTGAGGAATACACATACCTGGGACACTACAGGCTAGTCCAGCTAGGTAGGTCCAATTTCAAGAAAGAGGTCAACCGCCGAATCCAACTTGGTTGGGCAGCGTTCGGGAAGTTCCGCAAGACGTTTTCGTCCAATATCCCTCAGTGCCTGAAGACCAAAGTCTTTGAACAGTGCGTGTTGCCAGTGATGACCTACGGTTCTGAGACGTGGTCGCTGACTATGAGCCTCATGCGGAAGCTCAGAATCACTCAGCGTGCAATGGAGAGGACTATGCTCGGAGTTTCTCTATGTGATCGAATTAGAAATGAAGAGATCCGTAGTAGAACCAAAGACATAGTTCTAAGAATCGCGAACCTGAAGAGGCAATGGGCGGGGCACATAGTCCGAAGGGCCGATGGACGTTGGGGGCTAAAGGTGCTTGAGTAGCGACCCCGCACCGGACGGCGCAGTATAGACAGACCCCCACAAGGTGGACCGATGATATGACAAGGATCGCTGGTAGCCGCTGGAGCCAGGCGGCGCAAGATCGGGCCTTGTGGACGTCATTACGTGAGACCTATGTCCAGCAGTGGACGTCCATCAGTTGAAGCGATGACGACGAAATTACAATTCGAAAAGGAGTTTTTGTAAAAGAGGAACAGAAAAGGTCCTAAAATTCAACCCTGTGGAACTCCAGGCTTCGTAACAGAAAGCGTCTCATTGACATTGAAATTTGTGTTCTATATATATTCTTTTGTATTTTCTATATCCATCTATCTATCCCTGAGTAAAGTAAAGACCCCACAGACTTATACATAATACATACATAACTCGCGTAACGAAAATTGTTCTTTACAGAGCCTTAAGAAGATTCTCTCAATTTTTTTTGTTTGTCTCGTTTAAACATACTTTTCGTAACACTTTCGTCACGCATTCACCAGCTTCTTCCTCTAGCGTACCTAAAGAAGTTTCACTTCAAATCCTTTTAAATTTTGAAATTTAATGACACTTTCAAATTTTTCCAACAAACATTGAAACAGATAAAAAAACTTTAGTAAAGTAAGCAGTAATGACAGGTTTACATTAAATGATAGGTGAGACGATATAAAATTAGTTACAAATTTGTTTAAAACTTCACCTAATAGACGATCGCTCATACTTCTATCGAGTTTATTTTTAACAACTTATTATACTTCGAAAGTGGATCATCAATATCAATTTAAGACAACCGAAACTTGGTAAGATTTTTACTTTGTTTTATACTGACTTCGTCTACATCACATTGGTGAGTACAAATTCGATTATCATAAAAAAGGTTATAGTGACTCAAACTTAAAAGATAGACATATACTGTCTTTGACTTTTTTCTAAATCTGTTTAAGAGGAACAACATACATAATTTTTGCGTAACTTTAACCTTTTACGCAGCACCCGCAGCGGAAGCTCTCAAAAAGGAAAAAGCTCTAATTGTAAAGCATTCTTTATTGGTGATTTGTCTATTGGTTTTAGCATGATGATATATAGCATAGAGTCTTCCTTGATAAATGAGCTATCTAATACTAAAACAATTTTTCAAATTAGACCAATTGTTTCTGAGATAAACGCGTTCAAATATACAAACTCGTCAGCTTTATAAGATTAGTATAGGTTGGGTGACTTCGTCTGCATCACATTAGTAAGTACAAATTCGATTAACATAAAAAAGTTATATAGTGAGTCATCGGTAAAAGATAGATATATACTATCATTGACTTATTTCTCGATCTGTTTGAGAAGAATGATTCCTTAATATATCATTGTTGCGTAACTTTAACCATTTACTCAGCGCAACAACGATAGCACTCAAAAGAAATAAAACCCCAATTATGTTACATTCTTAATTGGTGCACAGCTCCTATTGGTTTTAGCGTGATGATGTATAGTTTCTAGCATTCCTAGATAAATGGGCTATCTAGCAAAGAAATAATTTTTCAAACCGTACCAGTAGTTCTTGAGATAATCGCCTATAGGCAAACAAACATACTTCAGCTTTATAATATGAGTATAGATGATAATATATATGACAATATGTTGTATATGATTGAATATAATATTATAGATAATGCATGTAACCCTAAGTAACTATTCACCCATAAAAAAAACTAAAATTCAAGAGCAATAAAAACGATATGCCGTTATTGATTTGAAATTAAATCGCTGTTTGTATTTTTACTGGCAGTAAACTTAATTAATTGATTATAATAAAATTAAAGTTCATAAAACGGGCGAGAATTAATTCCATCCAATATCAATATAACATAATACCTCCATTTAATTGTTTTGATAAAAAAAAAATTAAAATCAACACCTTAAGGTAGCGGAGAGTGTAATTCCATGTTATAAGGGCGATGTAAGTGTACACTGTGTAATAAGTATACGTTTGTGATGGTTTTATTAAGGCGTGTTCATATAGAAGATGATTTTTTTACGTTGTGCTTTTTATTTTGTGTATATTAAATGATAGTCTCTCGCTCAGCTACATTTATATAAAACTATCTTAATATTACAAAAAAGAGGAATACGTGTCATATATACATTAGGATGACGCACTTCTTTAAAAGAAAAATTCAAAGCATCAATTCTCACAACACTATGGCAATATATATGTTGAATATATCTGTAATTATATTTACATACTAAAAGAGAAAAAAAATATACAACTTTAATACAAATAAAAACAAACTTCTTATGCTATATTTCAGAGTGAAGAAGGTTCAGATTTGCCTGTACATACTTTTAAGAAATATGTCAATAAATACTTTTACAAAAGGTATATTGTAATGTTGAAGATTATTTAAGCGATAGAAATGTTTAGACTTGATCCCAGTGTCATGCGGAAGTTAAGCAGAATGTAACCTACAAAACCTTATTTAACAGAAGTGATGGATTTATTAATACAAACGATTTAAAAATGCTTTTTAGCTTACTTTAAATAATATTTTCATTATGTGATGCTCATCCAAATACAGTCTACATTCACCGACAAAAAATATCTGTACTACCCTTTACAAATGATTGTAAAAGATAATACAGACTAAGATGGAAATGCCTTAATTTACGTCTTACCAGGTTAGCGAGATTCCACCTTAGACTGTATCATCACCTACTATCGGGTGATATCACACAAATGCTAATCTGTCGACTATTAAAAACAAAGTTTGAATTTCCTGTAAAATTACAATCCTAAAATCATTATAATTTGAAGGCTTTGCTTTCTATTCTTTCGTCTAATAAGTTACCTTAACTTGAATGAAATAAATTAAAATTAAAAGGTGATGGTGATATAAAATCAAGTGGAAGACGTGAAATAATTTTTACATTTGGGATCTAAATTTACAAAAGATGGAACATGTGAAAGTGATATTGAAAGGAGAGTGAGTGCAGGGAATATGGTAAATGGTGCTCTGCACGCCTTTATGAATAGCCAGCTGGTATCTCAAAGGGCCAGACGGGCTGCATGGAAGAGTGTTGGTGCCAACACTTATGTATGGTAGTGAAGGTGAAGTATGGTAGTGAAGGTTATAGCAGAAGAAGCACAAAAGTAAAATAAACGCGGTAGAGATGAGAGGGTAGAGAAATATGAGTGGATTGAAACTGAGTGACAAAGTAAGAAATAGTATGATAATAGGACGTTGTGGTATAAAAGAAGACGTAGTGACTAAAATTGAGAAAGGTATGCTTAGAGATATTCAAGGATCGTGGCAAGTAGAAGCACGTGATCTCTGCCTACCCCTATGAGAATAAAGCGTGATACTATAAGTATATGTGATATAAATAAATACTCAACTGAGTATGACCTTTTCGCGATAGCAAAGAAATAGAACAAAGCAGTTCACACCATCAGTTATGAGTCAACATATGAAGTAATATATGTACATACATGGGACGGTCATATTAAGTGATTCATTTTATAAATTTTAAATGATTGCATGTTACAATCATACAAGGTGGGACAAGTCTACGATCGATAACTTAGTAAAACTTAAGTCCTTATGATTGTACTTCCACACAGCTTTCTGATTGTTATGAAAAATAAAATCCAAGGGTATATCTATACATTTCTAAAACAAACTCTTAGTAGACGTCCTAATATCATAAATTCGTTACTAAATCTAATATCAAATCGTTAATAATCAATCAACAAATCGTTAATAAATTGAAATGTAATTGAGAAATCGTACTATTACATTGTGTCTAGTTTTTGACAATGTTTCTGTAATAGCATTTTATTGTTTAATGTCATTACTGTACAACACATAATAAAGTTCTATTTTTCTTTCTTTGAATGATTTAAAAGATTAGAATGTAATTCCCTAATCGACGATATAATAACCTTTTATTCGTAGAGTCACACAAATAATCACTGTTTTATGTAATGTTTTTATAAGGTACACACAAGTGTTTTCTCTTGTCGTATCGTATTTTATGTTGTTGGACTTTAAGACCAGAGAATATAAACGACTGCGTATACAATTAAGGGCTAAATTATATCTTTTGACTGAAATTGGATCAAATCAATCGGTTACTCTTTTAAATATATTTTTGTAGGTTACAATATGTAATATTTTAATTCTGTTTGCAACTGGAATCAAGATCGAACATCTTTATCACTGAAATATTCTTCAACAACATAATAGGTAAATAAAAGGATATTTTAGACATGTTTCTAAAAATTATGCGGATACAAATCTAAAACTGATTTTTGAACCATCATCACTCTAAGCAAGGTCAAAAAGAGATCATATTGTAATAATAAGTTTTTTTAAATCTGACTAAAATGGTGACAAAACCATTTAAAATTTGGAATATAGTTTTAAGAATATATATAGGAATTGATCTCTTGATTGTTGCAAGAAATTGGTTTTGCTTTGTTTAATTTACCATTCTAGCTATTGACAAGTGACAAGTTTAGTAATGGCCAATGAGAATAATTTATACTATTACAAAATACATATTCTGATGTTTCTGTCTTCAAGCCACAATATACTTTAAGTAGGTTTAATATTCATCATTGTAAATATTATCAGCTGTCTACATATAAATGTTTTTGAAGGGAGAAACTTCCTTAAAAGCGTGATAAGCGTCACGAAGATGTGCAGCGTTTTTTATGCTAATACGTTTGAAGGTTAGGTAGTTTTCATATTAACAAATAACTTGTAGCATTTTAATTTGCCACTCGTCATTTCATATATTATTATACTATTTTTTATAAAATATAATAAAAATTTTCATAAATTCCGAATTTAATTATTAATTTGTGATATTGACAAACAAACACGTGGGATGTTTATTTACAATTCGTCACTTGAGATTTCAATAAATTATTTGTATTAATTTTCGACACTTTTGATATTTTGATTACAATTAAATTGCTTAAAAAAAAAGTTTCAGATTTTTATAAATATAAATAAGACTTAAAATCAGAGAGAGAAAGAGAAAACACTTTATTGCACACAAGATAAAAATTTAAAAAAGACATATCAACTAAGATACTTATTAGTATAATATAGCGTGCAAAGGCGGTCTTGTTGCTACAAACAATCTCTTCCAGACAACCTTATTATGTAAAGAAGCATAACTAAAATAAATAATAGGGAAGAACAGCGCCAGAAACTTAAATATAATATATATAAAAAAAAATTTTGTTTATAACTATATAAGATATTACATAAAATAATAATAAGTTTGCCAAAGAAGTATCACTTCTGACGTTTGTACTTTAAACGTATCCAATTTTAATTTATTTATAAAATTAGTTAAAATAAATTGTAACTGTGAACGCGTCCTTACAACGCAGCTGCACGGCTACCGGTTCTGGCTAACAACTCCCGCGCATCGATCGGCTAACATTTTCTTATTACGATGGACGTAATGATTTCGGGTTCAATTCTATTATGTAGTTTTTTTTGTAGCTCCCATCGCTCAGTTAGAAAATTTAGAGTTCAAACTGCTTATAATCGTATTCATTTTATTTATTATATGCACCAAAATGAGGTAAGCCATAATAAAAAGAAATTTAAAAGGTGAGGTAAGTAGCACCATGTTGCTCCATTGCGTATAGTACACAAGTGCACTCTCTATTCCTTCACTCTCATAGTAGGATGTAACGGGAATCCGACACGGTCTGAGATAGATCATGCGCAGGATTGATGGCTTTACAGGTGGAGCAAACCGCCAACTACTCAACATAGGGGTAATGGTGAGGGTTTCTAACATAAACCAATATCCTGAAACCTGAGACCTCATATCTTTAACAGAACATAGTGACCACTAGACCAATGAGGCCATTAATATTAGTATACATACAATAAGGAAACCTTATCACTTTTGGGAGATGTCATCCAGGAACCCTCAGAAATGTGCAGAGATACAGCCAAAAGATATATTCATTTAAATACGATATACAAATAATCATAACATATGCCCAATTTACAAAAAGAGATTCCAACTCTTGCCAATGATTTTCTTACAACGACCAATTATGCTGTTTTGGTCTACAGTAAAACTTTACATTAAATTAAAAAAAAAAATAGAATTCCGGTCTTTATCGACTACAGTTATAATTTTAGAATACTATATTGAATATGCCTACATTGCGTCGTCCGGTGCGGGGTCGCCACTCCAGCACCTTCGGCCCCCAACGTACATCGGTCCTTCGGATTATGTACCCCGCCCATTGCCACTTCAGATTCGCGATTCGCGAGACGCAGTGTAGGCAGACCCCCACAAGGTGGACCGACGATATTAAGAGGGTCGCCGGTAGCCCCTGGAGCCAGCCGGCGCAAGATCGGGCCTTGTGGACATCATTACGTGAGACCTATGTCCAGAAGTGGTCCAGCATCGGTTGAAGCGACGGCGACGAGGACGGCGGTATTGAATATGAAAAGCAGGACCTTAAAGTAAATGAAAGCTAGTTAAATTAAAATGTAGCATTAAAAACTTAAATTGCTTGCTTGACTGCTAGATTGGTTTTTGGTCAGCATATTCAGCTACAGACATGAGGTCCTGGGTTAAAGTTCCAGATAGGGCAAATTCAAAAATAGATATTACCTTCTCTATTAATGTTTGCCTAACTTGGGAAGTTGGCGGTGTGTTCCAACCCCGTGCCTCGGAGAGCACTTTAAGCCGTCGATCCTACGCCTGATCTCTCATCGTTTGTGTCGGATTGCTGTCATATCGGACCATAAGAGTAAAGGAGTAGAGAGTGCACTTGTGTATTATCCCTAACAATCCGCAGTAGAGCAGCCTCCCTCCTATGACTAAGGAGGTCTATGCTCAAAGGGACGTTAATAGGCTTTTAATTAAAAGTAAATAAAACTCTCCATCGGTGGTAAATGGATGAGTATCCATAAGTTTTGCAGCGCTATCTCTTTGAATAGCAATACTTATACGCTATCCAAATTACTATCTGATCTTAGAGCCACAGACGACATCAACTATCCGAGAAGATATTTCTTGAAAAACTTGTTTAGTCTTAGGATCCCACGGTTCCAATGGCTCCACCCCAAAAGGATCAAATATTTGCTCTTCTTGGGGAACTGGCGCTAAGTCGAATCAATGTGAGATGATACGAGCGCATCAACACATGTAGCATCCCACACCAACGTCCATCCTTATTTACAAGGCATCAACCACAAACCATCAGGCCTCCTGTCTTCATCACGTGCAAAGTATGTTTATATTTTGTTGCTAAACAAATGTTTTTTTACGCCACCGGGAAATTTCGCCCTGTTTCCTGGCCTGCTCTGTCTGAGTGGGGGAACTTTCCAAAGCGTTGCCTCCTTCAGTGATATAACAGATTCACAATAGGAGGCAACTGCTCTCCAGCCATTCTCGTTAGCAACAATTGCGTCAACTATGCTAGCTAACGACAGGTTCCCTCCGATTGCTAAACAGATTGACTTCCTAAAGTTTTGATAAAAGAATTTGGGTGTGACTACGTGTTTGCTTTCCAGCGTCTATGTAAAAGTTCCTTCTGTACTGTGTGCTATTTTATCCTCGTGCTCCTGCGTAATTAAGGCAGAAATTTGAGTTTCATGATTATGATGAAAGATGTTTACGACCCACTCGTGACCTAAAACTTAATGTCATATCATATAAAACCAGATTTTTTGCTGATTCTTTTGCGGTTCAGGTCATAAAATTATTGATCTAGTTACGTTTACACACAAGAGAAGCTATATCATTTGATTAGTTCAAGAAACAGGCAAAGAATTATTATCTTTCTTTATGATCATAATGACGACATCGATTTGTTCTAAGTTTTTATTTACCAATTATATGTTATATATAGGGATATTTGTATGTATGTATTTATATAGTAGGAGACACCACCTACCCTATTTACCTAAGGACGCCTATTTGTAGTGTAAGTTTCTTTCCGTTTTACTTGTTTCGTACTTATGGTGTACAATAAAGAGTATTCAATCTATCAATCCGTCTAAAAGTCAGTCTCGAGCGAAAGACTAATTATTTTGTAAATTATAATAAGTATAGATTTAGGGAGACCCCCCACAAGGTGGACCGACGACATAAAGAGGGTCGCCGGTAGCCACTGGAGCCAGGCGGCGCAAGATGGGGCCTTGTGGACGTCATTACGTGAGACCTATGTCCAGCAGTGGACGTCCATCGGTTGAAGCGACGACGACGACGACGATAGATTTGCTACCGATCGAGAACTACGCTGTTAACACACCAGGGAAACCGAGTATATATATAAAATACATTAACATATAAAGGGCACTTAAAGTTCCTTTAAGGTAAAAATTCTAGATAATAACGATTAAAGCTAGATTTAGTTGTATTATTCATGACCCGCATTGAGCGAGGCTAAGTACGTAGTGGTACGTACCTAGTGGCTAGTGAGGTGCTCCGCGAAACGTATAATAACGAACGCGATTCTAAATTTAAATATCATCGTGCGAGAGAGACGGCAAACGTGCTCGTGCGCTGCGTTCACGAATTAAACTATACTGGAAGTGTTATTTCATTTGTGTATTAATAAAATAAATTAAAATGAAATGACAGGTTGCGCTCCCGATCATCACAAGTTTCCTCGTTATCGATTACACAACTTGTAGGTTTAACTAGATGCATACATGTTGAATATAAAATATGTCACACGTCATATAAATAAATGTCATACGTTAGCCACATCAACCTGGCATTTCTAATCCGATAAATTTAAATTATCGGTGGATTTTTTTTTTGACGCTGATAAATGCCTTTACGCACGGGGTGTGGGACTCACTGACAGGTCAGAATACCCACTAAAACCCAGCGGAGAACCTTCGATATCCTTGATTGGAGAACCAGAGGTACACATACGCAGTCTACTCTAGCACTCCGGATATAGCCGCCCTTTTTAAATCATTTATGGAAGGGGAAGAAGATGCGCATATCTACGCACCCTGTAACCCCGCCGCCTACGGTGGAGCGGGGGAGCGACGACGGCATTTTGTCTCATTCTCTCTGATGCCTCCTTCAGTGACATAACAGAATCGCAGAAGGAGGTAATTACTCTCGAACACATTAGCAAGCATTGCTCACCAACGAGAGATTCCCCCCAATTAGAGATTCTAAGACGTATCGCTGAGATTCCCATGCGGGACACTGCCAATGTGTGGTGCGCCGAATCTATGGAAGCACCACACTCTTGGCAGGCAGCCAATTCCTCACAGCCAACAGTCTGGTGCAGGTATTTACCAAAACATCCGTGTCCAGCCAACACCTGCACCAGTCTGTAGGAAAGCGATCCGTGCCTTCTGGATAGCAATTTCTCCATCCGTGGATGGTGAAAAAAAATTCTGGTAGCTTTACATTTTAAGTCGTTCTTTAATTTGGTCATCAGCCTACTAAGAAATGATTGAATTTGAATTTATTCAAAGATCTATGCTTCGCTATTAGTGCTAGCAATTAACAGCCTATTAATGTCACACTGCTTCGTACAGGCTGCCTTACTCATAAGAGAGATGGAGAGAACATTGAACCACCGTATTTTCGACCCATATGGCCTTTCGTATCTATAGATAAAATAAGTAGATATAATGTGCTCTGCTTCTCCTGCGAAACCAAGATGGATCGCTAGTTTATCTATGAAGATAAATTAATGAGAATCCAGAGATACCGTATGCTTAACAAACAGTGTTGTCATACCTTTCTTCTGCTTTACGCTACATATTGTCATAAAATAGCGTAAGATAGATTGAAGCCTATTCTAAGTCCCACATTTAAGAGAACCCAGACGAAATAACTTCAATATCTGGCTCAAATGATGCGTAAGAAGGGGAAGATACACAGATGAAGATCCCTAGGAAGAAGATGAACCTTTTGGTTAAAAAAATTATGGACTTGTTTCAAACTCAGCACCAGAACCTTGTTTCTTGAAGCTGTATCCCTATAAGTAGATGACGAAAGTACGTATATCAGGTTGTGTCAGTACAAAAGATGAATATAATATCCAGTAATTCTGTATCTGTATCAAACAGACTTGTCTTGCCTCCCCTCTTCCCCTGTACGCTACCCGCGTGCGTAAACGCGACCCCGCCGGTGAACTCTAACTACGCAGTCTTATTTTATTTAGCGCTCGTCTTATTGTGATTCAGGACTTGATTGGTATACGCGTTATTAAAAGGCCTTTTATATGTCAATATGGTAACATCGTTTGGCGAAAGTTTTTGGCCTTTGGGATCAAAACAACCGAATTAAGATCAATTTACTCCTGAGAGCGACGCATCAGCACGTCGCTTCTTTCCCTACTCGGATCTTCGCCATATTTCTCACCGCACCTCATTTTCTCCTAGTCATTTACTAATTTCTAAGGGTTTTGACCACCATCGCCTACGATAACCCCTTTTCTTATCATAGAACGCCTTCTGGATCTGTTTTTGGCGACGCAAATCTGATTGGCTCTTTTGCCATGAACTTTGTCTGTTAAGCATTTTTAAGTTGACACCTTTTTTCCTGTACTCAAGTATTTTCTTGAGGCAGATGGTGGAAAGGATGAGTTTGTCCCAACAGCATTCTGAACTCGTAGATCATTATAGGCTTGAAATCATATGCTTTCCGTATTGACGTGTAAATTAGCACTACTTTGTCAATTTAAAATCTCAAGTTTATAAATTACGCTATGAACCACGTCACTATCATATTTATTTAATCGGATTTCATTACATCATTTTATTATGTAATTAAGACGACATATTATATGATGCATTGAGGTCATTGTAATGGGCTACGGTGGTAAAAGTAAAAAAAAGTAAGTAACTGCCCTTTAACGTCCCACTACTGGGTACAGGCCTCCCACCTCGCTGCTCCACTGCGGATTGACAGGCATAGTACACAAGTGCACTCTCTATTCCTTCACTCTCATAGCCCGATGTAACGGGAATCCGACACGACCGGTAAGAAATCAGGCGCAGAACCGACGGCTTAAAGTGCTTGCCGAGGCACGTGGGTTGATCACACCGCCAACTTCGGGCCAATATTGAGAAAATCTTAATAGAAAACTCAATATTGATTTTTGAATTGACTTAACCCGGGACTCGAACCCAGAACCTCATGTCTGAAGTCGAACATGCTAAGCACTAGACCAATGAGGCAGTTTACGGTGGACCCTTCTTTTTTTAAGGAACGCCTTCTGGATCTGTTCATGGAAAGGAGGAGGAAATTCCAACAGAATTCTGAACCCGTAGGTCATTGGAGACTAAGATGATCCCTTCTATTATTAAGGAACGTCTTGTGTGTGACCCTTTTGCCATTAATTTTATCGGTAAAGCTCTTCTAAGTCATCACCCTTTTTCCTGGCTAATTGACCGAGGTATTCAAGTATTTTCTTGAGGCCGTGGTAGAATTAGATGGTAACGTATAGGTTTTTTTTTTAAATAATTTGAAGGAAGGGTAAATGTTCAAAATATAACAGACTTTATAGGAATAAAGATAAAATTTATAAAACCCTCTTTCTCCTCGTCTATTGAGTATTCTCGTGGTGATAAAATAGCTAGCTATTCAGGTTCTGATCTTAAATGATATCCAGGTTTCCTCACGATGTTTGCCTCCATTAAAAAGCACAATGATGAATTTTAAACAACAATAAAAGAGTTTCTAAGGTGTGAAGCCGTGAATCTTATCATGGCCTGGCCTTTGATTTAGTTGCTAGATTATAACGTAATAATTTCTTGTAATTCGGTATGATTCATGATATTTATATAGAGATTTTAATTTTACCATCTACACTAGTTAAAATAAGGCATTAAGGATGAAATAAATAATAATTTAGCGATTAATTGTTATATTCAATACAAAAAATTCCAGTTACCAAATTATTTACAATGAGTTTTCGATCTGTTCATATATTAATGTAACACAACGAAATATTTATTTTTTAAACATATTTTAACTTCTTAGTTAAATACATAGAAAAAATAAAATAATTTGACAACAAAATCTTTCAGTTTGGCTTTAAACTTCAAATTTACCAGTCGACAATAATTACAACGCAAATGTTCGGGTTATAGTATTCAATAAATTGCCAGTGTAACAACACGGGAACCGTAAAATATGCTACCTTTTATGCTGGATGAATTGGGATTACAGATTTATCAGTATTCTATTTGTAGATAATTAATAAATTTTCAATTGTAAGTAACAACGTAATCTAAGAATATAAAGCCCAAATATTGTTTGTACCTTTATTACTTAATAGCGTCCCGGCTTCGCACAGGTACATAAATAGGTACTAATATTTAAGTTATAAGCATGATAATTAAAACGACCATGAATTTCTTAAATAGCTGCGACCTTCTTCTTCTAGGCATATTGCTAAACTAATAACTAAGAACAATAACTAATAATAGTAATAATAAAAAAGAAATTATTCGAGTTCAAGCAGGTAGTTCTGAAAAGAACTTTGACAAATATTATGAAAAAGTGTGATTCCTAATACTAAAACTAAGTAGCTCTGAAAAGAACTTTTTAAGTGAAGCATAAAAATGTTAATAAAACTCGAAATATTCAATGTCGCTTGTGTCCACTGCATAAGATAACCTAGTTCATAATGGTACACCCCCCCTCTCCCGCACTGCCTTTATCTCGTCGAGTTAGTTACTCGATGCGCTGCGTGGCGGCCGCCGCCGGCATGTATTTTTAGTTTAATTTCATGATACCTTTTGAATGGAATATCCGATTTCAATAATTCAAAAAGTAATCATCAGGTATTGAGACAATCTTGAATATTAAATTATTTAGTTTGGATAAAAATTTATAAATGATATGGATAACACGGTCTGATTTTGATTCATTTCTATCAATTTGTTAAATGTAAAAAAGTAGTTATATTGACGTAACTACAATAGTTAGACATATGATCTTGAGAAGTTTTTTGTAGATATTGATATATTCTATAATATTGTCGAACATTTTTTTGTCCTATCATTAATAAGATGCGATGAAAGACATTTTATGGCTAATTTTTTTACACCTTCGGTTGGTTTTAATAGGAATTTCTAAAGATTTCTATAGTAATCAAGTATTAAATATAGCCTATGTTACTCAGTGGTCATGTAGCTTTCTAATGGAAAAAGAATTATTAAAATCGGTCCAGATTTTTTTGAGTTTATTCGTTACATATAAAAATACAAATCTTTCCCTTTATAGTATTAGTGTAGATAGGTTTTGAACCAATCCAATCAATATACCAAACCCAAATCCACACATTTAGACCACTAAATTCACTCACTTAATACGACCCCTTCAAAAATATTCTCAGTTGAAGTGATCACGGATTTCCCCATAAACTCCAGGACTCGAAAACTATGCAAGAGTACTGCATGTGACCTATTTTATATATTAAGCTCATTGCTGGACTCCCAACACTTTCATTCATGGGAGACAGAATTCGCAGTTTATAATCAACAACATGTAAATTTCCTCACCGAAAACTGTAGTTAATAAGATAATAATCTAGGGGCATAAAACACATTAAGAGGTATCCAGACCTCTATATAATTTGAACTCAAGATATTATGTCTAACTACCATGACATTATAATAATAAAGTAGGGCAAATAGTAAACAACGTAGTAGAGCGACTTTGTTTTCCGTCATATTATACTGCATTTTAATTTATTGCTGCTCTATAAGCTATAGTAATAAATAATTTACAAGTCAATGGCTATAAACGTAAAAATTTAAGACGCAGCTGTGTTGGGAGTTCATTCGGTAGGAAAAATATAAAATATCTTCTGGAAACTGAAGCAACTGTCATTTTGTTTCAACTGTTAATATAATTTTTCCAGCTGTTGGCCAAAAAGTATAAACACGTAATAATGATTAAATATATTCTTGTTTCAGGTTACAATATGGAACAAATATTTATGATAGAGGTTTTTGTAAAGAAAATTGTACTTAAAATAGAGCCACCAGAGAAAGATGAATATGAATTAAGGTTAGAAGCTGAAGAAAGGAAAAGAGAAGCTGAGGCTTTAGCTGCTGCAGAAGCAGCCAAAAAGGGCAAAAAAGCTGCCAAACCGCCAAAACCAAAGAAAGGGAAGAAAGGTAAAGAACCACCAATGCCTTCAGAGGAAGAAATGAAATTTATGCAAACTTGTACGATGCAAATGAATTGTTTACCGGTATTTGATTTCTACGTAGCTCATGATAATTTCATCGCACCACCTCCTCCCCCACCACCAGGAAAAAAGGGAAAGAAGCCTCCAAAACCTAAAAAAGGGAAGAAAGGTGCTATACCTCCTAGAAAAATAGTTTTGCCGTCGGAACCATTACCACAGCCTCCTTACTTTGGTGTTGGAAATGCAGTCATGTTCTTATCCAGGCCTTCGAAACTGGAGGAGGTGTTAAGAAAAACTCCAATTTATATCACCGTATGGAACAGAGATCAGGAGATGAATTGTGTGGGCTTTTGTGTAGTAGAGTGGCATGAGTCGTTTTTTGATTGCCTTCAGAGATCGGGTGAGTTAAATCCAGTCAACATGGATCAAGCTGAATACAGAGATACATCTAGACCTGAAATGATAACAAATACAGTAGAATTAATAAGACCTTTACAGTGCGAAGAAGATTTAAAAGCATCAGGTGAAGTGGAATTTTTTATCCGATTAACATGTTTAGGTAATCGAGTTATAAGTTATTTTATTGCTTTGCCGGAAATGGAGAGACTGCCTGGACGTAAATATTTGTCGGATGACTTGAAATTGAAAGACGTCGAGGTGGTCAGGCATTGGGATGGAACGACTATAGATGCTGTGCCACCTGTTGCTTACTTTTTCGGTGCTCCTGATATTTCTAGAGAACCTATCAGACCTGTTGAAGAACCAAAAGTGTACGAAGAATTTGTCGCACCATTTACTTCGAGCGAATTAGCTATTCTTGCTATGGGCTTCCCAAAAGGGCCTTGTGGAGGTACAAATTGTCCGAAGCGTATGGATTACAGAGGCAGTCAACATCAGTTTATACACGGTGAGACTATAAAAGGGAAGTATCAACATGGACAGTTTGTAAATAAACGGGACGTACACGGTCCATGTGGAAGGCTAGATTGTCCTTTAGCAAAGAAAGTCAGGGCCTATATTTGTACGGAAGGTAGCTACAAGCCTTGCAAGAAACCGTGTTGTAAGGACTATTATTAAAACAAAGAAAATAAACGAAAGTTTTGTTTGGGTGATAAAATTTCCACACGTGATTTATTTAATTGAATACATATCAAAAAAACAATAAAGTTAGCCAAAACAATAAAGACTTTCTCTTTCTAAAGTCGACTGTAAAGTGGGTCAACATTTTAATTTGGATAATTTCGGCAGTAAATGAATCATAAAAGCGTTATTCTGAATATACTGACGATGGAAACGGTAGGTAATGATGTATTGCGGGCAGTTTGTATAATTTATTCTTTTGTTGGTCCTACCCACTCAGTAATTAGTAATCCTGCATCGTTAACATTGGACGGATTTCAATGTCACTGTCGTCACTATCCTTCAAGTATAATTATTAGAAAATTACTATCCATTGCATATATCCGTGCAAAAAGATTTCCGTCTAATTGGAAATAATATATTATTATTTACAACTTGGTGACTGTGACTTTTCTGCATAGACAATTTGACATATGTCTCTGCTTCTTCTTTGTTAAATGTCTTTCAGGTGTACAGATTGGGCACAGATTATGTTATTAGCGCCAGTGTCAAATTTATTGGACCAGACACGAAGGAAATTGTTCGGTTTTTAAGAGAACATATCTCTATCTTCCTGGTTAAATTTGCTGTCTTTTTCATTAGCTTAGCTTAATACATAGAGAATATTGGTATTCTAAATGTCAATAAGTTTTAGAAGGGTGAAAATCTCATTCATATTCGTATATTTCCTAGGAAATGATTTCTTCCCGAATTTCAGCTTTTTCAAGGTAAAGGGAATCCAACCTATGCCAAAATTTAACATAATTTTGAGTGGTTTAGGTGTAAACATCTAAATTTAAAGCCAATTTCTACACCGTCTAGCACTAATTTCTGAAACTCTGTACACAAGAAGACATCTTTTACGTCAGCTTTTAATATATGACGCATTTTTCGCAGAACAAAACTAATTAATGAATCAAAATTTGAAGAAACTGTATTAAGATCAAGACACTTTAAATTTTCAAAGTATATTTGAAATTGAATAAACAAAAAGTGTTTTATTAGTTAATTAAAATTTGAACAAGATATATGTAGATAGAGTGTAAACTATTAGTAAGAATAAAAAGAAACCTTGTCTCAATATTGTTTCTACTGTAAAACTAACTCAGAATAAGACACCAGCTAACAAAAATGAACCAGAGAAAACATGAATTCTGAGAACAGATTCACATTTGCGATATGCGATTAACAGGCTGCAGTCCCTTGGTCCACAAACCGTGTCACTTGTACACATAGTATGAGTTAAATACTATTAAAATCACCTTTATTATTATTAGAAATAAGGATCATAATAAACGTAAATGTAATGTTGTCTTTGTATACAATCATTGTAATTATTAGTGCGGTTTTGACATTCGTAATTTACACGTTATGGTCCATGAGCGTGAATAAGTATCCTTATCAGGCCTTTTAAAAGGATCTTACGTTATTCAAATGGATATTGTTTGTTAGTAATTCGTGGAAGCATATTGTTGGTCAACTGATTTGATTGTAACCATCTAAATTATATATAAAAAACTCGATGGCCCCGACATCTAATATCGTAATTTTGTAAGAGTTCAAATAGAGATTATTTGTAACTGTACAAATTTTTTAATTAATTATTTGATTTCTATTGCTACATGAATAAAAAAAGAAGAGCTTGGTTGATAAATGAACTGATATAATAATCAGAATTACACAAACGTTTGAATTGCGCAACTTCATCTGCGTCACATGAAAAAGGTTATAGCGAGTTAGTCTTATGACATAGATGTATAGTCCTTCGGTTTTAAGACATTTATTTTTTTTTTCTCAACATAGAACACATAAAGTTCACTTAAGGTGAGGATTTTACATTATTTTAAATTTTGTTTCAAATTTTAAAAGTTTTACAAGCGTCGAACACATTACATTACAGAAAAGAAAGTCACATTAAAAATGAGAAAGAAGATCACAAAAAATAAAACAATTTAAAACACAGACAAAAAAGAACAAATATGTAACATCAAATTATGCTATGATAGGTATAAGAACTAATGTAACTAATCCTTAGGACTTATTTCTAGTAC
This sequence comes from Elymnias hypermnestra, assembly GCA_015832385.1. Taxonomy (NCBI): domain Eukaryota; kingdom Metazoa; phylum Arthropoda; class Insecta; order Lepidoptera; family Nymphalidae; genus Elymnias; species Elymnias hypermnestra. Next base: position 1,570,053 of record JACTOM010000907.1, read on the forward strand.
TTTTAAGGCGGAATAATTTTTTTATACATTATTGTTACTTTAACCGTTTACGCAGCGCAATTTCATCTGTGTTACATAACAAACTTGATTGTCATTATAAAGGTTATAGCGAGTCAGTCTTAAACGATAGATATATAGTATCTAGGACTCTTTTATAGAACTTTTTAAGAGGAATTATACTGTTATTAGGAATGTTGCGTAAGTTTATCCGTTTACGCAGCGCAACTACATCTGCGTCACATAATATATCAAATTTGATTGTCATTAAAAAGGCTATAGCGAAGCAGGCTTAAACGATGGCTAAGTAGAGTCTATGGCTTTTTTGTAGAACTTTTTAAGAAGAATTATACGGTCATATATGGTTGTTGACGAATTTACACCGCTTATGTAACGCAACTTCATCTGCGTCACATAACAGAACAAGTTTTAGTATCATTAAAAACGTTAAATCTTAAGCGATAGATATATGGTATTGAGGACTTATTTGTAGTAATTTTTAAAAGGAATAATTTCGCCATAAATGATTGTTGTGCAATTTTAACCGTTTTCGCAGCGCAACTTCATCTGCATCACATTAGAGAACAAATATTATTATCATTAGAAAGATTAAAGCGAGTTGAGTCTTAAACGAAAGCCACATAGGCTCTAAGGCTTTATTGTAGAACTTTTTAAGAGGAAGCATACTGTAATATATGATTGTTGAGGAATTAAAATCGTTTAGGCAGCGCAACTTCATCTGCGTCACTTAAGATAACAAATTTTATTATAATTAAAATGGTTACAGCGGGTCAATCTTAAGCGATAGATATATTATGCCTAGGACTTATTTGAAGTACTTTGAAGGCAAAATAATTCTTTCTTACATTATTGTTACGTTACTTTAACCGTTTACGCAGCGCACATAACAAAAGCTCTGAAACTGAATAAATTTTCCCTGTTTCTGCAACATTTTTCATTATTGCTAACAGGAGTGCTTTTAATTGGATATCGTCATATAGTATACCATATAGCTTTCCTTGATAAATGGACTATCGAACCTTACAAGATTATTCTAATTCCAACTAGTAATTCCTGAGATTAGCGCATTAAAACAATCAAACTACACAATGCCAATCTGCTAAAATGTAATTTACCTTTAATGTTATGCATTATAAGTTTATTTTTTATTGAACCCAGGACCTCCGCTTGTGAAATAAATACTTCAGCGAGGGCTTCAGTAATTTGAAGTGTTACAACGTGCTACCTTTGTAAAGCTCCCTTCATAAAGTAACAAGTACTTTTCCATATTTTAAGATATGAAACTACATGGGCGAAACCGCGGGGAACAGCTAGTTATATATAAATAATGATAGTATATATATATAAGTTTACGTTAACATAATAACTGTAAGTTTTATCAAAGACCTTGAAATATATCGTATAGATAAACACAGGATTGCTGTTGCATGAATCGATTTGAATCCATTATCTATGTCGCTACAACTTGCAATTACATATTTGAACGGCTTTGTTGTTTGAATATATCTATTTCTACTTTAAGTGAATAAAGACACAATTCAGAAAAGCAAATTTTACAGTAGAGTTGTTTAAAAATTAGGCAAAATATATATAAATCAACTAATGACGTAAAGTGGCAGCGTCATCTATGTAAATTTGAATATGTCTTTTTAAACATAAGTAAATGTAATTAATTTACACAAAAGCTAAATAAATTGTATATCAAAACCTTCGTTATTAATCACTCTATCCATAGATTAAAACGATATGAAAATATGTTTTATAGTTTTTGAGAAATTTTCAATATTATGAATTGTGTGGTAATTCATTCCAAGAAGCTATCTAGAATATGAAAGTTTTCGTTCAAACGCCTTATAAATTCAAGTAGCAATATTGGCGCTATGAGCGCAAAAGCCTTCTGAAATGAGGAGTACAGAACCACATAACTCATTTTAATAATAATGATAGAAATATAGATACAATTAAAACATTATTTTATACATATATATTGCACTAGGTGATTCACACAACTTGGTATGTTTTATATAAGAAAGATCCAATTTGATCATCATAAAAAAGGCTGTAGAAGGTAAACCTTAAAAGATACGCATATACTTTCTTTGAAATTTAGTTAGAACCATTTAATAGTAACAATTCCTTCATACATTATTTATATGTAACATTTACTGTTTGTGTAGTGTACGCAATTGAATCTTTCAAAACGAATAAATTTCCCCCTTTTTTACAATACTTTTCATTGATGTTCAGTTGTAATTGATTGTAATGTATTTTTTTATAGTCCATAGCCTTCCTTGATAAATGGGCTATCTTATAATAAACGAATTTCTCAATTCAAATTAGTAGTTTCTGAGATTAACGCGTACAAACAAACAAACTTCTAACGTGGGGGGGTCTTTACTCTAACGACCCTCTTGCCTATAAGTGGGGAGGCTTGTGCGCATCAGTGGGACGTTATTAAGCTGCTACATAGCCTTTTATATCTTTTGTGTTTGATATGGTAATGAAATTTATACTCTCTCTCTTTTAAATAACGGAGGGAAAGTTCTGAGGATCAGTTAATATTTCAAATGGCTTTCAATACGATCTCATCAACATTTTCCCACTGTATTACTATATTAATTGTAATAATCATTAACATATTATCAATGATTGATTTACAAATGATAATTGAATAAGTAGACAAGTGGCTTTTTAAAAGAAACTACAATTACCTCGTCAGTTAAAATGATTATCGAGCAGTTAAATGACTCACTGTATATAATTGCTTACTATTATTTTGTGAGTGTGATGATTCACTATCTATTTAAACTTTTGGGCGTTGCCTTCTACTTGATCTTGTGTAATTGTCTATTTGTGACTATCTATATATAAAATAGTGTATTAATGCGATTTATCTAAGTAAAATCATTACAAATATATCTTAAGTACCTCTAGATGTTATAGAACAAATTCCTCTGCCAAATTTGTTTATGATTAACTCAAAAAGTACTGAATACATTTTCATGTTATTTTTATCAATCGATAGAATGATTCATAAGAAATTTTGAGGTATATAATTTGTTAAGATTATAAATAAATTAGTTGAAATGTAACGATAATTGTAAGTGTCGAAAAAAGTCACTACACCTTGACACTTTCATCGAAAGTACTACCGAATTCCTTAGAGATATAATCAAATAGTTTATGGTTATATATTCCCCTTTTATAGATCTACAAATTAGTTAAAAAACAGTATATACCTATCTGTTTAGGATAAATCACTAAATGCATTTGATTATCCAAACAGTCAAGCCGCCTGAGACATTTTATCGTAAATGCTGCCTAATTCCTTAGAGATACGACAAAAAGGTTGAGAGTGGTTTATTCCCCTTTAAAAGACCTGCAAATAAGATTCTAATAACTTGTGTTTATCTCTTAAATATAACTCACTATATGCATTTTATTCTCTACAAAAATTGAGATATGCAATGGTGTGATTAGAAAGTTATACAGACTAATACAGTATTAAGCCTCATCAATTTAAATACGTTACTTACATTAAGTATTTTATTGACTTCATTACGATCCTTTACACCATGTTATTTAAACGGATATCTTAGGAGTTATCACAAATTATTAACGCGCACGAAAATAAACTTGGCGTATCAAGTTTATGCAGTCCTATTGCAAATAATATAGGTACAAATACTCTCGTTTTTGTGCAAAACTGGGACAGGTTTTTAGAATAATTAAACTGTACAAGAGCTATAAAAAATTGGAACATTAAACTCTAAATAATCCTATGAGAGTCTACATATATCGACGTAAAAACCGTATTTTTCACCAGAGAAAAAAAACTTTACTATAATCTATGGTGTAATTTTTTGTTTTAACAATTTGCTGATCTAAAGAATGGCGTATGTAATAAAGCTAATTAAATACTAAACTTAATTTTACTGTAAGTTAAAATGAACTTGAATTTATAACATATTTTTCTTAAACTCACAGCAAAAACTTCTCTTCCTGTTTTTTTTTTTTCAACTTTAATATGTTATGCATTTTGAAAGAGATGAATCTAGCATGAATGGCAATATTTTAATAGATGGGGAACAAGTGAAAGAGGTAAAACAATTTGTATACTTGGAATCTAAATTGACAAAAGATGGAACATGTGAAAGTGATATTGAAAGGAGAGTGAGTGCAGGGAATATGGTAAATGGTGCTGTCGACGCCTTTATGAATAGCCAGATGGTGTCTCAAAGGGCCAGACTGACTGTGCATGCAGGAGTGTTGGTGCTAACACTTATGTATGGTAGTGAAAGTTGGATATCATAGAAGAATCACATAAAATAAATGCGGTAGAGATGAGAGCGATGAGAAGTATGAGTGGATTAAAACTGAGTACAAGTACAACAGGGAGGATTTATGAGTCAAGAGTGAATGCGAAAGTTGGAAGAGGAAGACCAAGGCAAACGTTCCTGGACCAAATCCAGGACATTTTAAACAAGGGCCAGGACGAAGCGAAGGAGATATGCAAGGATCGTGGCAAGTATAAGGACGTGGTCTCTGCCTACCCCTATGGGAATGAGGCGTGATGCTACAAGTATGTATGTTAAAATATGAGATAGATCAATTGAGGTAGGGTTTTTTTTAATTTAAAATGATTTAAAAAACTTATTTTCAGTGTTTTAAGGCTTACAGCAATAAATTTTTATACATATTTATGTTCTACTCGTCTATATATATAATTCAATGACTGTTCGAGTACGACTGGACTGATTTTGGTTTTGAATTATTTATGGAAGTCCAGGGAAGGTTTAAATGTGACTACTAAAAACAACGATGTCGGTTTTCGTTATAAACTATCCCTACCTGTAAAACATTTGAGGTTTCCTCTCTTTGATTAGAAATCAATTAAGTTTAACAGTCGTTGAGAAATCAAATTACATTTCATATTGAGGTTTCTTTTTCATTATTTTGGTTTTGAATATCAGACGTTTGATATTCTTCTCGTGGTTTCACAATTTCTGATAACAACTATGATATTTGACAGAGTTTGGCGGGAATTTATAAAGAAACTTCTTTAGGCTGCTGAGGGTAATTTTTTTACGGATGAAACGCGTGATTAGCATCACCAAGATGAGCACCGTTTTTTATGCTAATTCGTTTGATTTAATACATTATTTTTCATAAAATATCAAATGAAAACATGTCCTAAATGTAATTTCTAAATTTTAAAATTTAAAAAACAAAATTTCAATAAATTATTTATATTAAAATCGGCAGTTTTAAGATTTTGATGACAATTAAATTCCTACCATATCTTCCTTTTGCCCTTCCTCTAAGTCCCGGATATCTAAAGTTTTAGATTTGTAAATATATAAACGAGGCTTAAAAATTGATTTGCCAAAGAAGTTTCACTTCTAACATGTGTACTTTGTAGTAATATATGATGATTTAAAAATACTGTATTGATTATAAACTTAAATAACCCCAGTCTAATGACAGTTCAGTTTCCAAAGCCAATATATCATGACGTACAAATGGTCTCGGAGACTCGTAAATATTTGAACAAGTGTCGCCGACACATGTCAGGAACAATTAGTACTTAGTGGAATATAAATAATACTTTGTTACAGTTTTCAAATCTTTGCTTTGATTTACTTTTAGATATCTGAATGTATCATTTGCTTTGACATTGTTCTTAAGGATTATATTTTAAGTAGATTCCAGCCCCGTTTTCACCTCGAACAGACTTAAAATGTTATCGGGTTTTAGTCGGACTCACTCGAAAGCCAGATTACCCACTATAACCCAGCATACCCTCCGCATCCTTTATTGGAGCACCAGAAAATTGCTAATCTACCCAGGTATTCCGGAAGATTCCTCTAGGAAACTTAAGAAAGAGGCAGGAGAGGCGTAAATCTTAGCGTCTTAGCTTAAACACAGCGTCCACAGCACTCTCCCTCTGCGTCTCAAGTCTGCAGAGAAATAACAGTCTCGCAGAAGGAGGCCCCTGCCGTCCACTCCCTGATGAGCATGAAGCTATCAGCCCATGCTATACATATAAAGAGAGAAAATCCTAATTTTGTAAGACAGTGTACCAAAGATAAATCACACATTACTATACAACCTTTTGTATACATTAAGTAAACGATTACATACGTCGATAAATCGAGTGATGTGATTACATTTGGGGCTAAAATTTCAAAAACGATGTAATCCTCAAAGATGAAAGGAAAAATATTACATATCATCACGCCTCATTCCCTTCGGGGTAGGCAGAGACCACGTCCTTCCTCTTGCCACGATCCTTGCATCTACTTCGCTTCTTTCATTCTAATTAAATCTTTGATAAGTTCGTCGGTTTGGAGTACTCTTCACCTGGCCCTTATGTAAAATGTCCTGGATTTGGTCCAGGAACGTTCGCATTCACTCTTGACTCATAAACCCTTTTTGTAAGTCTCCTTTTATTCATTCTCTCTACATGCCCAAACCATCTAAGCATACCTTTCTCAATTTTAGTCACTACGTCGTCTTTTAAACCACAACGTTCTCTTATCACACTATTTCTTACTCTGTCACTCAGTTTCAATCCACTCATACTTCTCAACGCTCTCATCTCTACCGCATTTATTTTACTTTTGTGATTCTTCTGCCATACCCAACTTTCACTACCATACATAAGTGTTGGCACCAACACTCCAGCATGCACTGCCAGTCTAGCCCTTTGAGACACCATCTGGCTATTCATAAAGGCATGCAGAGCACCATTTACCATATTCCCTGCATTCACTCTCCTTTAAATATCACTTTCACATGTTCCATCTTTTGTAAATTTAGATCCCATGTATATAAATTCTTTCACCTCTTCCGCTTGTTATCCATCTATCAAAATATTGTTATTCATCATAAATTTATCTCTTTCAAAATCGTAACTATCGTTTTGTTTACATTCAATTTCATTACAAACCTTTCCTTTTCAAAGCTTCATTCATAATATTTACCATCTCCTGTAGCTCATTAGAAGATGATGCAAGTAATACTTGATCATGATTTTTAACCCAAGCCTACTTTCTTTTAAATCTGTATCATAATTATGAAAAATAGTGGACTACTTAACAGTCTATCAAATTATTACGATAATATAATGTAGTTGTGTATTATTATATTTGGAGTCGGTATTAGTCAAGGTGGGTACCTACATATATAGTTACAGGTGAGATCACCGTGGAAGCTGCCAAGTGGACACGCAGGACACACTTGATACTTTGATAGACTTTTAACCCAATATTTTTCATTTCATTTTACTTAGGAGATCTCTAAAAATGAATACGCAATTATTTTTACTTTTTAGAGCATATTAATTTGTTTGTAATAGTTTTATTTGGATTCGGTTCGTTTTTTGTTAAAATTTTTATTTATTTACCATCATTGTTACCATGTTAACACAGTTAAAGTAATACTTCAAATTAGATAGATAGATAATTATAGTAAGATTTCTCAATTACTTTCAAAAAAGGTCAAGATAGCCCAAAATTTGCTTGGATTTAAATAGAAAAAGCTGCGTCCGTACAAAGTACACTTGTCAGAAGAGAAACTGATATATAAATGTGAAACTAGATTTCCGAGACTTAGAGGGAAGGAAAAAGGAAGATATGTTAGAAATTTAATGAATTTAATTGCCATTAAAATATTAAAAGTAGCGAAAATTAATAGAAAAAATTTCTGTTGACAAAGATTTAAAATTTATTGAGTGACATCACTAGATATCTTAAATAGTTACCTTTTAAACTAATTTAAATGCATATTAATAAGGTTATTATGTGAGGATTCTTTAGTCTATTGACACCATAACTAACAGCGAGCATAGGTGATATTTAAATTATTGTATACGCCACGTGTTACACAATAGAAATCGGTCACCACTAATATATTTTTTAATTTATGTTTGTCGTGAGATTTTGACGATCAGTGACTCATGCGTCTGCGCATAACTACAGGCTGATGAAATTATTACGTATACAATCTCTCTAAACTAATGTTATAAAGAGAAAACAATTTCACACAAAAAATACCGGACGAATTTCAAAATTTGTTTCATCATTAGAAAGCTGCATTTTTACAGTGACATTGACTATATTACTTTCATAAAAATAAATAGGGATCCCTAAGAAAAATGCGTTATTGTAACCCAAGGTGTGAATAAATTGGTCACATAAAATCTGTCATCGTGTGCGCTGCGAAACTATTGATTATAGAACAAAAGAATGTTCTACAATATTATAGAACGTATTAATATTTACAAAAAAATTTACGACAGTAGTTGTGCCAATATAACAACTTTTTTATATTTTAAAAGTTAATAAACGTGTTTTCAATAATCAAACCATATTAATCACACATCTGTAGTAATTATCTTATTTAATAGATATTTTATTAAAGATCGTTTCAATACCTGTAAAATACGATGAAAATTATTAAAATCGGACATTCCATTCACAAGATATAACGTATTTAAAAATATCAATCTAAGAAAAATAGGTTTACTTACGCTTTCAACTGCCACGAGACTGTATCTCCGTGGGTAAATCCGCAGGGCATTAGAATATGTATCAATAAATAACTAAGAGTGTGAGCTAATAGTAGGTATTGAATAAGTCTTCATTATATGTTTCCAGGACGAGTTTTTACGACATGTTCCTTATTGGTTGACACAGCCTCACATGTCTAGACATTGTGTACCAGATCAAGATTGCAGTGTTGTGAATTGTATTGTATCTGGGTTTTATCTTGTTTGGACTTTATCTAATGAATTAAAGGTAAATGAAAGATTCCTTTTCTATAAAATTTTGAATATTATGTATAAATTAAAAATTTTCTTTACCAAATTACACAATCTATATAGAAAAATAGATAATATGCTTCATTGAACAATATGCTAGAATTAAATACATTTAGTGTTCAAATGGGCGGTCTTATCGCTTGTTATCGATATTTTCCAGACAATCCTGGCTTTATAGACATTTGTAACACATAATATAGACATATAGAGAGACATTATACATTAATATATAAAGATATTTATACTAACTAATCAGCGCAACTTCCTATCGTGATTATGTAATTTAGGTTGGGGGTAGGAAGATAAAAAATACTTTACACCATGTCCTCAAACGTGTTAAATATACACTTAAAATCTTATTCAAATCAGTCAAACTGTCTGGGAGTTGTATAACAAAAACTGTGACACCATATTTGCATAAAACACAAAAATTGTTTTGTACCTATGTTCGTTATAAACTTCGAAACCTTCCAATTGATGTATCTTTAATTGGGCACATTAGAAAGGCTATAATCTAAAGATGTTTTTAGATTGCTAAACTCACTAACTCATTAACTCACTAACTCATTACGAGATCTCCAGAATGACTCCTTTCGAAACGTGGTCATAGTGTCCGTTAATATTAAAATAAGCATCAAATATAAATCACCATTTATCAAAAACACGGTTAAGCTTTTTCAGATATAAAATGGGTACAATTAGCTAATGTGCTTGTCTAACTTATAACAGAATTAAATGCTTGCAGCTTTACCAACTTAGTTTAAAACATAATGATGAATTAGTTTGCAAGCTTTCTAATGAATTGAATTCAACTGCAGGCACTCTAGTTTTAGGTTAATTCAATTCAATTATATCCATCTGAAAAGAGCGAAATTTATTAGGTGACTTAAAGTTATATAATGACATATAATAACGTATTTCATTAGCAACTAAAATATAATAACATTACATTATAAAGAATAGTTTTAATAATATATTTTGAAGAATTTCTTTTCTATAAAATATAATCGAATACGACCGATAATATAATCTTTCATATGCAGTTTCCAAGATTATGTTAGTATTTCATAACATCGAATTAAGTGTAAACCTATTCGCTAGATTTAACTCATTAAAACGAATCAATATACTAGAAAATCTTTAATAAATTGAACGAAAACTAGTCAGTTCATTATTAAAAATATTCTTCATTTATTCATACTAAAATTAAAAGTGAAAAATGTTGATTTTCATTTGTAAATAAGCTATAAGTTTGCATTTATGAGTCATAGACTAGTCTAACATCCAGCACCTTTTTAATAGGTGAAGAAAAGGTTGAATAAAATTTTTAAAGGTTCCTGTTTCACTTATAGTAAGATTATAAGTGGAAAACAATGATTTTTCTTTAAAAAACGAGCTCTAAGTTAACACTTAGCAACAAAGATTGTGTTTATGTATAGTCTACATATATAACATCCCGCCTCATTCCCTTCGGGGTAGGCAGGCACAACATCCTTCCACTTGCCACGATCTTTGCATTTCTCCCTCGCTTCTTTAACTCTCATTAAACCCTTCATACAAGTTCGTCGATTTAGAGTACTCTTGACCTCGCCGTTATTTAAAATGTCCTGGATTTGGTCCAGGAACGTTCGCCTTGGTCTTCCCCTTCCAACTTTCGCATTCACTCTTGACTCATAAATCCTTTTTGTCAGTCTCCTTTCATTCATTCTCTCTACATGCCCAAACCATCTAAGCATACCTTT